>VXAY01006259.1:161727-204702 GCA_013399855.1 Oxyruncus cristatus
CCAACCTTACATTCGGCTTTAATAGATTTTTTTTTAATTTTTTTTTTTTTTTAACTCTTGTGCTTGGGAACTGAACAGTTCTCTAACCTCTGCCTTTTTTTTTTTTTTTTTTTGTGCTTGGTTGAAAATAACTCCCCACAATCAATTAGCTGCTGGAATAAGCGGCTGTATGAGCTGATGGGAAGCCCTGGAGTCCACTTCTGCCTGTGCCTGCATCAGCTGTTTCCTTTTGAGCAAGTTAGATTGCTGCTCAAAGCTCGGTTTCCCCAGCTCTAAGGCAAACTTAATGATACTTATCTTCCTTTGCTTTGAGATCCCTGGGTGACAAGTGCTCTAGAGGAGTTAAGAGTCCTCAGGAAGATGGGCTTGTCCTTATTGCTCTGTGGAATTTTGTTCAGGAGAGGGCTGACACGTGCACCCGAGTGGTCTTTATGATGTGCTAATCATTCACCAAGCAGCATTTTTGTGGTGGCAAGATCGAAGCTTGCCCCAGTAATCAAGGTGAGACCACACAAACGGATTTTTATAGCAGCATCCCTTTCTCTGGTTTATTTTCTTTTTCTTTCTCAGCAATTCCAATTTTTTTTTTTTTTCGCTTGTTTCCTTTCTTTCACTGGGAGCTGAGATGGAGTTTTTCAGAGAGCCAGCTGATGTAATTCCAACATTTGTTTTGTGAATGAAAATGCCCAGAGCTCATGGCCCTCCACTGTAAAGATTGTTTTCTTCCCCCACGGTGTTACCTTTGCATCAAGCGATTTATGTGCCATGTTACTGCCGATAACTTACTGCTGTGACTCCCTGTACAGATCTTTGCAGTCAGGCTTTGTTTGGAGCTGTTCTGGGTGGTTTGGTGTCACTAAAGATCTGTCAGCCTGTTCTTCATTCCCTTTTATAGATCATTAAGATCTATGTAAAACAGCACCTGTCTACTGGTAGCCTCTGTCCATTGAGAAAACAGAATATATATATATATATATATGTATGTATGTGTGTGTATATATATTTTCATATATATATATATATATATATTCCTACCCTTTCTTTCTTTTGTTTTTATGCATAGTGCTCTTCCCTCCTAACCTCTGACAAGTCCAGTGGGAACCTTTAGGGAANTATGTGTGTGTATATATATTTTCATATATATATATATATTCCTACCCTTTCTTTCTTTTGTTTTTATGCATAGTGCTCTTCCCTCCTAACCTCTGACAAGTCCAGTGGGAACCTTTAGGGAAACAAATCTGAATTCCTTTCAGGAACCTGAATGCACCGACCACAGGATCTCCCTTGTGCCCATGCTGACTCTTTCAGAGGACTTCACAAACCATGTCATTCGTCCCCTTTACACCTTATTTCTACAAAACCTCTTCTTTACAAAGAGTTTGTCCAGCTCAGCTTCAGGTTATGGGATGTAGCAGTACCTATGTGTAGCAACCACTGGCTGATTCTCTGGAAAACCATGAAACTTCCTTCCATAAATATTGAGTGTTTAGGGGTTTTTTCCTAGTCTCTGAATATTTTCTTATTTTCTGCTGATTCTCTCCATCCTTATGCTTCCACTCCTGCATTGTTCTGTTCAGAGACTGAGGTTTTATTATTATTATTGATATATCTTCTTCATTTGCCCTTGTGCTTCCTATCTGACTGGCTTATGGTTTTTCTCAACCACTGGATTGCTGATTAAATTTTTAAATGATTTTCCTATTGATTTTTTTTTTTAAATTTTTCTCTCTCTAAACATGGGCAGTTCTTCCACTGCTGCAAGGTTGCAGTTCATAACCTGCAAACTGTTTGATGTCCCTGAGATTTTCTTGCAAGACATTTGTCATCATTTTCACTGGTTTGCAAGCAGGCTGCTCCAGCTGCGCGGAGGACAGAGATAATATGCTAATTTAATTATAGTCGACCAGAATTTATCTCCAGTTTTGCCATCACTGTTATTACTTTGTTCCTGCCGTTTACATCTTGTAGCTGCAGAGTCAGTAGTGTCAGGCAAGGTGTCCCATGTGCACTCCACAATGGCTCTCATTTTCTAAAATTCCTGTTTCTGAGATGTTCCGTAGCCAGTAAGAATCTCACATGACCAGCAGCTGCTAGCAGAACTTCTCAGAAATTCATCCTAAGTCTTAGAACACTTTCCAGATAAAAATTCACGTTTCCTCAGCAAGTTGCTGGGTGGTTCCTCTCTGGAGGAAGACTCTCTTTGGTCTTATGTTGTCGTTCTTGCTGTCACCATGTGACAACTCGAACCTGCCCAGCCTGGGGAACTCCCAGGTGGATTGTTCCCATCAGTGTGACCATATTTTGGGGCTGTCACATCCTCTTGGCCATTTTCAATGGGCTGGTGGGATGAGTTGGCTGTCCAGGAGCTGTCACTCCCTCCAGGCAAGAACACTCTGTGTGCCACTGTTATTTTTGACAGGGTCTGTGTGTTCTGGCGTTGCAACATTTGAAGTGTTTAACAAAGCTTTTTGCGGCCAAGGTGTTTCAGGAGAGGCAGGAGGACCATCACTGTAGCAAGAGGATCACAGAGGGGGTTGTAAGATTGGGAAGAGGCTGTGGACATGCTCGTGCAGGATGCAGGGCTCCAGTGAGGAAATGGTGTGATCCCAGCCAGGACTGGAGTTTGGACTTAGGTTTGCGTGGCGGTGTGGGCAAAGGGGCTGTGTGCTGATGTGTAAGGAAGGTGCCTGCCCATTTACCACTCCCTCCTTTCCCCATCAAAACACGACAGTCTCCATACAATCTCCAGGACATGGATATTCCTGCCCCCTTCCACAGTCTGCCTGATCATGACCTTCACCTGATTACCCCTCATTCTTCGTAATCACATCTCCTTTTTCCTGATGGTGCATGAAAGTGTTTTCCAGCCCTTTGCCCAACGGAGTCATTGTGGTGCCTGTGACCTTTGAAAAGGAAACTTTTGTGATAAAAAGGCTCTGTCTGAGGATCATGTCAGGACAGCAGGGGAGAGCAATTAAAACAGGGTATTAATAAACTGCCAGGCTGTTCGTCTGAGGGCAGGATGACAACATCTAACGCTCCCCCCTGAAATGACTGCTCTGATCCCAATTTGGGTTACTTAATCCTGAGGTGGATTTTACGACACTGCATAAAAATACAAAGCCCAAATGGAATAATTTTTACAATTCCTGGGAGTGAAGAGGAACAAACATTCTAGGAAGCACAGAAGTAAAAGCTTTCTGTGAAGCATAAAATACAAAGCCCAGCAGAAAATGAGCAAAATAAATGCCAGTTGTCCATTAAATTCTCAAAAGAGAAAGAGAAGAGCTTAATGGCTTCCCTTTTAAACTCCTGGGCTGGGGGGAAACTGCAAAGAAACCTTCGGAGTCAGCGTTCCCTCTTTTGTGCATTTTGGCAATTTCATCTCGCTGAGGAAGATAAATTTCCTCTCAAATGGAGTTCAGGTTTTATGAAAGAAAAATTTTATGACCAAAAATCACTCACTGAAAAGTTTCTTTTGGTTCAGAAGAGTTTCTGGGTTTGTGTGTTCAGGTTATAGTTGATCGGTGCCAAAGCAGATGGTCCAAAGGGTTTTTGGATCACTGGTTTATAACTCCATTTGGGGGGTCTGAATTTTCATCTCGATTTAGAAATGGAAAGACTAAACTTCCAAAGCTCTGGCAAGATATGAAAACTCTTTCTTTCCCATCTGTAGCTGGAGAGAATCTTATTCCAGCAACAAAGATATTCTTAGCATAGCATAAATAAAAGTAAGAGAAAAAGAAATAAGCCATTTTACTCTGTCTTCCACGCTTCGGCTTTGGATTCTTTTTATCCGTCAATAAATATCAAGGTAAAAATACTTAATTCTGTTTTCCGTTATGAAGCAGAAAACATCTATAAACAGAAATGAATGAAAATATAAAGTCAGCTTAAGGATAAATGGAAAGGCTAAACTGCCTGTCATCATTACTCCTCCTTAATGACCTTTCCTGCCTCCATTTATGGAACTGATGTGTGGGTTTTGTAAGAGCTGTCCAGCTCTGAGAGAAATCAGTCTGTTGACATAGAGCTCCAGTAATAACAAGTCCTTGACAAATAATTGTGTACTTTGCTCAATACAGCACTGAGGGTCTTTTCTAGGAAAATTCACTTTGCAGTAGCAGGATCTTTTTTTTCCTTTGAAACGCTGCTGTACATATGAGGGGTAAACACCAGAGGGTTTATCTTATTTGCCTGTAAATCAGACTCAGTCTGGGAGTCACTAGAATGGTATGGATTCTCTCCAGCTGAGAAAATAGCTCCGTTTTCATTTCCAAGCCTTCAGCTTTTTCAGGCTGTGTTCCCTGCTTGATTCCCAGGCTGTGTCTTCTGTCCTGAACAAACTCAAGCCATCAGCCCAATGAGCTGTGGCCTCAGGCCCAGTGGGGACAAATGGACAATTAAAATCCCATCTGATTATGCAGTGAAAATTGCTCTTCAGATTAGACCTCTCTGAGTGCTACTAAAAGGTCCTGTTGAGCCAAGTGTTTTTCTGAAATGGAGTGGTTTTTGAAAAAGAAATCATTTAAAGTAAACACAGTGAAATGTGCTTCTAGTAGGCAAAACCAAAAATAGGTATTTTGGTGTGACCACATTTTCATCTTTTGCCTTGGAATTTTTTGCTTGCTAAGCTCTGCGTGTGAGGGCTTATCCTGTTCAAGTCTTAAAGGTCTCTCAGAGAAACCTTAATGGAGACAAAATATTGATGCCTCAAAACATCTTTTAAGCTTTCACGGACGACAGTGTCACAGAACCTCAGTAGATACAGCCGTGTTCACTCAGCTGAAGCTCAGGGGGGATGTCACGGACAACCTCAAGATCACTGGGTGATTTTCGTGGGCAGCTGGTTCAAGTCCAAGCCACTCATTTAGAACACGCCAAATGAACCACTGTTGAAAAGTTCCCCTTTCTCTTCGCTGAGTATAAATAGACCCTGGGATAACCAGCTGCTTGGAAGTAAAGTAAAATTAAATTACATCAATCCAACTCGTCTCCTTATGCTCTTCTTATCCTCACGGTGTGATGGCATTGCTTCATAGGCAAGGCCAAGTCACTTGGGTGTTCTCTCTTAGGTAGCTGATCTAGAATGGGGAAGAATTAGTCACTCCTTTTCCTGAAGAATCCCCTGGGATGAAGCCAACACCGGGAGCTGTGAGTGTGAGAAGGCTGGACCTGTGTCTTGTCCTGGTGCAGCAACAGCTGTGGAGAGGACACTTATGAGGAAAACCAAGCCCTGAAAGAGTTGCATACATTTATAATAGATTTTAAAGCCAGAAAGGGTTGTAAATTGTTTTTATAACTCTACTTCATGCGTAAAAAAAAGGCCACAGGATTCTCCTGACTTCATGATCCTCTGCGTCCCAGCCATCATCTCGATGAGATGATGAGACTCGTTTTTCCAGTACCTTCCATCCAGGATACTCTACTTCCACTTGTCCCATTTACCAGCCTTTAAAAAAAAAAAAAAAAAAAAAACCTAAAAGTTCTCAGGTTTGCAGGGAAAGGCAGACTTGTAGAATAAGACTACAGCTATTAATGGAAGCAGAGTGGAAGTCCCTCTGAAATGCAGACTGCACATCCCCAAGTGGATTTTAGTGTCTGTCTTCAGGCCCACAGGCTTGAACACTGCCCAGGTGACTAAGGATGTGTGTCATATTCAATGTAAAAATTAAGAAGAGGACTCAGTTTCAGTGGCCAGTGTTGCTGTTCCCTTCTCCTAGAAAATATATTTGTAAATAATGTCCTTTTTTGTAAATAATGGTTTCTTCTGACACCTGGGCAGCTTGTTAAAAGTAAGAACTGATGTATTTGCCTTCCTGTTGCTTTTGTAGAGAGCTGAGGTCTCTTACCAGCACTTTGTCACAGGTACCAGTGCCACCCATAGTCTTCAGCTCTGCAGGAGAGCCCCAAGTGCTGCTCAGGTCTCAGCTTGAGCAGCTGAATTGGGAGCATGAAAAGCTGATTTACATAGAAAAAGAGTGTTTATAGTGAAGTAACACCCAAAGTTTGCAGCTGGCAATTCTCCCTCTGGACTGATGAATCACAATTCTGACGTTTAATTTCAGAAAAGGTCAAAATCCCTAATTTTCTGATGCAGTCTGTGGCAATTTGAATTTCCAGTTCAAGTGGAATGATGCTGTCACATCAAAGCAGGGCTCAGGAAACTTGAAATGCCTTCTCCAGTCCAGTTCATCATGTTAATCCCATGTGATTAATCTTCCTTGCTCTTGCTTAGGAGTCTTATAATTCAATCTGGCACTTTCCGTTATGATTCCAAAAGTGTCAAGTTTCGGATTGGTGCCTTTTCTGCATCTTTGATAGAAGCTACCCAGACATGGCTCTGAGCTGATGCAGAACCTCAAGGCTTGGCAGCAGAATTTCAGAGACGGAAGTTCTCTGTGGGTGAGAGACACCCCCGTCCACCTCCTCCCGAGCCTGGACATTTCAGGGACTGCCTGAACATTTCTCTTTCTGTCCTTGAGAACCAGAGCAGTCACCAGTGTGAGGTGTTTAAGATTCAAGTCAAAACGGGGATGTGAAGCTGGTTTTGTGAGCCAGTTGACTTCAAGCTCTTGATATGACAAAAACAATTCTAACAAGAGCAAATACACAACCTGCACTGTTTTGTTTATTCCTTGTGCTCCCCAGGGCCCTGCTCTGCTAAGACAATAATTTCCGAAAATGTCACGTTCGCTCCTCGAGCAGCGTTTTCGTGTCTCACGTAGCAAGTGTTTACTGTACACAACTCCCAGTGCTGCCAGTCTCCCAGTGTCTGTTCAGGTGCTTATTGCAGCATTTGTTGAGAACCATGTTACAGGAACCACAGGGAACGGTCTGATGGATGTCAAGGTACCGTGAGCATTGAAATGCGCCGCGTAGCACGGGGAAAAAAAAAAGGAGCATATTCTGAGGACGCCTTTAAATTGGAGGCTGTGCTACAGTGTTTGGAAATAGCTGGAAGTGAATCACAGATTTGCTCCATTCATAGGCTGCAGGATGCCAGGAGCCCTGGGACCCTGGGGGTGTGTGTGAGGGAAATACCTTCTCACAAGCTTAGGTTGGGACCTCAGCAGCCCTGAGGTGACAGCTCTGTAGTTCTGACAGCCTGCATCACTGACAGCTTGGAGACAGATCACTATATTATAAGCTACTTTATGTGTTGAAAGCAACTTAAAACTTGCTCCTCAAGTGCCAAATCCTTCCACTGACCACAGTCTGCAAATCAGAACCTTCTCTTCAGTTTGTTGTTTGTTTGGATTTTTTTTTTTTTCCCTTTCCTGTTTACACTGAGAGGAAGCTTATGTAAGAAACTCCCTAACAGATGCTACAACAACAGTAATTAGAGCAAATCTCAATTCTCAGTGGTGAGGCTGTAACACAAATAATAATTACCCAGCTCAGCAGATTAAAGAGGGAAGTGGTAAATGCATCATTTTGCCTTTAAAGACAGTGTGAAAAAAGGAGGCACTCTACAGGTGTGATTCATCTGCTCTACTTTAAAGGTCTCTTGTGGAGTGCAACGTATACAAATACAAAGGGAGTCTGGTGGTAACTGTTTCACATTCAGGTCTCTGCAATGCAGCCTTGTACTTGGGGAGCCCGACTCCACCATTACAGCCTGCTGTGGAATGGGAGGATGGGTTCAAACACCTCCCAGACCAACACAGCACAGTGCTGCCCAACACTCTGTGCAGGGAGCCTTGGATGAGCTCTGCAAAGAGCCAAAAATCTCACCCTTGGTTCGTCGTTGCGCCCGGGGAAGGGGAAAAGGAAATAAAAATAAGTTCCTTGCTAGGACCTTTAATTTTGTACTCTATTTTCATTGCTGTTTTGGAAACGTTAACAGCTGTTGGATGTTTTCTGTATAATCTGGTATTTCTGAGTCTGTTGCAATCAATGGTAAAACCAAGAGGCTGTTTTCAGTCAGGCTGGAACTGTAAAATGTGGCTTTTAGGGTGTATCACATCCCTTAAGCCATTATTTGACTCACTGGTCTTATTTTTTTTTTCTCTCTCTTTCTTTTATTTCCAGATAAATTTTGTATTTCTATTTAACATAGTTAGGATTTTAATGACAAAGCTGAGAGCTTCAACCACTTCAGAGACAATACAGTACAGGTAAGTCAGCTGGTGCTTCTTGCTGTTCTGCTGTTAACAAAGCACTGCCTTGCTTGTCCTGTCCTTGTCCCATCTTTGTCTTTCCAGATGCCACTGTTGATGGAGCTCGTACATTGGGCACACAGTGTTTATTTTTTGCAGGCTCCCCATAAAATTTTGGCTGCATTTTTTCTGTCCACTCCATTTCAATGTCCAGTCAACACAAACAGCCTTGGTTTACAGGCACGGAGACATGTGCACAGCCCCAGCCACCACCCTCTTACCCCCTCCAGACTTGCACATGGCCCAACACACACGTGAAGCACCCCCCTTCCAATGAAATCTGAAGGATTTGATCTCATGTGAGGGCAGGAACTTTACCAATTTCTATATGTACATGTACATATGCCATCGAGAGTAATGCATCCAGCTCTGGGGTCCCAGCATGGGAAGGACAGGGACCTGTTGGAGCGAGTCCAGAGGAGGCACCAAGATGATTAGAGCAATGGAGTACCTTTCCTGTCAGGAAGGCTAAGAAAATTGGGATTGTTCAGCCTGGAGAAGGCTTTAGGGTGACCTAATTGTGGCCTCCCAGTACCTGAAGGGAGACCAGAAGAAAGATGGAGAGAGACTACTCATTTATTTTCAGCCTAAACAGTCTAAAAGCAAATTCTCAGAGACCAAGAGATGCTGAGCACCCTTTTCTTACCATTTGCAGTATCTTTCAAGATGTTTGGAGCATTTATGGACAGGCAGGTCCTAACACCAGGAAATAGCCCAGGTTTTGTGGAATGAGGTTGGTCTCAATCCGCTGAATCGTTTCTGGATAAAATCTCAGTGTGCCGAGCTGAGTGGAGTCTTGATGTCCTCCAATCAGTCTGCTCTTGACTTGGGAGGCAGTTTTGCTGCAGTAATGGGTTTTTTGTTGTTTTGCCTGATTCCTTCCTTTTACTCCAGTCTGGGTTTTTGGGACAAAGGGGAAGTTAGTGCAATTGGTCTGATGTTCCTGTTCAGACCCTTCTCTGAACATTACCTGAGAAATGAAGGGAAAAGTACCCCATTTTCCTGCTCAGACCTCATGCCGTAAAATTAAAACTAGCCTGAAAAAGCTCTGATTGAAATATCAGTGTATTTTTATCCCCTCTGCAGTTTTCAGGGAGCATTAGGAATCTGAGGCAATGTGAAGTAGCTGCCTTTGCTCTCAATCAGATGACAGCGATCTTATCCTCACTACAGGCTCTGTGAGGGAATTATCTTTCTCACAGCCTAAAGAATTCCAGCAAAGCTTGGGGCAAGCCTTGATGCTCTAAAGCCGAGCAGTCCAAACATTTGTTAAGCAGATATTAAACAATGTGGCAGCTGCTTTTAGACTGTCACTCTGTTGTGACACGGGCAGTGTTTCTGTGCTCCCCTGCCTGTCTTTATCTACCTGCTCTGGCATTATAAAGAGATTTATACAGACTTAGCAAAGTTGCAGTCTTTGTGCTTGTACAGAATTTATTACAGCTGTTCTCAGCTGACACCCCAAGACACTATTCTAGTACCAGTAATAAGGATTAGCCCCTAATAATTCTGTTAATAGTCATTTATGCTTCATTGTGCACCACCTGCTTGTTTGTTATTTCTGAGACAGCCCCAAGCAGCTGAGTCTAGTGTGCAGGTGTTTCAGAGTGAGAGGGAGAGAAAGGGTTTACACTCCAAACAGAATCAAACAATGGGAATAGAGCAGGTCTGTTGGGCACAGCATTCCTGCCCTGGCCAGCAGCTAAACTGTGCACTGATAACATCACCCTGAGGTATAAGAAATCACTCAACAAACCTGCAGAGAATCTCCAGGCTCCAGCCTGTTGCAAGACTTACTGGTAGGAGAGGAAGTGAAGGAAAAAGAGAGAGAAAGGGAGGGGTATAAATAAGGTTCCCATTCATCCCCTGGGGTTCAGAGTGTGGGCACAAGCAGCAGGATTCAAAGGCAAAGGCTTTCCCAGAACACATTTCTCCAAGTGGACAGGCACTGGTCAGAAAGGGGGGGCTGTCACTCTCTCCCTGCTCCTCCTTCCCACCCCACCACACTTGTCCTTCCTTAGGTTCACTCGTGTGTTGTTTCCTGCCCACAGGAAGGCAGTCAAGGCCACATTAGTCCTCCTGCCTCTGTTGGGCATCACCTACATGCTTTTCTTTGTCAACCCTGGCGAAGATGACATTTCCCAGATCGTTTTCATCTATTTCAATTCCTTCCTGCAGTCTTTTCAGGTAAGAGAGCGAGTTTACAGCTGTTATCAGCTGGTGCTGAAGGGATCCTCAGTGATTTTCAGCCATGAACCTTATGGCAGTGAAATCTGGGATGGAAATACTAGTTGAAAATAGCTCAGCTTACTTCACACATACACAAGATACATATAAACTTGTCATATGGAGTGGAGATCTCCTCTCAGGTGTACATTGGAGGGATTCATCCCCTTTAGTATCAGCACTACGTTCAGTCTATAGCTACAGCTCCTCACCTGGGCTCCATCTGAAGTCAGTGGAGAGATGATATTTCATTTTAACTGCCTGAGAGAGGATGATGAATCACCCTCCCCAGGTCCTGCTCTCTTCACGGAGCACGCAGTGGGCTGAGACAGATTAGATGTTGTTAAAACAAAGGGAAACAACACCTACCTATTGGACTTGGGAGATAAAGACTTTGGCTGCATTGCCCAGCCTCTCACTCCAGCTCTCCTGCAATGGTGCATTCACTCAGCCATCAGAACACATGTCCCATCTCCTCCCTCCCCTGCATTTAACAGGAGTTCTGCCAGGGTGTAAAAGGCAGTGGAATGTGAATAATTGTCCCAGCTTTCTGAATTTGGCACAAAACCAAAAGCAACTGAAGACCTTGGGTGATCTTTAGCCCCACATTTCTGCCCAGGTGTGTCCTACAGCTTTACCTCTGCTGAAGGACTTTCTTGAACTGGGATGGAAATATGTTTGTCATGGATGTTTTACCTCCCATGTGCGGGAACGAGCACCCTGATGCCCAGGGGTGTCAATACAAACACACAGCTGTCAAGCCAAATCTAGGGTTATGGATTACAGAAGTTACGAGTTTTTGGGGTTACTGTTTTTGCTGATTGCACATTTACCTTGGAAACACAGACAGTCCCACCAGAAATCACAACTGAATACCCAAAATGAAAAACGTCCCTTTTAATCTGTGGAGAAGGGAACCTTAGCCTTTTCCAGTGAACTAACCCACACGTTTCATTCCCTAAAATTAATTGAATTTTTCATCTGCTGATGCTCAGCGTCTCGAAAAGTGCTACACTGCTTGTTTTCTTCTTAGTGTTATGTAAGAAAGAAAGCACAGGGGATCTCTCCTTTATGGTGACAATAATTACAATCCATTGCTAAAACCAAAATGAGCAGGATTCCACTCACAGGAATTCTGATCTTTGCAGTCCTGACAGGGGTCTAATCCCTGCTGTCAATAGATGCCACAGAGCCCTTCAGCTCAGGGGAATTTAAGCAACTTGTTGATAAACCTGCCCACACAAGACCACCTAAAGCCATTTGACACCCCCTGTGAGTGCCTGAGACACCCACACAGAGCTGTCAGACATGACATAGCACCTGAGAGGGGGCTGGGCCATTCTGGGAGGCAGTTGGATGCTGTAGATATGCTTTAGTGGCAATCCCCTCTATCAGTTGAAATATTTACCACATCACTGACTGCTTTCTGTTCTTTCCAGGGTTTCTTTGTGTCAGTATTTTACTGCTTCTTGAACGGTGAGGTAAGTAATTAATTCTTGGGAGGCAGAACTTACTTGAATGCCTGATTTCAGAGACATGAGATGTTTTTACATGGGGTCACAGTTCCATCAGTCTCTTGTAGAAGATTTCTATTGTGCACCTGAATTTCCCAGCCCTCTTTGTAGGTGTCCTTTGTTCTGAAAGCTTTATCAAATTCAGGTGGTTACCTGAGAGGTCAGGGCAGAGGAAAAGAAGCCTTCTCAGATTATAAAGTTTTTGTTCTTCATTTTAAGACTTCTTTGAAGTTTCTCATTAATTAAAAATACGATTTCTGGGCTGGGCTCTTGCTAAGGTTACGCTGCAGGTGACCTGTTTTTAAAATGGGATTACCATGCTGAGCTGAGAGAGTTAGTTTTTTTATGTGGATTTCTGTCTCTGAGTGATCTGTGCCTGTTGCATTCGGAAGAGAGGACTGGGGGCAGATTGATGGTGTTCCTCAGAATTCCTTTTAGATACAGCCACTCAAGCAAGAAATGTTTCATTAATAGCCCTCAGTGTTTGACTTCCACCCCAAAGTGTGAGAGGTTTGTTTTCACTCCTACTTACACTGCCAGTGTCTCATGTACCTGCATTTAAGTGTGTCATCTTTGTCCAGTTAAAATTTGTGTCTCTGCAGAAATTATTTCCGTGTCTTCATTACTCCTGCTGTATTGGTATATATTTTGGTTGTGCTCGTTCTTAATTTCATTGTGAGCCATGAGAAGGAACGGGCTTGGTTTCTTATCCTGCTGCTCTGCAACATTTTTCTGCACTTCAGACCATGAAGCACCAGTATTTTATTTTATTTTAGTGATTTCCCCTCTTCCTCACTAATCCTGAGGTGGTGTTAACAAGAAGTAGCACGGCTTTCTCAGGCTAGGAATGTGCCACTTTCATATGTTGGCAGCAGAGTGTTCTCAGTTCTCCTCCCAACTTTCCTTCCATAAATTCTCACTGCTCCATTTTAAATAGAGTGTTTAAACCTTCTCCCAAAACTGCAGGCACCTTAACAGTAGAACTGCAGTTACCACAAGCTGTGTCAGGGGAGGTTTAGGTTGGACATTAGGAAAAGGTTCTTCCCCCAGAGGGTGGTTGGGCACTGAACAGGCTCCCCAGGGCAGTGGGCACAGCCCCAAGGCTGCCAGAGCTCCAGGAGGGTTTGGATGATCCTCTCAGGGACAGGGTGGGATTGTTGGGGTGTCCTGTGCAGGGCCAGGAGTTGGACTGGATGATGCTTGTGGGTCCCTTCCAACTCAGGGCATTCTATGGTTCTCCAAACCTTGCCATACACCGGTTGCTTGTGACTATACTTATATTTTTGTGAGCTGCTGTTTAAGGCACCAGAAGTCCCTTCAGTTCTACTTGTCACATTCATCAGGTTTACACTGTAAATGCAGAAGGAGAATCTTCCATGTAGACAGCAGGCCTTTTTGATGTCTTTTTTTTTTTTCCACTGGTGTCACAGGGAACTTGAGGGGCTGGAACCCAGGCTATGATTTCATAATCCATCAGGGCTTTCTATCAATCCAGCGCACTTCCATTTTGTGCACTTGGACTAGGACCAGTTGGCTGTTCATACCAGGTTTTCAGGGTTTTTTGGCTGTTCTGACATTCTTTCAGCTGTGTTCAGTGGGAGAAATATCCCCTTCACTGCAGCAGTCTGAAGTTGTCTGTCCAAAGCCATGAGCCAACTTCCCGTCTCCTGTAACTTAAATTTGAGTTCAGACATAATCAAGCTTGTCAAAGGCAGGATGATTTGCCTCATGTACTTCTGTGCCTCGATAACAATCTACCAGCAGATCTGGAATGATTCCATAACTGAATTTCCAGCCATAGCACTGTAATATTACTGTGGGAATAGGCATTTCTGTGGGAATCAGTCCAAGGTTAAGACACCCAACTTGGGTGACGAAGGTGGTCTTGATTTATCATTTCCCTAAACACAGATACCTAGTGAGTTTGAGAGGCTGTAGACTATCTGAGGCATCCACATGTGTCTTACCAGGTGACACAGGATCTAGAGAAGATTCACATCTGACTGGGAAGTGGGAAGTCCAGTGGGATATGATGGGGCTCACCAAATGCCTTTCTGTATCACAAATTCAAGCCGGCAGATACAATCTTTTTGTCATCAGCTTAGTCTGCAGTAGACACCTCCATCTGCTCACCTGAACTTCAGTCTTCATTGACAGTATGGACTAGCTCCACTTCATGCCTACACACTCTGTTCACATGTAGACACCCACAAACAGCTTAATTTGTGAGTGAAATCTTCCCTGCAGCCGCATGTTCACAACATGCAACTTCCACTTGACTGACTAAACCGTGGCAACCCTGTAACCACTTCTTTGAGGTGCAGCGTAAGTCCAAACCCTCCAAGTATTGCAGCATTATCTATTTCAAAACTGTGAAAGCACTTTGGGCTGGGCTTAACGTAGCGTGGAAATGGTTTTTTGAGGTATCGTAAAGCTTTTAAAGGGCAGAATTTCTTGCTCTGTTCCAGCCTCAGCTTTGCACAGCGTAGAAAAAAGTGGCAAATTCAGTGAATTTTCAGAGCATCCCGGGTTTGTGACCATATTGCCCAGAAAACAAATTTGCATCTTATAGTACACTATTGTAAAAGTTCGGCTGCTCTCAGACAGGCATCCCTACTGGAAGTGGTGACCAAGGTAATGCCACTCAGTCCCCACGAGGTACCAGATTCTGCTCTGAGAGAGGAAAATAGCCTGTGAGGAGCAGCCTTTCAGTAGCCTGAAATCTTTATAAATATCACTGAAGCCTTGTTATTATATCTTCAGTGAAATATTCCTGATGTTCCTGTCTCTGTCATAGATGGGCTGATGACTTGCTGTCTCAGAAGGTTTTAAATAGTTGAGGTTTCCCAGTTATTACAGAGTTGGGTTCTTTAAATGCATGTAATAGTCTTTATCAGGTTACTCATTCCCCACAGTGCCAGGCCTGCTCCGAATGATGACCCAGGGAAAAAACACTAGGAAATCCATTAATTTAAAGCTTTAATAATGCTGTGATCTCCGCTGCATCTCTGCCGTTCCATGGTTGATGCACGTGCCACTGGGTGCTTCAAAACTTCCAATAACCGTCTGTAGAAGAGTTCAAAAGTTATGGATTGCCTTCAAAAAACACATGAAGATCCTTCATGAGATCTTCAATGGGTGCTTCATGTCTGGGAGAATTAATTACTTCAGCTTTTCTCGAAGGCAGGCTTGGCCCTTCACAAGTTACGTTATTTCCTTTTGCTGTGGGACTAAAGCTGCTGCTTTTGGTGGGAGACAGAGGAAACACCATTGTGGGTCTCCCCAGGTGTGAAGGAATGGCTGCAGAGATGTTCTAGTCACTAGGTAGCCACATAAAAAATCCTGCACAACCTGGTTACACTACTGGTTTTGGGGTTCTTCTTAGGCTCAGTGTCACTGTACTGAGTTTTCTCAGCAGGACACAAGTGTTTACAAGCCAGATCCTGCATGTGCTTTCTGTGTCTAGAAATCGTGAGTAAGGGCTGGAAGTAATTTTGAGAAAGGAGGAGAATAACAGGACATAAAGGAACTCATGTAGGAGCAAGAGATGATGTTGTTTTTATCAGCCATGGAGGGACCCAGGCAAAATTCCTTCCCTTTCGGGACTGGAATTGGATGCAGCCTTTGCATAGTTGTGCTGGATTTTAATGTTCTCAGAATAAGGAGAAGCTGCAATTAAACCCAGCCTTTCTTGAGGAAGGGCAATTGTGCAATTAATTTATTGCCTGTATTTTTGAAGTGCACATACACATTGCAGTGAAATTTATTAAATGTTAGGAGACTATTTCTCAATCTGTTTGGTGTGAAAATCACTTGGTTTGGGTACAAGAGTAGCATTAGTAGGAGTTACTGGAATCTGAGTAAATGGCAGAAATATTACTTAAGGCAGCATTTTGATAGAGTCACAGGAAACAGAATCATGTGTCATGACAGACCTGCATGAACTAAAGAAAGAAAGAAAGAGGAAATAAATAGGAAAATTTTACTGGCCTCTGATAGCTTTATGTTGTACCAGTCAGCCCGGTTACCACAATATCTGAGCATCTCAGTCTGTGTAGCTTCAAAACTTCTATACAACTAAAATTGGGTTTAAAGATCGAAATCGACTTCTTAAAAACACTCAGAAGAGTCTGTTCCTAACACGAGTTTGCCTACAGAGTTGGCAAGAGTTGGCCTTGATGATCCTTATAGGTCCCTTCCTGAGAAGGTCCCCCCTGAGCCTCCTTTTCTCCAGCTGAGCCCCCTCAGCTGCTCCTCATCAGACCCTTCACCAGCTCTGTTGCCCTCCCGTCTTTCCAAGCCAACACCTTACACACAAATAATTGCAGTGAATCTGAGGAGAAGAAGCAGTTTAGATACAAAGTTTACAGTTCTGTATGGGGTTTTTTTGCTTCTGAAAGGCTCTGAAGCTGTTTTGGACGAACTGTGTGTTCCAGAGATGGTCACAAGAGGCTGTTGGCACTTGCCTCATTAATTTGTCTGGAGACTTCATGGAAAAAGAGTTGTATTTTTTCGGACACAGACAAAATCTACAAGCACTGGAGGGCCAAACTATGCAAATTTCATTTACTCCAAGTGGAAAAGAGCACCTCTGGACTTCCAAGAAAATTGATGATGAGAGGTTTCTGAGAATTTAAGATGTTATGAAAACTGGCATAATGAAAAATATTTATGCATTGGTGTTGGATGCTACTTCAAAAGAATGAATTCAGGTTATGAACTTCTTTTTCAACAACTACAAAAATCAAGGTGCTCCTCAAAATTTTTTGTATCAACTCAGACAAGACCGAATTTAGTTTCAGGTAACACCGAATTTAAAAAAAAAAAAAAATAGAAGTTTGAGATGGAGTTTTTTGCATCAAGGGTAGATAGAATTTACGAAGGCATGTAGTGAAGGACAGGGAGGAATGGCTTCAAACTGAAAGAGGGCAGATTCAGATGAGATATTAGGAAGAAATTCTTCCCTGTGAGGGTGGTGAGGCCCTGGCACAGGTTGCCCAGAGAAGCTGTGGCTGCCCCTGGATCCCTGGAAGTGTCCAGCAGCAGGTTGGATGGGGCTTGGAGCAACCTGGAATGGTGGGAGGTGTCCCTGTCCACGGCAGGGAGTTGGAACGAGATGATCTTTAAGGTTCCTTCCAACCCAGGCCATGCGATGATTCTGTGATTCCACGAGTGGCCTGAAGCTGTGCCGAAGGAATGCATTCCCAAAAAAAACTCCTGTTGGACAATTTTTACTGCAGTTCAGTATATTCTTTCAGTTCTCTGGTATGCACTTTCTGCTCACAGGCAGATGGGTACAGCACTCCCAGCATTTCCCTTCTGTCTTTGACTGATGCCAAATAAAGCACCTTTAAAGGAAGATGGATCTCCCCTCCAGTTCCCTTTCTGGTGTTGTATCCACCTTGTCAGCCAGACCTTCCCGCTAGGGATGGTTTTCTCCTGAGAGAAAGTGAAGTATTTCAGAGAGAGAGAGAAGCAGTGCATTTGTAGTGCTTCATATTCCAAGTACAGCCTGTTCCAATGCTTAACTACCCTTTCATTGAAGAAATTCCTCCTGATGTCCAACCTGAACCTCCTCTGGTGCAGCTCGAGGCTGTTTCCCCTTGTTCTGTCAGTAGTTGCCATTGTCCAAACATGTTCCTGTTCAGCTGTTTGTTGGAGCTTGGAGGGGAGAAGGTCAGATCTCAGATGTTGCAGCACCTCCCAGAAAAGGAAATAAAATATTTCCATCCAGGTAAATTTCCAGAGGAACAAGAACTTCAGTGATAGGGCTGCTCCACTCCTGCTACCTCAGCAAAGACGTGACGGAAACCAGAGGATAACAGAGGAATAAGAATCCCTGTCTCCAGAGAACACTTATCCTTGTTATCAGGTGCTTTATGTCCTTTCCAATAACCACCAGATGCCTCAGAGAGTTCTGTAATCCTTGGAAACCTTACCAACCACAGTGGGAGATCATAACACAGCCACCCCACTACAGGGGGTTATGAGTGAAGGCGATGGTGTTTAAGCACAACCTACATTTATGAAGTGATTTTTCTTGATGAGGGGCTACACAAAGCAATTTAATGAAGGAAACAAGGGAAATCCTGATTAAATATGGCAAAAAAAATCATAGTGAGGATGTTTAAGCACTAGAAGAGAGACTCAAAGGTGTTTTGAGATCTCTGTCCTTGTTTGTACTCAAAATGACTGGATGAGACTCCTGACATGATTTCAAAGGTGGATAAAATTAGTTTGCTGTACTTGCTCTGATTATGGCATTGGACCAGAGGCCTTCCCAGGTCCCTTCCAACCTTAATTATTCTGTAATTCACAAATCCTATATCCGTAATAAGATGGCTGTCCTTCATTTCTAACCATGTCCTGGAGGGGTACATAAGTAGCCAGGCCTTTGTCTGAAATCATCCTGCAAAACATGAATTCTTAACTCAGGCAGGGCTCAGATTCTGGTATTGTCTGTTCAAGATCGATAATCATCTCTGAATTAACATTTAAAATGGAAAACAATTAGCTGACTTGGAAACCACCATCAGAGAGGAGTAGATCAGATGCCACTGTAAATTATTCTCACAACAAGGTGCAAGGCAAGAATAAATATGTTTAATTTTTTTTTGTGTCTTGACCCTTCACCCAAGCACCACCTGTCTCTCAAAACCTATTAAGCTCAAAGTGGCTTACTTTGATCTGATCACCTTGGGAGGGTATTCATTAGAATTGCCAGCTCTGAATCAGCAGTGGAATGATTAGTCATCCACCTGCCCATCCATCCAAGCAGACCTCACATTAATCATTCTGAGCCCAAAGGACATGCATTAAGTATTCCTTAAAAGCTCTGAATAAATGTGAACATGGAGGTGGACTAGAGGGCTAAAGTTTAATTCCATCTGGGCTGAGGGTTCTTCCCCACCCCATCTTCCCTTTCATCACACCACTGCTGTTCCGAACATGATTCCAGAGCACTCCACAACAAAATCAGAGGCGGGCTGGTTGCATCCATGGCCCCCCTCCCTCGTGGTTAGTTCTGGTCTTTAGTGGCCCAGAAGAAAAGAGCAGCATTTTCTTCCACCAAAAAAAAAAATAAAATAAAAAATGTGGCAAATGTTTATAACTAGTCAGAATTGTTCTAGAGCTTCTCAAACAGTTATATAGGATAACTAAATTACTAAATTGCACTACTGGGATCTTAGAAATAAACTTTTAACGTCCCAGCCTGGCAGGTGCTGCAAAACTCTCCCCCTGTTAGCAGATTCTATGGAATTGCTGCCAAAGACTCCAGGAAAAAAAAAAAAGAAAAAATAGGAGTTGCAGACCAATTAAGCAGGGTAATATTTTTAGGGAGAAAAAGAAACTTGACAATGTTACCTAAATAGTGGTGTGATTTAGGCTGGCTGGCGGTGCGGGGGGCAAGGTTCTACCTGATCTTCGTTGTTGTTTCCTTTTAGCCTTGCAGATTGTTTTGACTGCCTCCCTTCCTGACCTTAGGAGGATTAAATACTGGTAGTGGCATCTTTATGAAGATGTTTGGTTCAATATTTTTTGGTCTAATGGTAACATGAGCTTCTTTGGCCTGACAGGTTGGGTCTATGGGAGCCTTGTAAAGCCATTCCAGTAGGGTGAGAGGGGGCAGTAGGACATAGGTGTAGTTGCTCAGTGATGTGCTTTATTTAAAAATATGTATACAAAGACACTCCTATGTCTCTGAGAGCATTAGCACTGCTGTTTAAAGATATTTAAAGTCCAAAGTTATTCTCCAGTTACCTCCAACTGCAGCGCAAGGATCTGAAACACAGCGCAAAGGTGCTTAAGTGTGGGTGGAACTTGACGCATTCGTCACTGAAACCTGTTTCCATAAAGCAAAAATCAGTCTGTTTCAAAGGCCATTGAGATGTAAAAATCTTAATTTATTTCACTTGCCTTCAGATCAGGTTTTCTGGGAATAAAAAGTTGCACTTGAGCATGGTAAGAACTTAATTTGGGGCATGCAGACTGCTGAACATCATGATTATCCTATAGTCAGAGAGTACCTGTTGTCCCTCTGCCCTACACTTGTCAACACTTCCAGGTGAGAGATGTTCCCTGGGGACAGAGGATGTCTGTCCCAACAGTCTGAATTCCAGCTTCCATTACCATGACAGCTCAATTATTCCAGCTCTTCATATCAGGCACCTACAAATACTATTATGTTTTAGTATTAACATGTCAAGCCCCAAGTGAATGGGCCCCTTTAAAGGCATCATCTTCTTCTTCTTTGCTAATGAGACATGACATTTTTCTCCAAAATCTTATTTTTAATGCCACTGAAGACTCTTTCTTCAGCTCATTTCTAATGGATGGCTGCAAGAAATTAGCCAGCAGCCAGTGTCTGGCATAGGTAATAGCAGTACAAAGCTGATGTCTATTTTATCAAAAGCAAACCTTCTCTGAGTGTTTTCATCCTTCTCTCCATCTCTATCATTCTTGTTATTATTCTGCTGAGGAGGAGAAGGAGGAGGAGGAGAGGGTTTTAGCAATATTTTTTTATCAGATGTGTTTTTTAGTGATTTTTCAGATGTGATCTAATGTTTTGGCAAGTCCTAGGTTAGGTGATCCAATCAGAAGAGGAAAACTGTCACCCACTGATGTATTTCCATCCCATTATCCGAATCCTTTCTCCTGACTGTTCTAAAGCAGTGCCCACACTCTGTAGGCACAAACACATTGTCAAATCTGATTTGACCACATGCTCAGGAACTGTGACTGTTCACAGTACTCAAAGCACAAAGAGCTGAAAAGGGTAATTCTGAAAGAGGAACAATTTGCAAGAAAAAGACAGATCAGGGATCAACACAGAGACCTGAGCTCTCTCCTCAGATAATCTTGCTCCTCTCAAGCAACTACAGTTCCATAGGGGTGAGGCTGATAATTTGTGTTCCAGAGCCCCTTTGTTAAGCTCTAAGCACTGCTGACAGTCTGTAGCATCTTTGGGCTATTTCAGGCAAGTGCTGGTAAATTTTAAGTCATAAATGTGCTAATGCTGACTCTAGGGCATGGTCCTGACTCTGCCAATGCTTAATGAATTACTGAATTAATCTCTTGTGAAGATTAACAACCGTGTTTGAATTTTGCTTTCTCTTTTTCTATTGCTCTTCCACTGTGTGATAGCTTTTTTGGTGTCTTTTTTTTTTCTTTTTTTTTAAGTATAGCAGTCACAGCCAGTTTTCTTTTTTCTTTTATGACCTAAAGTTAAGCTAACATTTTGATTCTGACTTCAACTGTAAGAGATAAATTTTAGCTTAACCTTTTCTGCATGCACTCTGGTCACATCCCCACTGCAGTGAATTATTCCGTCATTAAGAAACACTTTGCCCTCACATCTTTAAGTGCAGAGTCTGTTTCCATGTGCCCAGTTCCATTAGGAATCTACAGGAAGATGGAATTTTTGTTACTACTTTTTATCCTGTCTCAAACCATATCATAAAAGCCATTTGGACAACTGCTTGTTTAGACTCACATCTTCATCTCCAGGTGACTCTTTTTGACTACATCAGCTTGATTTGAAGCACAAATGATAAATCTAATCTGGCTGAGTTAAGTGTCTGTTCACACAAGTTGCTGAAAAAAACCAAATTTCACTCCAGAAGAAAGAAGGAAAACTTTGTCTAAGAATATCTCAGCACTTGGAGACATCTGGGGAGAAATGAGCATTCAAGAGGCAACATCCCTCTGCATTTCAGGTCCCGTGTTCTTCGTGGGGTGATTTCCCATGACAGTGCTCTGACAACTTACATGTTGCTTATATCCTTTGTCTTAGGTGCCCAACATTTACTTAAGCTGGCTTTGTACTCAGAGGAGCAAAAGAGAGAAAGGACTAATTAATTCCACATCTGTAAGCCACATCCTCAGTGGGGTTGTCTCTCTTTTACCATTGCCTATATTGGAAGCATAAATAATGGATCCAGTAATTGGATGGGGCTTGGAGCAACCTGGTCTAGTGGAAATTGTCCCTGTCCATGACAGGGGGGGTTGGAACTAGGTGGTCTTTAAGGTCTCTTCCAACCCAAACCATTCCAGGATTCTGTGATAATTAGGCGTCAGTCTTCCGGATGAGATGCATCCTCCCCTTGCCTGTCCTCTGGGCACGTGGATTTGCCTTTGGGTGTATATTGTATCCTCCCTTAAACATCCAGAATCAGAAATAAGTATCCCTTTTCCCTCCAGGTAGAACCATGGTAGGTTTACAAATAGTGAGCTTCCAGAAAAATGTAACACCATGACACATCTTCCCACTGTTTCTCGTGTTTTCATTGCTGGGTTCAGTGGCCCAGTGAGACAGGGAAGGTCAGCTGGCTGCTGCTGTAGCCCTGTGTGACTGAGTCAGTCCATCCTGACTCTGCCTGTCTCATTTAAGTGTCTCATTCAACTCATTTTGTAAACTGAGCAAACCCCATCTTGAAACTAGTGAAGGTATGCTGTAGCCACGACTTCAGAATGAGAGGCTCTTCCAGAAATCCCCTGCAATGTCATTTAACCACATTGTTCTAATTCTTGTCTCAAAATCACTCAGGATGATCATGCTCTTCCTGGCAGTGCTTTCATCTTTTAGTCTTTTAATTTTAGTTCTTCTTTCATTAGATGTTCACTCTTCTTTCTGCAGTCCTGTTCCCTCATATTTTCTGATTTATTAGGTTATGTCTGAACCCATATTAAGTTTGTTATTATTTTATATTGAAACAGATCATTGATTCAAAATCAAAAGAAAGGAACCCAGTGTGCCACTCTCCTCGCTGTAAACATCTGCACCTACTTGTCTTGAAACACAGAAACACAGAAAAGACCTCTGAGACCTTCAAGTCCAACCCATGACTTTGTCAACTAGACCATGGCACTAGCACAGGTCACAGGTGGTTGAGATAATAAGCAAAGAAAGAACTCCTTGGGTCCAGTTTGCCCAGTCTCTGCCTTCTAGAAGGGCTCTCATAGAAAAGTCACATTTCCAGGTTGAGGATTCCCCTGACAAGACACCACAGAGGGCAGTTTTTCCAGACTGGTACTCACAAATCCGCAATGGAGTGTATTGATGGACAAAGGTGGTGTTAAGAGGGGATTCTTTGGTGCCAGACCACAGCACTGCAGTGTTTCTAAGCAGCAGTGCTCCAGACCATCGGTCTGCTCAAGTCCCTGAAAGCCCACTTAGAAATGGGAGGATTGAAACCATCTGAGAGCAGGAGTGTGGTTCCCCTTTTCTGCATCCTCCTTGTGAACTCTTGCATGCTTTAGCCATCAGACCTTGTAGGACACCTGATACTGACAGTGCGAGGTTTGGGGTGGGAAATACCTTTGCTAGTAGAGCTCTTCAACTCATTTGAGCACCCTTAGCATGTTGAATGTGGTTTGAAGTGGGTTTGGGGCGTGTGTTCCTCCTCTTTTGAGCAGACCTGCACTTGAAGACAATCCCCAGCCTTTAAAAGAACTGGAGAAAAGCAGCGGCTGTGCAGCTCTGGGCAATTTTCGTTTTGACTCCATCTCCCCTGCGGTCCCAGTGGTGGTGACAGATACACCCAGGATGGCTTTGATTGCCCTCCCTCAGGTGCTGATAGCTGAGAACCTGTGCCAGGATGGTTTTCACACAGGCTGTGCAAGCTCAGCTCAGGCCTTGCACCGTTGCCGTGGCAGCTGATCCAGGTTGAGGTCTGCTCTTCAACAGCATCACGTGCTATTGATACCCAAACCTTACAGTTTTGGTGGTAAAACAGGGCTAAGAGCAGTCCTTTACTTTAGAGGGGTGCAGTGAAGGTAAGTACATTAAAGACTGAAAAATTTTCAGGGTAAGATATCAGTCTTGTCTAAATTTAGCTAAATTTATAGTCTGGACATCTCAAGCAGAGCTAGTTGTCTAGACTCATTTTATAACTAATTAAAGGATATAGGTATTTTTCATCTGACCACAATATCTGGCCTGTTTTGGACAACTGCTGTAGGAGGAGATGAATTATACCCTTTGACATACTGTCTGGTTGTCTCCTGGTCAGGAATAGAGCTGTGGGTCAAGAGCTGAGGTGTAATGTCTACATTACATTATTTATAACCCCACCTTCTAAACAAATGTGATTTTGGCAAAGGAGGTCCTGTCTTGATATAGAGGTTGTATGTAAAAATGCTGTTTTTTAAAAGTTCACTGGATTTCAGGTTGGCAGCAGGATGTCAACATCTTTTCCAAGTGTCATGGATATGTCAGACTCATTGACTGTCCAAGAAGCTGGGCCCAGATTCATCTCTAATTTTGTAGGTTTACTTAGCCTGCCTGGGTTAGGGGTCTGAATTGTTTTCCTCTCTACAGTAAGCACAGATCAACCAGAATATCCAGGAATTGATCTAAGTCCTTCATTCCAGGTTCTGACTTTGAGTCTTCTTGGTCATGGTCTAAATTAGGAGTACCTCAAGCCTTTCCTCTCCCTGTGTTTAAAGCCAGGACTCCTTCCTGTTTTTCTCTTGCTCGTATATGTATATATTTGAGCTAAGGTTTCTGAGCTCTCTCTGTGCTCCATGTAAAAAAATATGCACTTAGGTTGAAGATTAATCTGGCCCATTTCTCAGCACCTGCTTGAGGATGACTTGACTGCAGAGCAGCTCTGCCCTGCCTGGTGCTCGCAGGGGCCGGGTCAGGTGTGTCTGTGCTGTACAACCAATGCATAGTCAGATCATCTGTGATTCTTCAGACACAAGGGAAGCAGGGGCAGCTTTAGCCCCTGTGATAGGGCTCTCTGAGACCTCCAGTAGGTGTTAGAGAGGCCTTAGGTGCACCATCCATCGGCTGCATCCGTCTCGAGGGCTTGACTCTGTTAATTCAGTTTAGGTCGGTATTGCCATTTGAAATGCTCTGGGGTATTTAAGACATCAAATATGAGATGTGTGGGAAAGTCACGTTTTTCCCAAAGTACCCAAGAGGATATCAACTAACTAGACACCCCTGCTTAGGCATCTGCATCAGTGACTGCATGTTTCAGTGCCCTGGCACACATCATCACCTGTCCCAGCGCTGCCCAGCGTCCCTTCACAGAGGACACCTGAGCATTCCAAGGAGTCACCTTCTTTCCTCTTTCTTCCTCCAGGTCCGTTCCGCTGCCAGGAAGAGGTGGCACCGCTGGCAGGACCATCACTCCCTCCGAGTGCGTGTGGCACGTGCCATGTCCATCCCCACCTCTCCCACACGAATCAGCTTCCACAGCATCAAACAGACCGCGGCCGTGTGACCTGCCCCGCACAGACCCGCACCACCCGGTGGCCTTCAGAGACCTTCACTCTTCCCAAGCCCCTTTCTGCAAACTTTCTTCCTTTCTCCTCGCTGATCTCCTTCCAGTGAGGGGCCCGGCATATTCCTGTGGACTCTCTCATCTCCCGTATCCGCGATGCTGCTTTTAAGGCAACCAGGCAAAAGGCTCTTGGAGTTGGTGGTGGTGAAACAGATTCGAAGAAGAAACAGGTCCAACCCCGACTGCACTTTGTGGAAGTTCACAATTCAAAGTCTAAAACAGCACACTGGCAGGAAAAATCAATTTTTTTCTCCTTTCTTTTTTTTTTTTTTTTTTTTTTTTGGGGGGGGGGGGTTGTTTTTTTTTTTTTTTCCCCCCATTTTGTGGTGAACAAAGACTGTTTTTAACATATTGCCCACCTCACCCTGTACATTGATTCCCAACGATTTCAACAGTTTGCTGTAAAATAGCCCACCCCTTTTCTTGTTTCTTTGTAAAAAGTTTCTTCTCTGCAGAACTTTGAGAACTCGTGGCAGCACAAAAAGAGCGTCTGGAAGTTGGTGTGAAAAATCTGAATTTATCTACTTTCCCCATTCCTCCCTCTGATAGACTGGGAGCTGTCAGGGCATCGCTGGACTGTTAAACACAGGGCACTTTGCCTTGCAAGCACCATGCCCTGTGCACACACAGGTTTTGCAAAGGACAGATATAGCTCTAAGTGCTCTGCAAAATATCCCTATTCCTCTTAGCCCCACGCTTTTGGCACAGTTTAAGTAGCCTTTGGGAAGTCTTTGGATTTTTTCAGCTCGGAGGATCGGGGTGGGGAAGGACAACAGAGCATCTTTTCTGGGTTTAAAAAATACAAAAGGGGAGCACTGTAAAAATAGTAATGAGAAGAGGATGTTTGCGTTACGAGGATAGTGCTACGTGCTGCACAAAGATATCTACTGAGCATTTTGAACTAGAGCAGATGTATCTACCAGGCTTTTTATGTGATGTTCAAAAATACTGTATATTTTCAATAATAAACATTACTCTGGGTTGGTTTCAATAAAACCAGGCATCATTTTCTTTACGCTGGAAAGGAAGAGGACACCTGTCTTGACAGTGGTTTTGTATCTAAGATCAGGGAAGGAAAGCCTGTTTGATAAGGAGCCAAGAAGAATAACCACCTCATGGTAAAATCTGAGCAAGAGGATATTTAAATGTAGGAAGAATTGCCTCCCTTCTGAGCTCATGGTGTTACAATGGATGCCTGTCCCTCTGTGCTCCTCTTCCCTCCATTGGGCTTTGCAACAGCAGGAAGAAAAAAAGCAAGGTGCTTAATACGTTCCCCATTACCTGTAACTCACCAGAGGCAGAGTAATTTGTTCTTTCCACTTTATCAAGCTTACTCCGAATTTTCTTCAGCTGTTTTATAAGACTCTTCAGCACAAGCTCAATTTAAATCTCCAGATTTATATCGGTCTAGTTTTCAGGGGCTGGAAGATATCTTGGAAGACACTGATACTAATGCCCTGCTTGTGGAGGCACCTTGTCCTAACAGCTCAGTCACATTCAACTTGGAGCTTGTTGGACATGAACAGCAAATTTAAATTAACGAATTAAAAGTTTGTAATTTTTCCCCCTCCTAACTCACTTGAATTCCTTTTCCTCAATGAGACAACAGAAGGAGGAGGGAGACTTGAGATTTTGAGATTTGAGCATGCGATGAGAGAGGACCAGGTCAGTGCTTTTTATTTATCAAATGCATCACAATAGGGATGCCTAGCCCCTGGCATTTTGTGTTTGAAGGGACAGATGTATCTCCAGGTCAGAAATATGTAGATTATCTCTGTCTTGGCTCTGGCTCTAGGCCACGTTGGGATGAAAAAGGGGTTTAAAATGCAGCAGATCCTGTCAGAAATTGCAGTCCTGGTATTGTTACTACCAGGAGCGTAGCAGACATCCAGACATCCAGCAGGCCTGAGCTGAAAAGAAATTCTGCAGCTGAAGAAGTGAACTAAGGTCTCTGGCACTAGAAACTGAACTGCAGGGCTTGATTTCATGTGGTCCTTTAGAGCTTTGAGTTCACCTCACGGGAATACATCGATGACGGGGCACCAGGACTTTCTAACTGTTTTCAGGGCTATTTCTGCAATGGCCTGTTTTCACTTAAAATAAAGATCCGCTGAACATCTAAGACCAACAAATAGGTGAAGGCACCTAAATTTGGTCTCAGAAAGTCAGAGTGGCTGCTCTCCCATTACCCTCGGTACATACACAAGAAAATCGTGCAGTAAAGTCTGCAGAACTTCTTAGCTGGCCCTCAGGAGGCACCTGCTTCAGGAGGAGCTTGCTTGGTGGAACACATCTCTTGGCCTCGCTGAGGGCTTGATTCAGTTGCCTAAATATATGATTCTAGCATCATTTCAGATGCCCCAGGAATCCCAGATGCCTCCTAGTTTTCTGTGGAGGAAAGCAGCTGTATATCCTGTGCACATGTCCCACCTTTTCTAAGCTCTTCCAGGTGGAAACAGACACTTAGAAATGTCTTGTTCACTTATTCATCTCCTTCTCTGATATTCCCCTAGGGAGAAATCGAATTGGACAGGGCCAAGTCAGCTAAGCCAGGATTCTGCCAACAGGGCTCTGTTATCCACAGGCGGTGCAGGGAGATCCAGGTAGCCAAGGACACTTGGAGGGACTGTGGTGGGGTTTTATTCCAGCAGTGAGTTCTATGCAAAGTGCACTGAAGCCAGTAAGGTTTTCACTGGCTAAAGAAACGAGACTCTGAAGGACTCTCTCCTTTCTCTGCTGTTAGACGTGGCTAGAGGGTAAAAATGTGTCACTCTTTATTTTATTAGTACAAACAATTTCAAGAAAATAAAACCAACCTTTTTGACTCAGCAAGTTCTCACCCACAGGAGTTTGGAAGAAGTTCCCAGTTCATTTGCCTGGTAGCAGTGGTTGATGCTCTTCCCTGTGCTGCTCTGTCTGGTTCCACTGACGGAGAGCTGACTTCTGCCACTGGCATTTGGCACATCACAGCTGACATGACAAAATGCTCACCTTTCCTCAAGAGAGGAAGGTGAAGCCAGAGCAGCTGCTGCTTATGTCCCAAGGCATGGCATGGGATCAAGTCATGGGGCTGCTCAGAAATGGATTCATTTAAGTTAAGCTGTTTGGAAATCATCCCAGGAGAAAAATACCTGGGAGCGAGACAGATAAGCAAGAGCTTCCATTCTCCCAGAGTAGCCTTTGATGAAGATGGTGGCTGAGCTGGAGATGAGCCACACACCCTTATGTCAAGAAGACATGCACTTCCAAATTTGTATTGGCACGTGGCAGTAAGCACATGGCTACCTGGGAACCTAAGGCATCCTTTGGGGGTCATGCCAGTTCAGAGACCAAAGCCCTGGTTGGACGAGAGGACAGGAACAGGAGCATACAGGGAAGCCCTGTCCCAGGTAATTTCTGGGCCAAGGTTCCTGGGTTCCCGCAGGGAGGAGCTCCCTGTGACCCCGGTAGAAGAAGACAGTAATAAACCAGAGCAAGGTCAGCCACAGGCCCCCAGGATGCTCCAGTCGGGAGCACTTGCCACATGGAGAGGTGATGGGGGAGCTGTTTCAGAATGAAGAGATTTTGGATGGACCTAATACCAGCCTCTCAGTACCCACAAGATGGGTGACAGACCCAGGCCCTTCACAGTGGTGTAGGGCAGGAGGACAACAGGCATAAGCTGTGGCAAGAAAGGGCCAGATCAGGTATAAGAAGAAAGTTTTTCCTGAGGAAGACAGACAGGCAATGGGGCAGGTTTCCCCTGTGAGTGTGTGCAATCTCCCATCTCCAGGGATTTTTCAAGACACAACTGGATAAAGCCCTGAGCAATGCTCTCTGTGATCATAGCCGAGCCTGCTGCAAGTCGGGGGCTTGGACTGGAGACCTCCCGATGTCTCTTACAATCTGGATTATCCTGTCATCCCCGTAGTGATATTGTCTGTCATTCCACTAACACCATGAAAGTATGAACATGGTCAAGGTTTGGCTGCTGTATTTTTTTTATGTGCACCTCAGGGGTTTTGGAAACATGCTGATGTCTCCTCTCTTCAAAGGAAGCTTCTTCCTTTTCTTTCTCCTGGCAGGAATGCAAAGATGAATAAAGTCACGTCTCCTTAAGGAAAACTCTCTCCTTTACTTTGTGATGCCTCCTGAAGTCACACGTCCCTTTCAACAAAATAATCATTCACGGCACAGATCTGGGATGATTCAGATGCAGCTTCTGGATCAGCAGGAACAGTCTCAGCTATGCCAGGAAATGGTTCTGGATCTCTTGGACTGACAACCTGTGTGTATGTCTCTATGTACCCGTGTATTCACATGTACATACATGTCCATACATGTCCACCTGTGTGTGTGCCTCTTGACTGTGTGTGTAAAGAAAATTGGTCAAGTCACTTCTGATTTACAGCATATTATGTAGGAAGAAAACAAAGCTTCTTGTGTTCAGTGAGTCATTATGGAAATGAACATCCATAAACACTTCAGTACTTGAAACACGACTCCAAAAAGTTCATCCAGGAAAATGTTTGCAGTGCTGAGTGTTGCAGATCAGGCCTGTGCCAGCTGGTATGGGAGAGCAAGTGTGAGCTGACTTTGGATCTGCACTAATTGCTTCCTTCTGACACTATTTAAATCTTTTCACCCTCCTCCTTTGCAGTAAATCCCCGGTGGAGAAAACACACTGCCTCATCCTGACCATTCCCTGTGGGGGTCAGCAGTGCTGCTCTGCAGTTACGTGGATGTAGGGATATCACTTTAGAATTGGGTTTGAGAACCATCATGCTACACATCCAGGACAACCAGGGGATCAGGGCCAGCATGGCTGTCCTGGGTCACTCAGGACAGTGTGGAGCAGGGGCTGGGCAGGGAGGAGCTGAGAAGGGACGTATCCACCTTGTGACCACCACAGTCTGTGGTCAGACTCATTATTTCTGTGGTGTTGGTGCCCACTCCTGCAAACAGCCACCACAAGGCTTTCCTCTTAGTCGATAGTGAGAAACAAAGCAATTTTGGAATTACAGACCTCTGAGTTCACTGCTCAGAAAATGGTATTTCCCTGCATGGAAAAGATGTTGTAGGTTCATGAGTGAAGAATTCACATAAATCCTTCAAATTTTCATAGACTAATTCTCTTTATTCCCTTTCTCATATAGTGCCATAGAGGTGGAAGATAAAAAAGTATCTCGGGGGAAACTTCTGGAAAAGAAATAGATAATATCTATAAATTGTGTACTGATGGCAAAATACGTACTTAAAACAAAAAGCTGCATCACCCAGATGGTTTCTACACGTCAATTAATTCAACGTAGAATCTGTTGGATTCTACATTGGTTCCTTAAGTTTCTCCACTTGCTAATTAGTGTAGGGGAAGGAAATCTTTGTCATTGGTGTAATTACCACAGAGCAGTGCTGTAGTGACCTTAAGCTATGAGAAGCTGAAGCTTTAAAGAAGAACTCATAAAACTCTAATGAGTTTCCCAGATACTAACGAGCCAGCCAGCATCCATGGAGGCTGTGTGTGCTCAACACTCTCCAAAGGCTCTGGAATGAACCCTCTGACCCTTCTGACACATCTCTCCTCTGCAATCCCAGGCTGCAAGGGGTCATGTCAAAGGCTGAGCCAATTAATTACACTCTGGGTATGGGCATGTGTCAAATGAGTCATTCAGCCTTCTGAGGTGGAAAAATGACAAATTATAAAGCTGCTGGTGAGGTCAGAGGGAACAGAACCAGCACCCTGCAGGGATGGTGTCCTCAGGGCCCAGCAGTGCTGTGTTCATCATTGGCACACTGGCTAATGAGCTGCCCCTTCCAGGTTGAGCAGGGAATAGTGGTTAACCTGGGTCATCCCGGTTAATCCTGGCCAGCCACATCCATCCTAAAAGCACATTTGCACAGTAGAAATTCTGGTTGTCCTTCAGCTGGCTTGCCTGTGATTTAGTGGTTGACTCATTTAGACCTTGGGGATGGTGGCTGGTTGCTGACTTACAGCTCAGCAGTTCAGCCAGAGGCCGGTTGAGCCTCAGCCATGTCACCGGTGGGTCCTGGCACAGCAACTGGTCACCTCCAACGTCGGAAACAGGGATTGCTGCTTCCTAGCACAGCATCTAAATCGACTCAGGAGTAGTGTGCAACCAAAGCAATGCAGACCACAGGCCAGCCCAACTGCTTGTTGGTGAGATCTGATGGTTGCCATGGTTTTGTGTCTCCCAGGGACCCCTGCAGGTCTCCTTGTCGAGCACCCAGACAGGGCTTGGCCTCAGTTCTGCAAATCAGAATAGTTTGGTTTGGAAGCGACCTTTAAAGGCCATCTAGTCCAACCCCCCTGCAATGGGCAGGGACATCTTCAACTAGATCAGGTTGGTCGAAGCTCTGAGCAGGTACCTGTGTGCAGGTATTTCAGAAAGGTCATCAAATCTAGAGCAGCCTTTTTTTAACAAAAGGATCGCATGACCTTTTTGGGGGCAAACAAAAAGAAAAAAAAGGAAAACGAACCAACCCAAACACAAGTCCAGTCATCTTCTGCTTTTTTACCACAGTAACAACACTCAAGTGAAAGTTGGAGTTCACTTTTAAAATCTACTGATGGCTTTTCTTAGCCTTCATCTTGCCTGCGTGTGTGTGGTTTTTGATCCTTCTGTTTACTTGAGAGGATGCCTTATGGCAAAGAGTCACTCAGACCAAGAAACATTCAGGGACCAAACCAAGTGTTGCAATGGGAATAGGATCCTGTGCACTCANACCTAAACCTCCCCTGGCACAGCTTAAGGTCATGCCCTCTTGTCCTACTGCTGGTTGCCTGGGAGAAGAGACCAACCCCCACCTGGCTACAACCTCCTTTCAGATAGTTGTAGAAAGAAACGAACAAACCCAAACACAAGTCCAGTCATCTTCTGCTTTTTTACCACAGTAACAACACTCAAGTGAAAGTTGGAGTTCACTTTTAAAATCTACTGATGGCTTTTCTTAGCCTTCATCTTGCCTGCGTGTGTGTGGTTTTTGATCCTTCTGTTTACTTGAGAGGATGCCTTATGGCAAAGAGTCACTCAGACCAAGAAACATTCAGGGACCAAACCAAGTGTTGCAATGGGAATAGGATCCTGTGCACTCATCCCACCTGTCCTGTGTCACTTAGAGGTAGTTTCTTTCCACATCTGGTTGTATTAGTTTCTCCCTGCATTTATTGGGAAGCCCTTTGGGGTCCAGACTTCTGTCCATGCAGCATCTGGCAGCTCACACGATGTCGGCTCTTTTTCCAGTGTACAATATCAAAATTCACAGAACCCCATAATAAACTTGGAGGTGCACATTTCAGTCCACACCTGAAACCTGGTGTGCCATCCTGGGTCAGTACTGAGCATGGAAGCTGAACATGAGCCAGAGTGTGCTCAGGGGGCCAAGAAGGCCAATGGCATCCTGGCCTGGATCAGGAACAGTGTGGCAGCAGGAACAGGGAGGTGATTCTGCCCCTGGACTTGGCGCTGGTGAGGCCACCCCTGGAGTGCTGTGTCCAGTTCTGGGCCCCTCAGTTCAGGAAGGATATTGAGGTGCTGGAGGAGGTGCAGAGAAGAGCAACCAGGCTGGGGAAGGGACTGGAGCACAAGTCCTGTGAGGAGAGGCTGAGGGAGTTGGGGTTGTTTAGCCTGGAGAAGAGAAGGCTCAGGGGAGATCTCATCACTCTCTACAACTCCCTGACAGGAGGTTGTAGCCAGGTGGGGGTTGGTCTCTTCTCCCAGGAACCAGCAGTAGGACAAGAGGGCTCGGCCTTAAGCTGTGCCAGGGGAGGTTTAGGTTGGATATTAGAAAGAAATTCTTTCCAGAGAGGGTAATCAGCCATTGGAATGGGCTGCCCAGGGAAGTGGTGGATTCTCCATCCCTGGAGGTTTTCAAGATGAGGCTGGACGTGGCACTTAGTGCCATAGTCTGGTAGCTGTGGTGGTGTTGGATCAAGGGTTGGACTTGATGATCTCAGAGGTCCTTTCCAACCCGTCTGATTCTATGATTCTATGATTCTATGATTCTATGATCTGTGGCACATCAGAGGGGTGGGTTGTGTACCCTGTGCTGACAACAAACCCCTAGTAGAGGAGGCTGCTTGCAAACACACTGCCTGCCAAAGATAATGTGCGTTTTTCCGTGCTATTGGCCAAGTGTGTATTGTGTTCTAAGCATGAAGATAGGCACATAATGGGATTTTCAAACATTCCCATATAGGCGGAGTATTTAATTCCCGTTGTTTCCTGTTGGAAATATATCAAAGTTTGTTGACTTCGTAAATGCCCTTGGAGGTGCCTGTGTATTCTCCAATGTATACAGTGTTTATTTTGAAAAACATCTGGCAGGCCTTCTGCAAATATCAGAATCACAGAATTACAGAATGGATTGGGTTGGAAGGGACCTTAGAGATCCTCTCAATCCCAATCCCCCTGCCATGGGCAGGGACACCTTCCACCAGGCAGAAGATGCTCAGTTCTGGGGTTGGAGTAGGAGAGTGATGTTAGTGCACTGGTCCTGAGCTACATCCTGTGTGTGAAGGTACATTGTCTGGAAAAATACCAGAGGACAACACCACGAGCATCCAGTGCTGCGGTCAGGAGGTTTGCCTGAAGGTTTTGTTTTGGCTTTGCTGATTTACATTTTCTCCTTTCATTGAGGTTACTTACTTTGCATGTTTTACACACTCACTGCTAAAAATCTGTGACCAGCAGTAGGCCTCCACATTTGTGCCATCCTCCAGGTTAACCTTCACCTTGTTAAAAACAGCTGCCTCTGTCATCCTCATGCTTTTTTTCCTCTCCTGATGCACGGAGGTTTTCAAAGCATATTTGCTTTGGTCAGCACTGACAAGTATTGGGAAGTTGCTTGCAAAGCAAGAAAGAAAAAAAGCTGCATAAAACCCCCACATTTTATCAAAGCTGCCAACATCATAAATGTTCCAGGAAGCGTTTAGTTCCCTCTCCTGCTGAACTCATAAAGGCAGGGATGTAAAATGAGACAGATCCAATCTGCCACCCCTTCCAACTCGCTGTGCTCCCAAGGATTGGAAGGAAAGCCTCAAGCTTGTGCAGCCCCAAAACTCGTTGTGTGACTCCTTCAATAAATCAGCCCTTCCCACACGTTCTGAAATGATACTACCTTCCAGCCACCGGACATTTATGATTCATATGGGACAGGCTCCTTGCGAAATGATTACAGCAGTCCCATCTGCAGCAGAAAGCTGAAATGCTGTGCAGTCAAAGTCAATTAAAAAACAAATGCATCAGACCTCCTGGTCCCTGTTTCAGCAAGGAAGGATCACATGCTCTTCTCTTACCAATTACACATCAGCATCTTTTTGGATTGTGTTATTTGTCGGTCGTTCGTTTCTGAATCAGCAACCCAAACAATCAAACTGTCTCAGCTCAGTTATTTTCCTGTTTACAGACAATTTTGTTGGCTCAACAGTGTGTGGACCCCTCAAACAGGCTACACATATCCCATCTGTGTCCATAGTGAAATGAGAATATTTTGTTTGCCAGGACCAGATTAACATCACGTGGGAGACTCACCTTAAACTCTGCAGAGATCGTGCTGAATGTGTAGCTGTTATCACACAGGGAGCATTTGAGTGTGTGGGATTCAAAACGGGCTTTCAGAAAGGCAGTGGTTTCCCAAATACCTTTTTGCTTTACGACAGCACAGCAGGATTCCCAGCTCCCCTGTGTCCCAGCCTAGAGAGACACCGCAAATTCTGCTGCAGGAGCAGGTAGCAAGCACTCCGACTCCTGCCCTTCTCCGAGGGCAGGTCAAGCTCACCCCTCTCCATCAGCTTGCTGAGGTCACCTAGGCTGAGGTGTCACCGTGCAGGTGTGAGGAACTGGTGTCTTCATCCACGCTGACTCAGTGGAGGTTTCATCCACGACACGAGCGTGGCCCAGAGAGTTGTTTATCCTGTCCACACACGGGTGTTCACCTTTGGGTGACCCCAACAGCTCCCATGGGCTGTGTTGACAACTTTCACACTGGCTACAAGAGGAGCTTGGAGGCTGTCCCAGACACCTGTGGGTTACAAAGGAGGATCTCCTGAGCCAAAGCCCAGATCTTGGTTCACTGCTTTGTCTAAACACACCTGCCAAGGGCCACCTGAGACAGCCCAGGGTGTCAGAGACACACATGTGGGGTGGCAGGGGGAGAAACCAAACCAGGCAGGGCTCCAAAGGTGTGAGACAGCAGCAGGTGAATCACTTGTGTGGGGCTCCTCTGTGTCACAAGTACCACATCACATTATCAGTTTATATCAAGCCAATGAAAAGCACTTTTAATTTACCTAATCTTTCCCGTCCCCTGTGCTCTTCATCAGCAGTTAAAATGCTGATTATCCTGCGTTAGTCACCCAGTTTTCCTCTCTTTGTCAAAATAATATGTGTATCTCTATAGAGAGGAGTGAAGTCTTTGGTGTGAGGCTGTTTGCTGTTTGCTTTCTATGCCCCCTGTTTTTCTGGTATGATTAAGCTTGAGAGGGGTAAAAAAAAAAAAAAAATGCAAAAGCTATAAAATAGTTATAACTCATACGAAGTGCCAAGGAAAACATTGCTGAGCTGCAGTTTTTTCTGTAAAACTGCTGGCTTTGGCTGGAGAGCTGAAGGAAGAGAAGTCCATGAAATGCAGCTCTGAGTATTCCCGACTCAGCTTTGGGGATATGCCATAAGCACTGGAGCAGACACACGCCTGGTAGGCAGGTTAGAAGGGAATGTCTGCTGTGACAATGGTGGTGAAAGAAGCCAATGCTTCCATATCCAGCAGTCCTGGGGCCTGTCATCCCTCTGGCTCTGGGCAGAGTGCAGGTGGGACATGGCTCCTGTCTGCCCAGCCTGGGAAACCAGCAGAGTTTCCCTAAATGGAAAACCTGTCCCATGAGGAATGGCTGAGAGAATTGTTCAGCCTGGAGAAGAGAAGGCTCTGGGGAGACCTTAGAGCTCCTCCCGCTCCCTAAAGGGGCCGCAAAACTGCTGGAGAGGGACTTCTGACAGGGGCATGGAGTGATGGGACAAGGGGGAATGGCTTCAAACTGACAGAGGGAAGGGTTGGATTGGATTTTAGGAAGAAATTCTTCCCTGTGGGGGTGGTTTGGCCCTGGCACAGCTTGTCCAGAGAAGCTGTGACTGCCCCATCCCTGGAAGTGGCCAAGACCAGGTTGTACAGGACTTGCAGCAACCTGGGCCAGTGGAAGGTGTCCCTGCCCATGGCAGGGGGGTGGAACGAGATGATCTTTTAGGTCCCTTCCAACCCAAACCATTCTATGACTCTGATAAATCCTCCTCTGGGAAAACCAACAAGGGCACCACAGACATTTCTTCTTGGGTGACCCTTTGTACTGGATCCCAGGATCCCTATGTGGGGAAGAGTTTGATGTGTCTCACTGTGCAATTTATGACCCCAGATATATCCCCCATGTCTCCTGCAGCTCCATCTATCCCCTGAGGGTTCCCACTCCCTGCACTTCACCTGTGACTAACCTGAAATCCACTCCCCATAGTGCAGGACAGCGTCTGTCCTGCTGCCCTCAACCCCTCAGGAGCCAGAAGGAATATTTTATCAGCAGCATCATTACTGTCCCCTGTTCACAGTTCCGAGGGAAGAACTCAGTGAGAAGCAGGACGCTGCCACTTGGAGGCAACAATATTCCCATCAGATTCCTTGTCCTGGTCATTATCTCTCATTCTCTAAATTAAAATTCCAGACCATGCTACAAACGCTTGGAGTGTAATAATATCACAATTTATTTTACTTGCATAGAGGTTGGACACAATAAAACCTTTTGCATATGAGATCCCCTGGATCACCAGTGAATTCTTACCATTATTCCACATGTTGCAGAAGAGATTTTGCAGTTTTGCAGTCTCTCCACTTAACTACATTTTTTGGATACTTCTAGAATGTGCTCAGGGAAGATATTTCAGTGCCTAGGCCAATTGCTGAAAAAATAAAATTGCTTATATCTCAGCTAAGCTACAGAAACCACTAGTGTCGCAGATTTTCTTCCTAAACAGATTGGGACATTCACCTGTAAATGGTTACAACCTGAAATAAATATATATATACACATATAAAAATTGAAAAATAAATTGTAAATATATATAAAAACTATAAACATACACACACACACATTTATATATTGTATTTGAGCTGTATTTGAGCCAGTCAGCTCAGACTCTGCTCTGTACAGTCCCTGGAGTGCAGGGTACAGGAATACGTGACAAACAGGTTCTGCCTGTGCAGAAAGCTTAGAAATCAGGTCTCATCTGAGGATAGCCCTTTATCAACCCTTTCACTGCTTTGCAATTACTCTGTTTTGGTTTTTTTTTTTACCACTGCCACCTCTCTTTACACCACCATCCCTCAAGAGGATGCCCAAATCAGGTTGTCTCATTACAGCACAGAACCCACAAGTGTCTCAAGACACTGGCCATGACAATCTCCATCTGACTCCAGCTGTCAGTGAATTTATCTGCTTCCTTCATGAGCAAGAAAGTAAACAAAGCAACAAAGTTTCACATTATGTTTAATATGGGATTTATCTGCAGTTTTCTCCTGTGGGTTTATTAGTTAATTAATACCCGGCTTGGATCAAGAGTCATTATAGGCTCGTGTTACTCCAGCACAAATTCACTGTAAGTAAAGAAAAATCAGCTGCTCATATTAGTGCTCTGCAGAAAATCAAAAGGGAATTATTCAGCATTTGAGATGAATTAGTAAATGCAGAGACAGTGGGGTTTTTAGACTCAGACACAGGGAAGTTAAAAACCCTTCTTTTGCCATTCACCAATGTATATTTTATCTATCAGTCAGTCAGTCGTATTTTATCTGCAGCTCTCTGGAAAAATCAGTGAGTTTAACTGACTTGTGGCCATTCTATCTTCCTGGAAACTACTTGTCTGATTTCACAGCAACGGTCAAGAGTCTTCTGCAAGTGCCCAGCTCTCAGGTGGGAAAGATCCAGGATCTTCATGTCTCAGTACTATAGCTTTTTCCTTTCTTGGGTAATCAGAACTATGTTAATATTTATGTCCATATATTTGATCCATCACCGGGTTTTGAAGGTAGTGACAGGTTGTAGTAATTGCACTTTTCCAGCTGTGTAGTAGTTTTTGTCTATAATTTCTCCAGCAATTCTCTGAGAGCTAAAACATACCTCTGTCTGCTTTGGTGGAGTGGATCAGAGCAAGGGATGGATACAGAGACTCCATAACTCACCTGCCAATAACCTGAGAGGGTAGATCTGCCATGACATAGAAAGATTTGAATCTCCAAAATGAAAAAAAAAAAAGTGAACAAAAGTTTTGTAAGATTGGACCTAATAAGGTACAAATTCTGATTTATTGGTGTGGGAAATCACCAATGTCCAAGGACACAGTGATATTTGGTTTGCAGTCACTATTTTTTTTTCCAAAAACCTCATTCTGGTCCATGATTATAATGCTCAGTAATGAGGCAGGCATTAATCAGACTAGTGTCTTTCACACTTATTTTCTTTTTGTTGTTCCTGGAAGAGGGTGTGAGCAAGTAATAGTGGGTTATTTTTAACAGTGAATAATTTTTATTTTTTTATTTAAAAAGTGGATTATTTTTACTTCAAAAATATTTTTTACAAGCACTTCCATATCCCTGTGACTGAATACAGCCTGGGCAGAAGCTGGGAAGGCTCGTGGAGGCCCATTAATTCCTTCAGAGGTTTTTTTCCTAGAGGTTTAAATTGGCTCCCAGTAATACTCTGGCTCTTCCAGAAAACTTTACCCTGATTATGGAAAGTTCTCCTTTGCCAAAAGTTAACGCCTGGATGGGAGATCAGATGTTTTCCTCCAGTCCTTGTTCTTGTCACACGTAAGAGATCAGACACGTGGACGCTTTGAGGCTCAGATAAAGACCATGAACCTTCTAAGGCGGCTTTTTTCAGACCTTTGCGCTGTCAGGCACCACTTTGTGGTTGAACTGGTGGCAAAAATATCCAAGGCACCACACAGGGAGGATTTGCAACTCTCAATTACCACTTCAGTAGGGAGAAAGGAAAACCTAAAATCCTTTCCCTCCCCATGGCTATAGCAGAACTATCTAGCAAGAGTTCACAGGAAATCTGCCATTACTTCGTAATGCTTGACTAGGACCATCTCAAAGGGAGAAAAAAAATGTGGAAGAGAACATAGATTTTGCAAAACGTTCATGAACTTGTTGAAAATGTTGATGTTAGTCTTGTAAAACTGTGGTTTTCAATGAATATTACTTCAGAATTCTGAACTAAGAATGATTTTGAAAATGAACAAAATTCATGCAAAAATAGGCAGTGTCAGGAACGCCATAACAAATTCTCTTTTGCTTTTATCCCTTGAGAATCCTCAAAATTAATGAGTTCTATCAGTCTGCTCTTCTTTCAATGACTTGCTACTTTCTACAGACCAATAGTTTGATCAGAAAACTCAAGGTCTTCTATTTAATCCGTGGTTACTCTGTAATTTAGCCCTGTCTTAATTTAAGCTTTTGCCAGAAGGATTTGGTAAATATTGAAATAACACCCCAAAAATATTTGAACTGCATTTTAAAATGAAGCCTCAGTCACAGATGAGATGAATTCACCCTTTCTCCCTCAGCACAGAAATTATCCACGTTCCAAACCTGCCTAAATCCACCAGGATTATTTCACTGGTGTATCATTTCACTTTTGTTTCAGCATAATGTGATGATGAATCACATCTATTGATTTCTCTGGAGCTCCTTTTGATACAGAGTGGCATAAGTGGGAGGAGAAAACCACTGATGTTATCATTATCCTTCTAGACGAAAACAGCTCCCGAATCAGACTGTCACTACAAATTCATTTTGCAAAGTTGAACGTTGCAATGTTTATTTTGTACAGAAATTTTACAGAGATGAAAGCATGTAGAGAAAAAAAAAAAGATTTTTTAAAAAAATCTGCCCTCAAAGGAAATAAAGGGAGTAAAGCAATCACTAATTTAAAAAGAGGGGGGAAAAAAAATCCTGGATACTCACAGACCTCATTATTTGTAGTCTCATTTTCATTCTATTTTCACAAAAGCTGGCAACAGGTATGCTGTAAATACATAAATACACAGTTCCCTCTGTCTCTTTTTGCCAAAACACGGGTGTCTCCTGCCATGAGATACCCCAGAGCATCAACACTCCTGGCTGGCTGATATGACACAGGACTTGTACGTGGCTTTCCAGGGGAAGCAGCCAGAGGTCAAAAGGAATACCTTGGGAGAGCTTAAATGGCAGGAGAATGAAAATGGTTAAGTGAACTAAACCCTTGAAGAGTTCTTGGTACCATTCACAGTGTGAAATAGCTCTGCACAGACTGTAAGAGAAGTTGGAAGTCTCCACTAGAGGCAGATGTCACTCTCATATTCTACTCTTCACTTACAGGGTTTTACTCCATTACAATCCCAGCGAATCCTGCTGCTTTGATTTCTATCTGTACACCCAAAACACTACCTGAACACCCACAGGGTTAGCTCCATATCTGTCTGGTGTGAATCCCAGGGGGAGTCTGGTTGTGGAGTTAGCTCTAACTTAAAGGCATATGGGACTAGAATAAGATACAGCACAATGATGTTCACTCTGTCCTTTTTCTGTACTTCCACCCCATGGTTCAGTAAAACAAAGCAATACTGTTCTCTTTTGATGAGGTGCCTCCTCCCTATTTCCATGTCTCTGTATTCCTCCTTCCTGAAAAAACACAGGGCACACAGGTATCCTCTGGGGAGGGTGGCTGGAGACAGTGTCTGCCACAAGAAAATGCCAGGTTGGATGGGCCCCTGAGCAACCTGGTCTGGTGGAAGGTGTCCCTGCCCACGGCAAGAGGGTGGAACAAGATGGTCTTTCCAACCCAAACCACCCCAGGATACTGTGATTCTAAACTTCCCTGGTGGCCTGACCCGTTGGCAGGCTGTGCATGCGTCCACTTGGGCATGGATACAGGGAAGCTATGGAAATGGTGGTTCCAGCCCCACCAGTGCACAGCCTGATGGAGGTCACACGGTCCCACCCTCCTGTAACCCCGCTCTGAACGTTGCCCAGTACTGTTGAAACTAAACACAAATTGGTCCTGCTGCAGAAATTCCTCTCTGCACAATTCCCTTTTCTGAGCTGGAAGAGACAAAGCACAGCACAAGCGAACACCACAGCAACTCAAGCACCTCTTCTTCCTCTTTTTTTTTTTNTCCCTTTTTTTTTTTTTTTTTTTTTTTTTAAGAAAGAAGCAATGGAGTGTGGAGTGAAGCCAAATAAAAGAAGAAAAAATCAGAACAAAGAGGTGACCTTGCGTTTCATCTCTGATTAATGCAGGTTGTTTACTGTTGAGTAACACCACTAGAGACTGTACCTGGTGTTTAAGGGGCTATTCTGTCTATAAATAGGCAGTGCTCAAGGCTGTTTCAAAAAGATACAAAAAAGTGCAGAAATAAAGTGTCCCCATAGTCCATGTTTTGGACAGATTGATCTAAGGGTGACTTCCACTGGAACAGAGGTCACAGAAGAGAAAGTGCACTGAGATTTTAGGGGTGTGTCCTCCCTCATCCCAGGATACAGAGATCAGTGTTTTCACCAGAGAGAAGCAATCTCTGTGGAGAGATTTGAGGTGACATCTATATTCTAGGTGACTTATCCTGAGTATTCCCCACTGGAAGTGGGGACCCATTGCCATCTCAAATACCCCCAGGTACTGGAGACCTCCCCATGGAGCTGGGAGGTGTGACAGGTAACAGCAAGGTAGGATAACCCAGGTGGGCTACCCTAGGGCACAGAATCGTGTAACTGTAGAATAATTAGTGTTGAAAAAACCTGACACTGCCAGGTCCACCACTAAAACATGTCCCTAAGCACCTCCAGAAGCAGGAGATCACATGTCTGGGTGAGTGAATCAAGTCTCCTTTACTGTGTAATCTACTGCCTTCTCTGTCTCTCTTCCTCTGCTAACCTGGGCAAACCAGAACATCATTGTGGCTCGTGGTTTGACTCAGCAGAACGGGAACATCTGCATTGCAATGAATCATAGAAAGGCTTGGACTGGAAGGGACCTCAAGGATCATCCAGCTCCAACCCCTTGCCAGGGACACCTTCCACTAGACCAGATTGCTCCAAGCCCCTGGCTTTGAACACTTCTGGGAATGGAACAGCCACAGTTCCTCTGAGCAACCTGTCCCAGGGCCTCACCAATCTCTCAGGGAAGAATTTTTCCTCGCATCTCATCTAACCCTGCCCTCTGTCAGTTAAAAACCATTTCACTTTGTCCTGTCTCCATCTGCCTGTGCAAATAGTCTCCCTTCTGCTTTTTATAAGCCCCTTTAGGTACTAGAAAAGGCTCTAAGGTCATCTCTTATCCAGTCTGAATAATCCAGCTCTCTCAGCCTGTCTTCAGGGATGGGACCTACCCCATCCTATCTGAAATGATCCTTCTCCATGCACCATGAAGATCACGAGCGTTCCAGCTAGTAAAGAACCACATTCCCTGAGGATGGAGGGCATGTGGTCTGGAAACAACAAAACACAAAGTTCAAGCAATGCTGATCTTCTGCAGAGTCACTTTTCCCCACTTACACCATTGTGATTTTGCCCATGCAATGCAAAACTGTGGTTTAGCAACTTAGGAGTGTCTGCTACGCTGCACTGACTCCACTTACCAGTCCCTGCTCTCAGAGAGAAATTACTTGTCTGTGTGAGAAGGACATAGGAGAGGTGAGGTGACATTAAAGTGCTCATTATCTGGAGGAAACATGGCAGTGTTAATTGGGAGCAAACCAGAAAAAG
>VXAY01006259.1:221036-279106 GCA_013399855.1 Oxyruncus cristatus
AAAAAAAAAAGAAAAAAAAAAGAGGTCAAAGCCTGCAAGTTATTGAAAGAAATAGCTTTCCAGAAAAAATGTCCTCCTCCTTTGGGTCATCCAGTGATTCCCCAGGAAAACACTCTCTTCTGCACCTCCATCAGTAGCAGAGTGGTCTCCTGAGTGCCCCTGTGAAAAGAACCATCTGTGGGGACCTTTGGATCACATGGAAGTGATTGGTTGTATTTTCTACGAGCACACCTTGTGCACTCGCTCTCATATCAAAGAATATTTGAATCAGGTGCTTAAATGTAGGGTTTTATTGCCTTCTGCACAGCTTTGAGGCATTCAGGATACCCACACAGGGAAGAGAGACTTGAGACAGAGCCTTTAGGGACTTGTGCTTCCCTGGAGCAAAAGCTGGAAGCTGCTGGGGCAGAGCATCTCAGAAGACACGAAATATTTATGATTAATCCACTGAGCCAAGGCCTCACTATCTTTCCACATCAGTCCCTCAACCATCAACGAGACCCTTTGCAGGCCAAGGGTAGGACTTCGTCTCACCTCCCTTTGGTGGTCTGGGTGTCTAATCTAAGGCAGATGTCCAGAGCCCCTGTACATTGAGAGCAGAGAAAAATGATGCTCTAGAAGATATCCTCATCCTTTTTTCTTGGGATGGGCTAAGTCATTATATCATTCATTGACGGAGGGACCCTAATGAGCAAAGCTGCCTCAAAAGCCTGAAGTCAGCTCAGAGCTGTATCCCAATGTGCTGCTCATTTTGCTTCGTATCCCAAAGTTATCGGGATCTGCTCCATGGCAAGATGCAGCAGAGCTGGAAGGAACAGCCAAGGCAGCAAGAAGGAGGAATATGGAGTCGAAACTTGGAAATAATCTACAAGCACATGGCTGGGATTGTGCCACCTCTGTGGATTGCTGTTGGATAAACAGCCCCATTTGTTTCGGAAACACCATGTTTCCACTTTGCAAAAGCACAGTGAAACACGCTCTACTAAATAGACACAATCCAGCCTCCCTCACAAAGGGAGACGTCAGGAGCTCATTACCAAGCATTAGAAAGACTGTGACATAAATTCTGCTTCATTCTGGAAGAAACACTGGGATTTATTGACTGGTGAAGCTGGAGCTCCTCCATCCCTGGTTAAAGCTCATAAGGTGTTAGACATCCCAGAGTAACGTGACCACTTTATTTCATACAAGAAAGATTTGAAGATTGGCTCATTTGGATAAAGCAAAAAAAACCTGCAGGCAAAAGAAATGCAGTGCCACTGCTTCCTCTGTAGGATTGTGCCAAGGTAACACAGAAGAGAGGGATGCTCCTAGCCAGGATGAGTCACTGATCTCTGTTCAGTCTTTCAGAAAGAACTGGCCACCAGCAACCATATAAAACTCTCTTAAAATCATTCTTAGAGGGATTAAAACACTATAATCTGTGTGTCCTGTCCTTCCTCCTACACACATCTAGGAAAGTGGATGGAAAGTTGGGTCTAATTTCCAGCAGTGTATTAGTGCTCTGTAACAGGGAGGAAAGTTGTTCTGCACCTTGGTTTCCCCTCGGGTGAAACTGGAGATAAAACTGGAGACACTGACACTGACCTTCCCTTCCCAGTCCTCTGCCAGGGAGCAGCAAGAGTGGGACAGCCCTGCAAGGGCTTCATGGGGGATCCAAAGCTGAGGACTGCAGTGGTTTGTAGTGCCACCACTTTGATACTGCTTATGGAGATGCCTAAGAATGGCTGAGAACAGGACAACTGCATCAGGATGTTTTCCCAGGCTCGAGTGATTTGCAGGGCTGGGATGCCTGAGGGCTCCTCCACATGCAGCAGCTCTGGTTTGTGTGACAGCAGGATCTCTCCCTCCTGTGCCGGCAGATCAGACATGGGTGCAAGGGTGGCACAACCACAGGCAGGTTCAGCTTGTGCTGTGCTGAATGCAGGGGCTGAGTCATGGAATCATAAAATATCATACAATGGTTTGAGTTGGGAGGCACCTTAAAGCTCATATTATTCCAATGGGCAGGGACACCTTCCACTGGACAAGGTGCTCCAAGCCCTGTCCAACCTGGCCTTGAACACTTCCAGGGGTGGGGAAACTCAGGGTCAGGTAGGAAACGAAATATCTGTGTTTCTGGGTCTGGAGGCTGAGCAGACAGGCTTGAGATCCCACTCAAGGATCACATCCCACAGCCCCATGTCAGGACTCAGCCTGGGGCTGGTGCTTCTCAGGGCAGACACTCGTGCAAGTGGAGGCTGCTTGAGACACAGCAGAGACACCCCCACAAAACGCCATGGCAGAGAAGCTCCGACCTAAGCAAATTTGGAGGACTGGAAGATCAGTCTCTCTTCTGCCTGAGTATATTCTTCAAGATCAATGGGGAGAGCCTGGTTCCACTCCAGCGGAAGCCACGGCATTAAAGTTCCATTGACTTCCGCAGCAGAACAACAAAGCCCTGGCACTTCAAAGGCTTCTTTTATGGTGCTCAACCCGTTAATAAGCACCATCTGCTCCTTTCAACAGGAGAGCCATCCACTGATTTGCTGACAGCACTTCCCTCTCCAGGGACACAGCCCATGTTTATATAACCACGGCAGTTCGCTTGCACCGGCGGAGAGGGCAGTGACGGCTTCCCCCTGCACAGAAGGAGCCCTGGAGTAACAACAGGGGACTGAGCTTTCAACGAGGGCGTTGTGCTTGTGTGGAAAGTCCTCGTGGTTTCAGTTCTGCAGCAAAACCTGCTTACTCAGCCCAGTCCACAGAGCAGGAGGCGAGAGCTTGGGTTCACATTAAATGAGACTTACTGTCACACAATTACCATTTGTATCAGTCAGGGAGCTGGAGCAGTTCTTTGTGGAGCCCAGAATGCAGCAGCTGAAGAGCATCCATTCTCTTTGTAAAGATGGGACAACTCAGAGTGTAAAAGCAATATTTTTAAAAATAAAAATTGTAGAAATTGGAGGTATTCCAGTCGTCTGGACATGGTCCTGAGCAACCAGCTCTGGGTGGCCCTGCTTGACAGGAGGGTTGGAACAGATGACCTCCAGAGATCATCCCCCTTCCAACCTCAACCAGCCTGCGATTCTGTGAAATCCTTTTAAATACAGGAATGAACTATCTGTTGAACTCCATTCAGCTTTCCTGAAGAACAATTTGGTATCACCATGGACACCCCAGGGTTTTATATATGCACACACAAACTAAATCTATTTATGGCCTAAGAAGGAAATAAAAGAAGAGGTAAGAAAACCAGTCTTGCTCTGAATTCTCAATACCAGACTCCCAGTGAAGTGAGACGAACCCAGGTACCAATGATGTGCTCAGGTGCACCACTGCTCCACAGAGCTTCTCTTCATTGAGGGGGAAGAAATATTCCCGGTACTTGCCTTAATTTTGTGTCAACTGGTGATTTTCTGAGCCCAGTGCTGATACTGGCTGCATCACAGGATCACAAGGTAGTGCAGGCTGGAAGGGATCTCGAGAGGTCTGAGGGCAGAGAGGGTTGCCCAGGGCTTTATCCATCTGGGCACTGACAGTCTGCAGGGATGGACATGGCACTACCTCATTTGGCAGCTGTTCCTGCTCTTAGCTGGAGATCAGGAGCATGCTGGACAATCCGGGACTTGGTGGTGACACTTGGAGCACTCTGCTTGTCACTGGCTGCTGGTTGGACACTCAGCCATTGATCCATGCCCTTATCATAGAATCTTGGAATCCTTAAGGCTGGAAAAGACCTCTAAGATCGAGTCCAACCATTAATCCAGCACTGCCAAGTCCACCACTAAACCATGTCCTCAGGTGCCACATCCACACGTTTTTTGAACCCTTGCAGGGACAGTGATTCCACTAGTTCCCTGGGCAGCCTGTTCCAGTGCCTGACCACCCTTTCAGTGCAGAAATTTTCTCAAATACCTGATTTAAACCTCCCCAGGCAGAAATTAGGGCTATTTCCTCTTGTCCTATGACTTGTCACCTGGGACAAGAGACCGACCCCCACCTGGCCACACCCTCCTTTCAGGGAGTTGTAGAGAATGATAAGGTACCCCCTGAGCCTCCTTTTCTCCAGGCTGAGCCCCCCCAGCTCCCTCAGCAGCTCCTCATCAGACTTGGTGCTCCAGACCCTTCACCAGCTCCATTCCCTTCTTTGGCCCCCCTCCAGCCCCTCCTTGCAGTGAGGGGCCCAAAACTGAACCCAGGATTTGAGGTGTATTGATTATTCTGCAGATAAATAAACCCCATTTATTTCTCTCACTGTTGCTGGATGGTAACAGCTCTCTTGCCCTACTGTAGTGGTTACAAACAAGATTTCAAGAGCTTCAAATTAATTGCACAGCGAATGAAATCACCCATTCAAAGAGCAAAGCTACTTGGGCTGTTTTCACATCTACTCTGCTCTTGCAAAGATTGGTGTTGAATGTCAGCATTTTGTTAATTTTGAAAGCCAGTGGTTGCTCAAGGTTTTGCTTTAAATAAAGGACTAGGCTTGCTCCAAAGAAAATGGGAGAGCATGAGAGAAGAGTGAAGGTGTTTCTAAAGCCATGCAGAGCTACAGCTGCCTGACAGCACATCACAGCCCACGTGGACTGAGCAGATAACAAGGAAAATGAGGCTTTTTTTCATTCCCAGCCCTGTTTTGTGTCCTTTAAAGCATCCTCTCCTTTGAAGTAGCACATAAAATACAAGAACCAGGATGCCACTCATTTTCTCCACCTCTAGAATAAGTGTAAGAAAACAAGACAACAAACCTTTAAATGTCAGTAGTCTCTTCTCCCCTGAGCAGGCACCCAGCAAATCGCCATGACTGCTGTAAGCTCAGGCTGCCAACACCTCTGCTCTGGAAACGTGGGCACTTCACCAGGACCCCTCACCTGGGCAAGATGCTAAATAATTATAAACAGCTGGCAAAACATTTATGAACAGCTGACTTCCTTGCTGGGTGCCTCGTGATGTGGAGCCTTGAGGATGCAGAAGTACCACTAATGCTCTGGGTGTCTCCTTTCAGGGTGGTGACTGAATCAGCAGGAGCACAAGAGTTACTGGTCTTCAATATCCTGGAGCCAGAGGGCTCACAGACATTTTTCCTAAAATATCTGGCTTCCATGTCATGCTGGAAGGACTTCCACCCCATTTCTTCATCAGCAAGTTTGGGTTTTAAGGCTTCTTGGCTGAAATCCACAGGGTTTTCCAGCTGTTGGCTTAAAGGCTTACCCTAAACATGAGAGAAAAGCTTTGATGGATGAAGACTTTAATTCCTCTGGCTTTTCACATGATTTAAAAGAGATAAATTTGTGAACTACTCACTAGGTCTCCGAGGAAGTCACAAAAGCTGATGAAAGGCCTTGCTTGGATTTTTCTCTTCACCAGTCAGTTGGTCCTCTGTAGATGGATAAAACCACTTTTAAACTGAGTATTTTGCTTGGTTTATTTTCTTCACCAGTTTGTTGGTCCTCTGTAGGTAGACAAAACCACTTTGAAAATGTTAGTTTTTACCCTCCAAAAGTGACTTCATTATCCTCGTTAAGTCTTGTAGACCTTACAAATAGAAATCCTGTCTGTTTTTTCTCAAGTGAAGGGGAGTAAATGATACTTGACAAGGGTGATAGAGGGGATGAGAGGGATCAAACCAAACTGCATCCAAAAGAAGAAGCAACAACTGCCCCATGCCAAAGGAAGCTTGTCCTTGAAGCACAGGCTGAGCATTTCAGTGTGAGGTTACTGTTTTCCTTGGTCCAGGGGAGTGAGTGGTGCTTCTCTCCCAGGATGCATTTTTACTACATGGAGGATGTACCTAAGAAGCAGTGCAAGGAGGAAGGAAATGTTCTCTGCACTAGAAGGCAAAGCAAGGGAAAGAAAGATCAGTGATGTGGCAGAGTAGGGGAGTGAAGGCTCTCAGCCAGGCATGAGAATCACACAGTGATTATCTGGATGATTATGATTAGATTTATTCCTAATACAGTATCTAAAGGTTGCCAGTGCAGTATCTAAATAACTACTCTATGATCTACGTAGTTTAGATTATAGATTATTTCATTTTATAGAGGTTATTGTAGATTATACTAAAGTTGGGTTACGGTCCCTCTTGTTGAGTCACGAGCTTTGGTGAGATCCCTTTGCTGTCTGAACTTCTCAGAGAAGTCTGGGTGCAGCTTGGCCACTCAGTCTCAGATTTGGTCAGCAGCCTGTGTCTAAAGGACTATAATGCCAGCAGGTTTACAGCCTCTGGCCTTGAAACTCACAATTACAAAGCAGTGAGGTGCCTGTGGAGCTACTTTAGGATTTTCCCTCTGTATTTGACAAGATTTTAGTGCTTTTTACCTCACCCATCCAAAAGTGAGTGTTCCCTGTCTTCCAGCTTGACATGCCCTGCAGGCATCCCTGCTGGGTGTGGGATCCACCCAGAAGCTGCCTGCAACCTTGTCACAACAGTATTCCTGGTTGGCCCAGTCTCCAGCAGCATTTTGTCCCATTTTTCGCCAAAGTCAACCACAAACACTTCAGCTTCTCCATTTCTGGAATGCATTATTTATAGGAGCAGCCAGGCAGATCCTTCTGCAATATTCACTTGCTGTTCATAGAATCATAGAACAGTTTGGGTTGGGTTAGGGTTGTTCCACCCCCCTGCCATGGGCAGGGACACCTTCCACTAGCCCAGGTCAGTCCGAGACCCGTCAAACCTGACCTTGGACACTTCCAGGGATGGGGCAGCCACAGCTTCTCTGGGCAACCTGTGCCAGGGCCTCACCACACTCACAGTGAAGGATTTCTTCCTAAAATCTAATCTAAACTTACTCACTTCCTGTTTAAAACCAGAGTGTTCTTATCTTAGGACAAACCACCTTGGCCATCGGAGGGTGTGGAAAGGGAGAACAGGGGGTGTTTGTGTGGGATGTACACGAAGATTTAACTCTCTCTCATCGCCATCACACAGGGCAGCCCCGGGCATTTAGTCACACATTTATCAGCAGCTCAGCTCTCCCACAGCTGTTCACAGCTCTCAGGGCTTTTGCAGCAGGACACACTGGGCCTCCCCTGAGCCCTGCACCCTGTGACGCGGCAGGTCAGAGGAGGCACAGCACCTCCTTGGCCTCCTGGTGAGGAAATTCACACCTGCCTCTTTCCTTTAGTCTCCACTGACAAATCCCAGAGAGGAGTGGGGCTGGTAAGAGTCAGGGGAAGAGGGGAGCCAGCGCATCAGGGTTTGGTCCTTCAGGGACCTGCTGACAGCAGGATTTACTTGGCAATATGTGCAGGGCTGCCCGAGCCAGGCTTTGCAGGTAGCATGCGGAAACCAAGTCAGGCAGGCCTGGGGTGTGATTCATCTCAGCCTAAGGCAGATGTCTAAATTAGAGCAGATGATTCATGGCCTTGAAATTCCTCCACTGAATACAAGCTTCTCTCACTAGCAGGGAGCCTGCCTCTGCTGCAGGGATTTGAAAGCAAAGGTTTCCCCTTCTTGTAAATGCCAATTCCCTCCAGGCAGGGAAACTGAGGCACCAGCACAGGCCAGGCTCAGGACCAGGCTCCACTTTTACAATCCGGGCTTGGATGACACCTACCAGTCTCAGGGATACATGTTTGGTTCCCTCTCAGTGGGACGTGGGGACTGAAACACGTCGGATGACAAGCAGCACTCACTACTGCAGATGATTATCGGCAGGGAGGACCGATGGGGTTTGCTGAGGAGGAAGGATGAGGCCAGGAGAGTAAGAGCATTGGCCAGCAGCTGTTGTGTTAGAAGGGCGCTGGGAAGGCTGCTCTGTTACACAGCGGAGCTGTGCTGCCTTACACCAACCTCCGAGAGGTTGCTCTGCCTCTGATGTGCTGTTCAACCTTGGGCGTGTCATTTAGGCATTTCTAGTGGGCTTTAGGGTTTATTTTTATGTTGTCTTATAATGGGATTGTTGTTTTGGGAAAGAAAGCTGCAACCAGAGTGAAGAGAGCAGGACTCAGGGGATGAAAGGGTGATGGGTGCAGGGACAGGTACCAAGGTCCGTGTAACATCCCAGTTCCCTGCTCACCACTTGTAAGACTTGGAGATGTTTGATCCCTCCCACAATGGTGACAGCACTCGAGGCAGGGTGGGTAGGGCAAGGAGGGGTTTCTGATTTGGGGGCATCACAGTCACAATCCTTCTTTTTCCCTCCTGGCAGAGGGGCAGGGAGTCACCAGCCCTGGCTGCAGCTCTTCCCAGGAAAACAAACCCAAACAACTGGAATAAAAAGCCCTTTGCTTGTAGGACAAAGGCAGATTGGTTGCTCTGCTGAGGCCATTTGTGCTTAAACCAGTTTTTCATTTCAAGCTCTTATCAGATGAACGTGGTGGATGTGGAAGAAGCCACAGACGCTGAATTTGTTTTCACGGCAGCAGGAGGGGAAACCGTGGGCTTGGGCCGCACAATGAAGCTGTAGGAGATGTGGGCCAAAAAAAAAAAGAAAAGCTTTCCTTGCTAATCAGAAGCTCAAGAGCAATTAAAGAAAAGCTGGGAGTTTTGAATAGCATAGAAAATTAGCTGTCACTTTGAACACTTTATTCTCTTGTATTGCATTTTCCTTGCTGTGAGAGCTGTTTCCCAAATTAATAAAAACTATCTGTAGTGTAACAAGGCAGGGAGGGGCTCCTTCAGACTCAGCTGGCACCTATCCTGTTTGCAAATCTCAGGAACAATCATGGACTCACCTGAACAAATAACTGGGCTGGCTGCTGCCTTATCTCTCCACACTGAATTGTCCATCCCTCCCGCATTGTGTGTACCCAGCACAACAACCCACCTCTCACCCTCGAGCCTCCTGACGTGATTAGCTGTGGCATCTTTAATAAAACCTGTGGCAATACTTCCTTCCAAAGCAGAATGAAGATTTCATTTACCCATCCTCCTTTATTTTGCCAAATTCCATTTTTATTTCACTGAATAATTAATCAGGCACTGGAGCATATGACGGCTTGGCTTAAATTTAGTTCTCACTTCTCCTCTGCAGTCCTGTTGGATGCAGTTGGCTGGTCAAACACAGAGTTGGGTTTGTCTGAAAAAGCAACACAGAAACTGCCAATCTGGATCAGATCTTTACCCCGCCAAGTCTAACATCTTGTCTCCGATGGCAGCCAGCATCAGGCACTCAGGAGAGTGAGAGGTGCACCAGGCGCTGGAGGAGGAATCTGCGCCAACACACAACCTGCCCAAAGGGGAAGGTGTTCCTGCCCCCGGGGCTCCTCTGCCCTGAGAGGGTGGCCGTGCCCAGCACAGGGAGGACACAAACACACACTCCTTCTGAAGCCTGGGTAGCTGCTGAGCTTTGTGCTCACTCTGAGTGCCCGTGGGACAGTCCAAGCCACTTGGAGCTTGCCCAGCCAGGTGAAAACAATGGTGTGTGCAAAGCCTGGAGGCTGCTCAAAGGCTTAGACCCTGCGAAAATGTGAGAGAGTAACATGGGACAGATTATTTTCTGCAAAGTGCAGAACTCCAGGCACCTGTAAGGTAGGATGTGAGATCATTTCAGTGCTATATCGATCTCTACACCAGGGAAGTGCGGCACAGAGATTAATGCTGCACAGGGCTGTGAGATTTGTTTAATTTTTACCCTTTCCCCACGTAGGGTTTCTTTTCCAGTTTGATTCATTTCACCTTCCCGCTAAACACCAACCATCTGCAGGCTGGTTATAGGCACTGCTGCACTAAATTGCTTCTGCTCCTTGATACCCTTCCCAGCTCTGTGCAGGTCTATTCCTCCAGGCTGTTATTCCCAGAGCTGGGTAAGCTGGACCTACGTCTTGCCTTTCGGTGACCTGATATGAGGAATCATGTCCCAGAGGAGGACAGGGCTTGGATATGCCGTGCCAGCACCTGGATGTTTCTTGGAATGACTGTCCATGTCAGGACATCAGGTCATGATGAGGTGAGATTTGGCAGGTGAAGGATTTGGGGGATTAGGGTGTTTGGTAGGAAGAGGGATGAGGAAAGGAGGTTGGGGGTGAGATCCTGGTCTGGGGAGACACTGCTATTAGTTAAATGAGACAGTTCTCATTCAAACACAAAAAAACAACAGCAAATAGGTAATACATATTTGAGAAACAGAGAGAGAAATGGAGAAACAGAGAAAGGATGTGAACAAAACACATTCACACGTATTCATACATATTGCTTAACTGTAAGGTGACTTTATTAGATCAAAAGTGAAGGATTACCTTAAAAAAAAAAAAACAAACACAAAAAACCCACAGTATAAAAAAGCGAATTGCCCAAAGTGTGAGGTTTTCTAAGCGGGAGAACCAGGAAGAGCTTTCACTGGCATCTAGTGGTGCATTGCAGAGGCAGCTGCTGGCACAGCTGCACTTCCGAAGTGGGTTTCTCAGGGATAGCAGAGACTGTTCAGGCCTGGGGGGGCCACCACTTCCAAACTGGGCTTAGGAAGAGGCGTTTTTGGACACAGGCTAACAGCCTAAGTTGTCTGACCTGACAGCTTTGTCCATGAAGCCCTTTTGGGGATGAACATAAGGTGCTCTGAGACTATTTTTGACCACAGGAGCAAAACCTTGGGAACATATCAAAGAATATTTTATCTCACTTTTCTTGGATTTTGGATCTTGGCATGGGCCTGAGAAACATCAAGCAGATCTGATCTGTTTGAAGGAGAGGGTGAGCTGGGATAATGCAGATGTCAATGGAGAGAAACAGGAGCTCTGAGGGCAGGAGTCAACTGCCCTTGTAGAGGTGTCCACTTTGGAGTAAGGTAAATTGTGCCGCAGTGGATGAGTGGACACTGACACAGATGGAATAGCAGGATCCTGTCCCCTTCCTCCAGGACTTTCTGGCAGCAAAAGAGTCACACAAACTCTCAGTTGCTCCATGTGAGCCCCTCATCCATGTCCTGTTCCAGCCTCCTGCCCTCCATGGAGCCACACATCCAGATGAGCTGATTGAGGGAGATTCTGACTGGCACCAGGCAGGATTGTGGGAAGGTGTTATGGAAATAGGAAGGATGGAAAGCAGGGCCTAAGAAGTCCTGAACATGACTTGGGGTCTACTGTGCCCCTACACTGTGGTCTCTCCTGTCTGTCAGAGACCTACTGTGGCACTTGTGCCTCAAAGCTGAGCAGCTTCAGTAAGGCAAACTGAATGAGGCTTGTGGATCTCCTCTGTGCATGTGCTGGTGTAAAGATGGTTGAATTTTTATGACCTCTTTCCTCTCTGGTCTGGGATACAAGCTGGAATGTGGGTGCACAATCAAGCTGGTGCTGCTGCCTCATGCTACTGCTTTGTACTGGGGTAGGAAATACATCAGCAGACTTTAGCCCAGGCGTGCACAGAGTGTAGAGTAAATCAGAACTCCAGGGACCCTGTAACTTTAAATTTCCCTATGTGATCCAAGCCAGACAGCTCACCACCTCCTGCCTCAGTTTTCCTGAATCAGAGAGGAGGAGAACAGCATGTTTGCAGCCTTGTGTCGTGTTTAGGACAGGATTGGAGGTGCTGGTGAGTGCAGGAATGAGTGCTCTTCTCCAGCCTCAGAGACACAGGACAGCACAGAGACATAGGATAGCACCTAGTCATTGCCCCAGTGAAAAGTCATGGTGCAGCAGCTTTTCATCATTCCCATGCTCCTAAAACCCTCACAGGGAAGCATCCTGGGCTAGAGCTTCCTGCTGATCCTCTAAGCCTCATTGTGCAGTGCAGATTCAGGAAGATTTGGCTGCTTCCCATGAGGTCCTGCTGAGGCTCAGCCTTCCCCAGGCTGCACTCATCCCTCTGCTAAACTTAATCCATGTGCCTCAGCGTCCACCCGTGTCAAATCCACTCACTCCTTCTGTGCTGTCGCTGAGCATTAAAGGGATCCTTTCCTGGTAAATGGGCAAAAGCCTCGATGGCTGCCACCCTTCCAAGAAGGATTGCAAACTGGCACAAAAATACTCCCTGGAATGCATCTTTTCTCTCCTGACACTTCCTGGAGCAAGTCCCAGACAATCAGCCCGGGAGGGAAGAAGGATGCTTGCAGTGCCTCAGGATGTTTTCCTTCCCACAACAACAACAACAAAAGGAACACTCTCAGCTGGGGCAAGAGGGAAATGTCCCGCTGCTGACACACAGCTGGGGCAAGAGGGAAATGTCCTGATGTTGACCGAGCGGCCAGAGCAGGGAGGGTGGGTTGGGGACCAGAGATGCAGAGGGGGAACTACAATTCCCAGAAGGCAGCGCAAGCCGGGGACCCTTCCAGCTTCCCACTAACATAGCGGTGCAGAAGAAATACTCATCAGGGAGAAATTCCCCTCTGCTCCCTCCCAGCGCTCCCTCCAACACCTTGGCGGTGGCGTGGAAATCCCTTCGGGCGCTGTGAGCTGAGAGCATCTTCCCTGTCCCCCCCTACTCCGCCAACCTTTGCTCTTCGGCTTTGTTTGGCTTCACCCTTCCTCCGGTAGCTCTCTCTGCTCTGGCCACAGACTTCCTTTCGGTCAGCCCGGCTCTGGCCGCCACACAACTCCCAGTGGGGTCACACGGTTGTGCCGCCCAGGATGCCCCGGAGGAGGGAGATGCTCGCCCGAACCTGAGGCACCGCTCAGGTAAGAGGTGTTCGTTCGTCCCTGTAGCCCAAAGGAAAGACACAGCAACTCCCTGGCAGGTGATTCTGCCTTTTATTCGAACCCTGAGCCTCGGGGATTGCGGAGCTGGAAGTAAAGGGAGGATTTGGATCTGTAGGATCTGCAGACTGGGGGAGGGGGGGAGCGGAGGGAGGGCGGTGAGGGAAGTGAAAGGGAGAAAGTAGACAGGAGTTTCTTCTTTAATCCCTTTTTAGGGATTTGTTGGGTTTTGCCAAAAATCCAGGCAGTTGAAACGCTGCTGGTGGTGAGAGGTGCCTGTAAGGGGCGGTCGAGGGCACCCACGGCGAGGGGAGAGGCCGTGGACAGTGCAGTGACCCACCGGCATCTGCGGCCGCCCGTGTCCCCCCGGCATCACCCACACCCCGCGGGACGGTCCTTGGTGCCGGGAGGCTCGATCCACCACCCACTCAGGGGGTTAGTGACCTTCCTTAATAAAAACACAATGCTGAACTTTTCCGAGTCCTCTTTCCACCCTGGCTGCTGCTGAGGCTTTGTCTGCGTTCAGATAAAACCTGTTGTGTCACACAACTGCTCCGCCACCTATGGGGAAGTTCTGGCCCCTCGCCTCCAACAGCAAATGATAAACCCAGTTCCTGCTCCAAGTGGGTGTTTTTTCTCTTCTGGTTCAATGTAACATTCCAGGTAGTTGATTTGTTGATTGGCTCTGTTATTATTATCATCATCATTATCATTATTGTCATCACTGATTTTGTTTTCCTGTGGTTCCTCTGTACCATCACGGAGAACTCAGCTGGGACAGGAGCACTGTTGTGTTTTCGTCATAGCTCTTGCCAGCGTCAGTGGGGATCCAGATGGATCAGCTGGAAGGGAAACGTGACTAAGTCTGAAGTGATTTTCCCCATTATAATTGAAATCCTCATTTGCCACTCTGACCCCTCTCCTCTGAGGACCATGTAGCTGCAAACTCTGGACCACAGTTGTGCCTGGATGTTCATACTCCACATCTCCCACCACTTGTCCCCTGACCCACGGCATCCCCCCTCCCCACCCCTACATTTCAGTGACAAGCGACTCATCTTCTCAGCCACGGCATCCCAGACATCCAGGCATGAGGTGCCATTGGCAGTATGTGTCCTTGCTGGCCTCCTGCCCCATAACTGGAGATTTTGGCAGCCTCACCTTCAGCCATCAGTACCATCAGTGAAATCCTGCCCAGCCACACGTGCTCTTGTTGACAGGCATCTCCAGCACTGCTGCCTTCCTCCCCTCAGTCTTTCTGACTCCTTTGCCTGCTGCAATTCACACTTCTGATAGGAGATGTTGCTCACATCTCTGGTGGCCCTGACTTATTTATTTTTTTCTAATGGAAATACTTAGGATCAAGACCCTTCTGCCAGTTGAACCCTCTTGAGGAGGACGAAGGCCTTTTAGCTTTCCATGTCTCCCTTCTGCAGCTGCCCACTGAGGATACCACTGACTTGTCCTCCCCTGTGCATGGAGATCTGCCAGCCCAAAGCAGGACACCCCAGTTTTGCAAGTGATGCCAAGTTTGGGTTTTCTTCTAAGTTCAGGGGATTTCAGTTGCTGCAGAGTCACTCCCAAAAAATGAGTCTAATTGAAATGCAAAGTGCATTACTTAATTAAATTATTAACTTATTTACTTAAGTCCTTGGTCAAAGGACAGAGGGCTGTTCTAAGAGTAAATTACCAGAAGACCCGAAACCTCTGTGTCACTACAGCAGTCAGTGCATCACAGATCCCCCACTGCCAGGTGAAATCATCCTGTTCCTGCCCTCTCTGCTGGTGTCCAGCTGGGGCTGTGGCTTCACAGATCTCAGGTTCAGTCTTTCCTGCAGCCACCAAGGTGTCACCCGTTGCGTTGACACAGTGACCACAGGAGATGGAGAAGAAATAATAACCCAATTATTTCCCCTTTATTTTTTCAGTCTGGCAATTCAAGTCTCCAGGAATACCAGAGAAGCCTTTCCAGGAGTGCCAGAGAAGCCTGTCCAGATGAGAGGAGGCAGGAGATGGAGTTGCAAACATTGCATCTACAAGCCAAGGTGTCAGAAAGCTGAGGAATGAGGAAGACCATACAGTCCATGCTGGCCCAGATCTGGCATGCAGCAGCAGCACCCTTTTCCTGCAGGGAATAAAGTGCATCCATTCAAGTACACTTTGATGTGTGTGTCCTGATGGTTTTTGTATCCCCACAGACAGTCCATGCCCATAACTGCTGGCTCTGTTGTCCCCATCAGCTCCTTGGCAGCCCCACGGGGTGCAGGGTACTGGGGCACTGCTGCCATGAAGGACGTGGTTAAGCACGGGGTCCCAAAGACCCACCCGTGCCAGGAGTGTGGGAAATCCTTCAATAAGAAGGGAAACCTGAAGAGACACCAGCGGATCCACACGGCCAAGGAGCTCTTTGTCTGCGGGGAGTGTGGGAGGCGCTTCACCACCCGGGGCCACCTCACCACCCACCAGAGTATCCACACGGGAGAGGGACCCTTCTGCCGTGGGGAGTGCGGGCGCTGCTTCCGCCTGGAGATGTGCCTGGCTGCCCACCAGAGGACACACGCCAAGGGGGGCCCCTTCCCCTGCACCTGCTGTGGAAAGAGCCTCAGCACCAGGATCTACTTCAACATCCACAAGCGCAGCCACAGGGAGAGGAGGCCGTTCGCCTGCACGGAGTGTGGGAAGGGCTTTGTGAAGAAGGGCACCCTCACCACCCCCAGGGAGATCCACGAGAGGGAGAAGCCCTTCAAATGCCCCGAGTGCAGCAGGCGCTTTGGGCAAAGGGCCACGCTGGTGGCTCACCAGAAGATCCACCACCGGGGGGGACTTTTCGTCTGCACGGAGTGTGGGAAGAGCTTGAACACCAAGAGGTATTTCGATGTCCACCAGAGGAATCATGCTAAGCAGAAGGGGCACATCAACAGTGTGTCTCTCCGGGTCACCCAGGTTAAAGAGGAGCCCGAGTGTGCCCTCAGGTCAGAGGAGAGTGTGTTGGAGAATATGGCCCGTGAAGGAGGTGTAGCCCAGGGGTGTAGCATACCTAGAAACCCATCTAATCCAAAAAACCCTCCTTGGAAAATCCAGGTGAAGGAGGAGCCAGAACGACCCACTGATGACACAGCAAGCACTACTGCAGTAGCCTGCCAGAATCTTTACATCAAGGGAGAGCCACCAGAAAACCTGGACTATGGAAAGCTCTTTGATGCAAAGATCCCACCGCTGGCTTTACAGGGGAGACAGCCTAAAAAGGAAGAAGGTGCTGATGGGCAGCACGAACTGGAAGTCCCTATAACCAGTAACCATGTGCTCCATGTGAAGGAAGAACCAGAGGAAAGCACTGACTTTGGGGTGCATTACGGACAGAAGCCAAACCTCAGTGCTATCCAAAGGATCCAGATTAAAGAGGAACCTGGTGTGGAGGCCAACCACCAGGAGAGCCAGAGCCCAAAGAGGAGGCAGAAGAAATGCTGCCGGTCCACCAAAGAGGGGATGCTGGAGAACCAGGAGGAATCCACGTCCAAGAAAGATCCCTCAGCAAAAGGAGCTCCCAAGGGTGAGCGGACGTTTCCCTGCCCCGAGTGCGGGAAGAGTTTCAACCAGAAGTCAAACCTGACCAGGCACAGGAAGATCCACACGAGCGAGGGGCCCTACAAGTGCGGGGAGTGCGGGGAGAGCTTCCGCATGAGCCGCAAGCTGGTGCGGCACCGGCGCGTCCACGTGAGCGAGCCCTTCAAGTGCCCCGAGTGCGGGAAGAGCTTCACCCAGCGCTCCAACCTGGTCCGGCACCAGAGGATCCACACCAAGGAGGAGCCCTACCAGTGCCCGGAGTGCGAGAAGACCTTCAACCAGAAGGCCAACCTCTTCCGCCACCAGTCGATCCACGTCCGCATGGGGCCCTGCAAGTGCACCAAGTGCGGGAAGTGCTTCCCACATAAGAGCCTCCTGATCAAACACCAGCTGCTCCACTCCCGAGGGGGAGCCTACAAGTGTGGGGTCTGTGGGAAGCGCTACCGGCTGAAGAAGTACCTGAGGAGGCACCAGAAAATCCACGCGCGGGAAGGAACTGCTCCCTGCTCAGATCCCGGGGAGACCACGGAGACTGGGCCCCACCACGCTCAACAGCGGGCACAGGCCCCCTTGAAGAGTGAAGAGGAGAGCTGAGCAGTGGGATGCCTCCTCCTGTGGGAAAGTCCTTCGGGAAAGGGGAGAGACGGAGACAAACTGCTCACCTTACGTGTGGGAGTGGGCAGGTCAACCTGAAGGTTCAGTGAGGGCAAGGGGCAGAGGACAGCTGGAAAACAGCCCTCTGGCACTTTTCTGAGGACAGCCCTCGGGGTATCACTTCTTCACAGCTGTGGGGTGGGGCTGGGGACCCAAGCACTTGGAGGTGGAGGGATAAGAGCTTGGCATCCTTTGTAATGGTGTGTGTGCGCTGCTAAAGGCTGCCAATGTTGTGGAAGCTGAAATTATCTTGTGTGGACAATATGTAGCCAGGAGGACCAGGCAGGATTTCGTTTTATTACATTACTGTGTTTCTGAGAAAGATGAAGGGAACCTCTCCCATCTAGGCAAGGGTTTAAAGCAAAGGCCAGGTCTCCTCCCTCATAAGTCCCTGATCCACACCTTGATTCTACTGGGCTGATGGACCCTTGTCCACTGCGAAAAGCTGCTGCCAGCCAGACCACGGTTCTAAGCCTTGAATCCCCCAAACCAGGCTCCCAGATTGGATTAAGCCAGGTCCCTGTGGTGGGCATGGTTTAGCAAGTTCAAACCAAGTAGCAGGAATAGTTGAAAAACCCTTCAGGCTTTATGGACTAGACAACTGGAAACAATTTCCCTCGTGGGATGTTTTCCCCTCCCGGTGTAAAGGGGACTGTGCAGCTACTCAAAAGCACAGACAGTTCAGCAGTTGTTATCACTCACTGCTGATGATTCGTTTGAGTGTTCCGTGGTCAGATCAATCTTTGTGTCTTAAAAGCCCCTGGTGAAGTGGAGATGTGGATTCCATCCACAATTCCCTGAGCCACTCCCCAGGATTTCTCTGCAGCACTTCTACGTGGCCACCTGGCAATGCCAAGCAAAGGCACATATTGGGGTTCCTCATGTTGCTGTAGTACACAGAGTCCAAGAAGCAAGCCCACCTCAGTCCCCTCACCTGTAAACTGTAGATAAACTGGTTCTTATGAAGTTTCCCCTCTGACCTGCTGGAGATTCGTGTTCGGGACAGAGAAGGCAGACATACAGGGGAAGACAACAAGTTTAGGGTGTTCCAGGGGAGACTAAGGAACACCCTTGCTAGAAAAATGGATCCAGGCCATATGCTAGGTAGAAACCTCTCTGGAGAGCTGGGAAACCGTGTTTTTGGGAACAATAGGGCTGAGCCCAACTAGCCAAACAAAACAACCTCTTTTGACTTGAGGAGGGGCAGGGATAGAGCAGGGAATGCCAGTGAGAGAAAGTGCTCACCAGAGGGATGGCATTTATTTCCTTTTCATTAGCTGAGCATAGTCAGGCTGTAGAGACTTTTACCAGGAAGAGGAACCGGTGTGAGAGGTTTGCAGTTGAATTATTGTTTCCATGCAATAAGTCAGTGCCAGTAGGTTTCCTAGACATCACTGGATCTTCCATCATTGTGGGTGTCCTAGCTTTTGGGGAAGGTGTGGTCTGGTAGTTAGTAATGTCTTCTCAATAAACAAGTATTTAAAGAAAAAAAGGAACAAAGTGAGTGTCTTTTCTGGTGTTGATTTTTTGGGTTTTTTTTTATAAACTGTGTCAGGACAGCACTGCATTCTCCACGCGGTGCAACAGGTGAGCAATGCCAGAGCCAGATGTGTACCAGTGGTTGCCAAATGGGTTTATCACAGAATCACTGAATGGTTTGGGTTGGAAGAGACCTTAAGGGTCACCTAGTTCTATCCCCCCTGCCATGGGCAGGGACACCAGGATTGAACAAAGCCAAGTCCTCACAGCAGCAAAACAGCCTTCAACCTTTTCTCCCTATATCCATTAAAAGGGCTCCCAGAAAATAATAATAAAATGCTTAAAATATAGATAGTGGCCTCATTTTTTACTGCATAGGTTTTATGCAGAAACCCACGTGTGTCAGCATTCCCTGAGCAGTCTCTGACACCAAGTGAAAAGGATGCACACAAGGCCTGGTTTTGCCTTGAGATCTGTACAGTAAAATCAGGATCTCAGTGGAGTTAAACCAAAGTAAATGGTATGTTAATGAAGAGAGATCCAAGCTCTGATGACTTTTTAAAAAAAGAAATCTGATCTTCCACCTTGAGTCAGGGTTGTCTGGAGACAACTGCTGTCCTATTTTAACTGTACACATCGTTTCCATGGATTGCAGGAGGAATTTGACTGAGGATCACCTCGTTGGCTCTTGACTCTCTCTGTGTATGATCTCAGTTCTGCCTCCAGCATTCAGCATGGCCTGTCTGGATGGAGATGGAGACAGGCTGTGGTGGGGAGCACTTGAACAAGAGAGCACATTTCGTGCTTCCATGGGACACGTGGAGCTAAATGGTGCTTGGTGTGTTCTGGCGTGGTGGGAATGAGAAGGTCCCTGGCTCCAGAGCAATTGAAGTACCCTGGGATGTTTATTTGTCCTTTGAGAACGTGACAGTTCCCATGAGAACTTCTTGGAGAATCCCAGGCTGCAGGGAGCCTGGTGTCCCCACAGATGGGGAGGGAGGAAAGGAAAAACACCAGGGTGAAAACTGGATGAGCAGCAGGATACTCAGGATCACATACTTCTACACATGCTTTATCTGTTCACTTCTGGCTTTCAGCCTTCGTGGGGAGTGAGTTATTTACTTACTACCACCTCTTATCCCATCCAGAGCCAAAGGGATGCAGGCAGGTAACACCACGTGGGGCCAGGTTATCGAGCTGAACTGCCTGAAACCAAGGCACACTTGGCTCATCTCCTTGTCTTCTCCTCTGCACAAGGCCCCTGCCTCCGTCTCCTGACCCAAAGCACAGGCCCTCCCTTCCAAGTGATTTCTTGTGGTGGAACAAAGCAAAGGTGAGAGATCTCCATCAAAACACCAAAGCTTCAGATTGGTCACCACCTGAACAAGGCCACAGAAAAATCTGTGATCTCACTAAGCTTTAAGGTCCCCTCCAACCCAGACCATTCCTTGATTCTATGACACCATCCCCCAGAAAGGTACCTGGTGTATCACAGATACCAGGGGACCTCATTTCTCCTTTGCCCAAGGCTTCTCCTCAACTATCCAGCTGTTTAAATATGCCAGTGTCACCTCACAGTCACCTCACATCCTTAACTAAAAAAAAAAAACCCAAGAACAAAGCAAAAAAAAAAGAAAAAACAAACAAACAAACAAAAAAGAGAGCATGAAAACACTCCATTTTCTCCTGGGTTTTGTCCTTTATTTTGTAACTGGTGAAATAGAACTAACGAGAATGTCAGTGTCACTCCTTTTTGTGGCCACTTGGCAAGTTCTTTCTGAGCCAGGAGTGTGAAAGGGAACAATCCAGAGTGTACCTTCCTACCCAAAAGGTCAAGAGAAATTGGAACTGTGTTTCCTTAAGTGTTGTAACATTTCTTTCTCCCGAGGATACTAAATTCCTGTAAAAGACAAGTCTAATAGTTCCAGTATTTCAGCCTAATTTTAGAGATGGGAAAACTGAGGCAAAATTTGGATGTATACAAGATCCCACAAACAATGTCAGGTGCACATCCTCGTCCTTCTGTTCGCCCGTGTCATGCTTTGAAACAGTTGTGGACTCATTTGATCTGAATAAAGATGTCAGGAGAAATTCGTTTGTCTTCTAAGTGGCACGTATTTGAGATCAGAAAAGACAAGGAGCACAAAATATGCAATGCCCAACACAGACTGAACTCCTTTTTACTGTTCGATTGTTGGGGGTTTTTTAATTACTATTTTCTTTAAAACCTTCTAATCCTGAGAGTGTCCTCCCAACATTTAACCTTTACTGCCGGGGCTGCTGTCTGCAAGGTGCTACTGATAAGCAGTCAGGCCAAGTGGCTGTGTCTGTGTGAGTGACTCAGCCAGGCCAAGGACACCTCTCCAGCCCTAAATGTACCCAGCTGGCTTGCATCCATATAGCTAAACTCTATGCAGGATGTCATCATCCAGCTCTGCCCTGGAACTCATCCTTGGCTCCAGCTCTGGCTCAGGTTAAAAGTTTCAGCATGAAATTTGAGCTAATTGTTCTCCTCTGTGCAGGAACATCATGGGGGTTTTTTTCAGTGACATGGCTTGGGGGTTCCCTTTGTCCTGAATTAGCACATATTCAGCCATCACCAAGTGATCTAGAACTTGCTCTGTGGCCCAGGCTGGCAGGGCTGGCAGGGCCATGGATTTACTGTGGGTTTCTGAGGGCGTCAGCACTGCTGGTCATTGCCACAGCCTAATCCAGGGAGGCTGTAACTGCTACAAATCACCAGGAATAGGCTTCCCTGGGAGCTGGAGACTCACAAGGAGACTCAGCCACATGGAGGGAACAATTGTCTTGGACTCACTGGGTTGAGCCCCCCTCCACTATGTCTGATAGAGGGTGCAGACCTGGGCTCTGCCACTGTCTCACCAAACATCCTCTTCCAAGTCACCTCATTTTTGCAAAGTGTTTTGAGATCCACAGACAGAAAGGCCATGGAAGAGGAGAGGAGGATGGCTCATGGTGTTGTCCTTGGGGTTGTCCTGTGCAGGGCCAGAAGCTGGACTCGTTGATCCTTGTGGGTCCCTTCCAACTCAGGATATTCCCTGATTCTGTGATTCTTGCCTTGCTTGCACAGCTCTAAGGAGGGGTCAACCACACAAACAGAGTGAAAGAATCCACACAGACAGCTTGGAGGTACCTGCTGGAGATTTCTAGTGCAAAGCAGTTCAGTCCAACTGCCTAAAAATAGCCATTAAAAAAAAGAGAACTATCATAAATGAAAAACTATTTCCAGCCTGCTGTGGCATGGGCACTGCATTTCCCTAAAGCAACACGTGGACACCAAACTTTGGCATCCTGCAAGCAGCATTCCCATTAAGGACTACAGCTCCCAGGAGCCTGCAGCCCTGGCAGGTGGGGACCAGCACTGTGTAGCCAGGCAGGGGCCCAGCAGGGAGCTGGGGATCCCCCACTCATGCCCAAGAGGGTTTAGGGCTGTTGTTTCCTAGCCCCAAGCCCTTTCTCTCCCTGTTCCAGCTCCTTCACTGGTAGTTTTTACATCACTGACACAGAATTCCTCAGAGTCAAAACCAGCAGACATGAGTGAAGCAGCTGGAAGACAAAGAAGAGCTCAAAGTGGGTCAAAATACAAAATCTGGCCAGTGACACTTGGCTACATCCCAGAGCTGTTGCTGCTGAGGGAGATGGGACAAGGGTCAGTAAAAGGCTGAGCTGGGATATCTGGAGCTGGGACGGGATGCTCAGGGCTGAACCCTCTGAGGTGTCTACACGTGTCCCACAGCATCCCAGGCAGCAGTGGCACACTTCTGGAAGCTGGGGTCACCAGTGTGTAGCCAAAGTGTTTGCCAAGGTTGGCTGTGGTGGGGCAAACTGCCCTGGCCGGGGTTAATCACCCTGCTTGTCTTTCTCAGGATGAATCCTGAGCGAGACGTCCCACTGCTGTCCTGGCTGGAGGTGACAGTGGAGTCAGAGTGGGAGCAGGTGGTTTAGGAACAGGAACAGCAGCACAATGCTGGAAGGGGCAAGCATCTTTTAAAGTCTGCATGGAAACTATGCTTTTGGGGCATCTGTGTGGGAAGTGCTGTCAGGAGTGATGGAGCACAGGTGGGGATGGGTTAATAGGTCCAGCCTCTGCCTTGCAAGGAAGAGATGGGCCTCTCTGTGTGTGCTGGTGTGAGTCTCCACAGAAAGTAGAAGTATTTATACACCATATTTGTATGAAAACATGACTTTTCCTATTTTAAAGTAACCTCATGCATAGGATAATGCATGTCCTTTCTAGAAAAGGACTTTTTGTGGAGTTGAGGGCTTTCATTGCAGAACCACAACTTCAGAGCAGCATTTGGGAGTTCACCAGATCTGTTTCTTGCACTAAAATCTCAGTTGCAATGCCAGGATGTGTCTCCCAAACCTGGTCCGGGGCACATAAAGCCACACTGGGGTAGGGGAAAATCCTCTGCAGCGTCCTCAGTGTCAAATATTTGCAGTGGCACCAAAGTCTGTGTGCAATTGCTCTGGCGAGAAAGGATGTTGGGTTGTTCCTGGATGTGACACGACCAGGGGTAATGGCTTTAAACAGAAAGATGGTGCATTTAGGGTAGACATAAGGAATGAATTCTTCCCTGTGAGGGTGGGGAGGCCCTGGTACAGGTTGCCCAGAGAAGCTGTGGCTGCCCCATCCCTGGAAGTGTCCAAGGACAGGTTGAATTTGGCTTGGAGAAACTTGGGCTAGTGGAAGGTGTGGGAAGGGGGTGGGACTGGATGATCTTTAAGCTCCCTTCAACCCAAACCATTCAATGAGTCTCTGATCCTGCAGTGTTACTGCCAGAGCTCAATTCAGAAAGAGCAAGAAGAGTGTTAAACACTCTCTTCACAGAGCTGAGGGCTCTCTGTGGCCAGAGCAACACCCTCCACCCTCCCACTCCCTCTTTAGCTGCCAGATTTTGCCTTTGAGATTGCACAAAGGTGGTGACTAATTTTCAGTACTTTCCCATGCCTTTGGAGCTCAAGCACCCCCAATGTCCAATAAAATGACCTGGTGTGAAGTCATCCCATTCCCCCCGTGCTTTCAGAAGGTGGATTCTGCTTGTGCCCTGTGCTCCACTCCCCCGCTACAGTCCCTGCTGCTCTGTGTCCTGTCCATTAAATTAATATCTTGCCATTAACTACAGCAAAGAGCTCTGATGCCATGAAGTGATGGCAGGAGCTGAAGGAAGGATTGATACACCTCTATTACCTTGCAAAAGCTGGGCCAGCTTGTGCACGTGGTCACCAGATGAGCCAAATGGACAGTTACTCAAAATCATGGGCCACTTCCATTTTATTCTTTTCTCCCCCCGGTAGATCTGTGTGATTTTGAAAATTTCCTTCAACATTCCTGTTGTTTTAATCGGCCTTTTTTTTTTTTCCCCCTACATTTGTTTCCTGGTGGTAAATTCGTCAGCCCTGAAGAGGCAGAGCGATAACAGACCGTGATAATAGTGCAGGAAACTATGACATGAAAAGCGGGGAATTAATTCATTCACTGGCAAATGGGCCATGGTGGAAGTCTGCTGCTTCCTGAAAGCTTTATATCCTTTTAAGCTTGGATGTTTCTCTGTGTGTGTGTGTGCGTGTGTGTGTGTGAGATGTTCTTGCTCCAGTAATCTTCGCACAGCTCTGCCCCATTTCTCCGAGCTGCAGAGACAGCGAGCCCGGCGTGTGGGCTCAGCCCTCGCCTCGTCCCTTGCTTGGGGACTTTTCTTTCAGGAATTACATGACAGCGAGGAATAAATTATCCAGCACCCCTTTTCTAACTGTTTTCTCCAGCTCACATTCATGTCTCGCTAACAATCCCGCTGCACGTAAAGAAGCCAGGGCTGGGACGGTCAGGAGGCAGCTCCGCACATCATGTGGCACAACTCCCGCCCCGCTTAGGTGACTGCTCTTCCAGCCAGGGCATCATGAGAGATGAGTAACAGAGCGTGTTACTGGAGCATGGACACGAGAAGAAAAGGCTTTGCCTGGGCATCTTCCAAGTGAGACCCCAGAGGACAATTAGCAGAGCGTGAGCACGGCCCGTCTGGACACTGCTTTGCGGGAGAGAAGCAGCTCCGCGTTTATGAGCTGTGGTTGGGCAGCTTTCCATGGGCTTTCTAGAAAAGTTTGACAGCCCTGGGGTGAATGAAGATAAATTCTTATAACGAAGTCTCACACCTGCAAATCTTCCCAACGTCAAGTGAGGAAATAAATTTGGAATATATTTATTTTTTCCCCATCTCAGTGGTTGTGGGTCCACATGGTGTAATTTTCGGGCTTGCCCTGGGCAGGGGCAAGAGATGGCCTCAGTCATCCTTGTGGGTCCCTTCCAACTCAGGATATTTATTCCATGATTCTATGATTCTATACCCTGGGGCTGGCTTTGCCTCACCTGAATTCCTGTCTCTACAGCACAGATGGAAACATCTGAGCTCATCACCCCCTATTTAAAACAAGCAAACAAAAAAAAAAACAAACAAAACCCACAAACAAACAAACAAACAAACAAACAAATAAAGAGATGGGGAAAGTAATTTTTCTGCTCTATTTAAATTACGACTCTGGGATTAGGCTCCAGGACTCTTTCTGGCTACGTCCCCACAAACAGCAAAGGGGAGCCAGACTCAGAGCAAAACGTCCCCATCAGCCCACGGTGTTTTTAGCCTACAGCATCCAATCTATCTGGGAAGAGAGCAGGGGCTGCAGGGACACGGGCTGCACAGCCAGCAGTTGTTGGACACAACTGGGGCACGGAGTCAGCACTGCAGATGCCTGTGATGGAAACACATCCCAGCCCTTCCTGGTGTGTTGGCTGTGCTGGGCTGTGCTGATGGAGCTCTGCCTGCGGCTTCCCGGGGGAAGCTGCTGGTGCAGACCAGTGGAAAGGCCACTGGAACCCACAATATTCCCCAGTTACATTTTTTATGACTTTGTTTTCATTTTTCTGGTAGGCAGAAGGTAGCTGGGCAGGACATGGAGCAACTAGCAGGAGATATGAATACCCATTGAAATATCAATATGTGTTCCAGTGTTATTAGATGGTTTTGCCTGTATCTCTTTTTACAAAGCAAAATAAATTACATTTTGCAATTTTCCCTTTTTTTATTATCACATCCCAACATACATTTCCTCTGTTGGAGCCCCCAGCTATGGGATGCACCTCTTTCTCTTAGATTTTGTCCTCTGATTTGCAGATAACTTGCCTCTATTTTTCTAATAAAAAGCTGTGCTAAAGGAAGCTGTGCTTCAGTGCTGTTGGATCCAAGTCATCCCAAATAGGATGGAGGTGGGGGAGGTGAGAGCTTGGGATGGAAGAATCCACCTGGCATCAGAACACCAGCATCCTCATCTCAGCTCAACCCTTCATACCACAGCGAGTCTGAAGGGGGGACTGTGTGAGACTGAGGTTTTGCTGCAGGAATCACTGAGAAGGAACTGAACTTTCCAAGCCTCTCCATAAACATCTGGCAAAGTACAGGCAAGGTCCTCACTCATCTTGGTGTTAATCAGTCTGAAAAAAAAAAATCTGTCATAAAGAGGGGAACCTGGGCTACACCCTTTGGGACCTCTCTGAGCCAGACCACTTGGTGACACAATGGGATGTTTCAAGGCCAGGTTGGATGCGGCTTGGAGCAACCTGGTCTAGTGGAAGGTGTCAACGCCTATGGCAGGGGTGGTGGAACGAGATGGTCTCTTCCAACTCAAACCCTTCCATGGTTCTATGATTATTTCCAGTGTCCCTTAGCTATTTTCCAAGCAACTCTCACTGAATTGCTGGATTCCCCAGCCTCCATCTATCCCCATTTCTGTCTGCACCAAAAAGCTGGTCAAGAGAGAAGCCTCGCTCCTTCCCTCCCACGGAAGGACATTTGTTATTCAGAACAAAATATTGCATTGCCGTGTTATTTAATCAAGTCAAAATTCATGGGCAGCATCTGTGCAGAAGATGAAATGTTTTGGGACAGTTTAGTCCTTTTCTTATCTGAGTGATTACTGTTATGTAAAGTCTTTTCTCTCAAACACGGAGATGGAGTTTCATAAGCGAGGGATCAAAACAGTGCCAAGTAACCAACCATCTCCCCTTGATCACACAGGATTAGTACAATTAATCTGTAGGTATTAGTGACCAGCAGGGTTTTGCCTGCAGGATATAATTTATATTTATTATTTCATATCTGATTTCCTCCCCCCCACCCCCAAGGGCATAAAATTCAATCAAGGGCTTTTCATTGCATCGTTATATTTTTGCAAATGGCCTCGTGGGATTTGGAAAATTACTGGGGGGCTCCTTGCTCAGAGGCAAAGAAAGCCCAGAAATACCAAATTAATATGGGAGGTGATTCTCCCCGTCCACTCCACTCTCATGAGACCCCACCTGCAGTGCTGCATCCACCTCTGGGGCCCCCAGCACAGGAGGGACATGGAGCTGCTGGAGCGAGTCCAGAGGAGGCCATGGAGATGTTCCAAGGATGCTCTGGAGCCAGGCTGGGAGAGTTGGGGGTGTTCAGCCTGGAGAAGAGAAGGCTCTGAGGAGACCTGAGAGCCCCCTCCAGTGCCTAAAGGGTCTCCCAGAGAGCAGGAGAGGTGCTGGAGTGATAGGACAAGGGCAAGACCAGCAAACAGCCACCAGAAGATGCAAAGCAAAGAGAGGAAGAAAGGCACAAACGCACAGTGATCTTTGAGGGCTTATTTCAAAGCTGTCACCCGCTAATTTTATTAATTATTCACCACTTAAATTAACCTTTCTTTTTTTATTCCCCTTCTTCATACAGTTCCTAAATGGGGTGATGATCCTAAATAGTGTCTGAATCCACAGCCAGGGTCCTGGTAATGCAAGTGGAGATACTGAGGGGCTGGAGCATGTCCAGAGAAGGGGAAGGGTCTGGAGCATAAGTCTGTTGAGTAGAAGTTGAGGGAGCTGGGAGTGTTTAGCCTGGAGAAAAGGACTTTATCACTCTCTAAAAGCCCCTGGAAGGAGGTTGTAGCCAGGTGGGTTTGGTCTCTTCTCCCAGGTAACAAGTGATAGGATTAGAGGAAATGGCCTCAAGGTGCACCAGGGGAGGTTTCTATCAGATATTAGGAAAAATTTCATCACCAAAAGGGCCATCAAGCACTGAAACAGGCTGTTCAGGGGAGTGCACCATCCCTGGAAGTGTTCAAAGGATGTGTAGATGTGGTGCTTGGAGACATGGTGTAGTGGTGGACTTGGCAGTGTTTCGGTTGGACTTGACGACCTGTCATTCCCAACCTAACGGTTCAATAATAACTTAGAAAAGGCCAATGGGCTTTGCTGGCACTTTTCATTTTTCTTGGCTCGATGAAATGAATGAGCAAACGTTCTCCCATCCCTTGCAGGGAGATGGCTGCAGGTTACAGCAGAAAGGGGAGCGTTACACGATCAGCTTGGACGGGAACATGGAAATGAGGGTGGCAGAGCGGTGAGGAGTCGGACTGAGGTTATAAATACTAAACTCTGCCTGTGTGGCGCAGAGGGTGAATTGCAGGTCACAGCAAAGATAAGGGATCAAAAAGGTTTAAGCTGAGTTTCCAAAGTGCATCTGTTGGATCTGTCTTTGCTAGGACAAGCCCGTCACCTTCAGCTTTTATTTTTTTGTCCGGGGGATTTTTGCAACACACCAGAAAGGGAAGGTTCATGTCACCACCTTCAGGCATCGGCCGTGCTCCCCTCCACAGCATCCCACAGCAAAACCAGAGCTTTCATGACACCTGTTTGCAAAGCCCTCTTGAGACTAAGACAATCCACACTTTGGAGTGTTGGATGGGGCTCTGGGCAACCTGGTCTAGCAGAAGGTGTTCCTGCCCATGGCAGAGAGGTTGGAATGAGATGATTTTTAAGGCTCCTCCCAACCCAAACCATTCCATGATTCATTCTAGGGACAACTCTATGCACCCCCTCTGAAGATGAGCTACTATAAACTACATTTCTAAGATTATCATGGGCTCGTTGTCTCCCCTGCATTAAAATCCAGCCTGAAACAGCATTTTCAGCCATTGAACTAACAAAGAGCATTAGAGCAACACAGTGCTGGAGGTTCAGGGCTGCAGCACAGCTGAAACACCCACTAGAGTTAAAAATAAAACCGTTTCAGAGCCTAAATACCTTTCTTCCACTTGCTATTTTCTGCCTGACAGCACCCTCTTCTGGGAAGCAGGAGCTGCTGGCTGAAGGCTGCACCCTGCTCAGCTCCCATCAGCTCCTCAGAGCCTGAGCACCAGGAACGAAGGGCAGAGCCCTCCCAGGGTGTGCTTAGGCAGAGTGGCATCAGACAGCCTGTTCTGAGCCAATTTTTGCAGTTTTCTTTGAAGGAGTTTGAAGATTGCTGCATGACTGAGTGCTGGTCAAAGGCACAGCACCCAGTTATTGTGCACCCACGAGCTGAGGGGTGCAGCTCCCAGCAGCCAGCACAGACACAGGTAAAGCCTGGAATACTGCTGCTTTTGGAGTGCTGGAGCAGCAGGTAGAATCTGCACTGTCCCAGGGAGGACTGCGCTAAAACATTTAATTGTGTCCTCAGACATGGCCCAGCCTTTTTATCTGTTCGACACACAGGTGAGCAATCGACTTTTTGGAAACCATGTGCACGTTGGAACACGTGTATTCAGCTGGCTCCATCCCATATCAGCATGGGCGAAGAAGGGTAGGGAGCAGACCAGCTGCCCACGGATGCTGGGCAGGTCTGGGGCACCACCACCGGCAGGGCAGGGCTTCACATTCACCTCACCCAAAATCTTCCTCGTCCCTTTGCCCTCCACAACAGCAGGAGCACCTCACTTGTGGCCGGAATTGGTCTGGTCTCCACTTGAACAAATTGAACATCATGCCGCTGGTTCCAGGGCTTGTCTTATATTTTAAATAACAAGGTTTTTGACTACAAACCCCACGCAGGGCTTACCTGCACCCTTGGCTAACGCTCCTTTCTGAAGGGCAAGTGGTGAAGCCGATTCACAATTCGCTAATTAGTTCCCTGGTGATGGTTTCCCACTCACTGTGAACTTTCCCAGCCAGAAAAAAAACTGCAAAGTTTTCTGTGTTCTTCCATGAAGGATATGGTACTGCTGCACCTGCTGGCAGCGTGGGGGTGTTTAATTACCTTTTTCAAGCCTGGACATCAGCAGGGGCTGGGAGATGGATGAAGAGGAGTTGACCTGACTCTACAAAAAGGTGGGTAGCAGGAGCACCTGGGAGTGAGCAGGTTTGACACCTACTTGGAGGCAGGAAGGTCCTTTGATGCAGCTCAAAATCCATGTAATTTCAGGGATTCCTCAAGAGCAGGGATACCCCAAACCACTGACGGTTTTGGAAAGCCCTGCCTGCCCTTCTGTGCTCCTCTCCCTGCCCTTGGCCACTAGTGGGTTTGTGCACAGGCACTGTGGCTTGTCCAGTCTGTGCTTCACTCAAATTAATAACCAGGCCTGATTTATTACATTAGCTCTGTCCATCCTGGGGTATTTGCCAAGATCATGACCCTCACTCACCCCAAGCACAAGAGAAGCTGGGGCTGCAAAAGGCCCTGGCAGGGATCCACAGGTGTTCCATCTCCATGGATCACACACCACTGCTCCTTGGAGCAGCTCCAGGCTGAAGAAACACCCTGGTGCACTTGCCTTGCTCCAGGTCAGGCACCTCTTTGAAGCACAAGACAGACTCATAAAACAGCAGCTAATTCCAGGATGCAGTTTGAGGAGGAAAAGGATGACAGAAAGCAGTGACCACATGCCTGCTGTCACCAGCTGGAGGAATTCATGCAGCAAAACAAAACATAATCAGCAGCACAGTGATTCAGGGGCATGGTGAATCCCCCATCCTCTGTGCCTCTGTCTGCTCCTCCCTCTCCAGTACCCCTGGTCCATCAAGTTTGGCTAAAATTAAAGGAAATTACTCAGAAACAGTCACTAATTGCTGTTTGCCTGCCAGCCTGGAGAAGGCATCAGCCTTTAGCACAGAGGAAAGCAGCTTCCAGTCACACAAATCTATTGATATTTCCAAGTATCCTCTTCTGCATCCTTTTTTAAAGCCCTTCCTTGCTGAGTGCCAAACTCACCAGGTTGGACTGGGCTTGGAGCAACCTGGGACAGTGGAAGGTGTCCCTGCACATGGCAGAGGGTTGAACTGTATGGTCTCTCAACCCAAAAGCATGCTAGGATTCATATTTTCTAACCTGTCTTTAAAAGAGTGTTTAAACCCAAACAAAAGCTTGGAGAACACTTCCCTGCCCTCTGAAGATGCTTCCAGCCCAGGGATAGAAATCCCTGTGGTGGCAGTACCAGCGCCCTCTCCAAGGGCTGGAGGACACCCAAGAAGGCTGAAATGACACGGAAGGAGACAAGAGTTTGCTTCTCCACTTCTCAGTGGGATGAGAGCCTGAAAGACAAGCAGATGTGAGGCCTCTCCTACCTGCTCCAGGCCAGGCAGGGTTTAGTGGTCCCCAAACACCAAGGTGCCACTTCTGGCTGCAGCAACCTGACAGCATTACAGGCTTGAATTCCCCCAGTGCTCAGGGACGTTAAAGGGTACCTGGCTCTCTTCCCACCTGCTCAGGGCAGTCTCTGGTTTCAGTCCTTGCAGCCAGAAGGCATTTCACAAACAAAAAAAAATTACCCTGCCAGCTCCCTCAGCCAAACAAACCAACCGTGGCAAGCAGGACCAAGAACCAGAAGAGGATTTTTCCACCCCCTCTCCACTCTCCCACCTACAGACTCTGCTCCCAATTCTGCAGAAACAGGTATTAAACACCTGCAGCCAAAAGGAAGCACTGAGCCCATCTCTGAAGGGGGCTGCTTGAAGCGCAGTGCAGTGGTGAAAGAAGGGCTGACACCTGATCAACCCTTCACGGACACGAGGCCAAGCAACTGGTACCATCCTGCACAAGAGTCCAAAGTGATCTGAATCCAGATGAAACCCTGTATGATCCTGGCTTCTTGGGCGGACTGTATTGAGCCCGTAGCACCCACAGCCCTAAGCTGGAGGGCAAAAAAAAGCGGAGGAAAAAAGTAATTTCTGAAGAAAGTACAAGGCTGCAGGAACACAGAGAAGCAGGCATAGATAATGGCGTTTTTATTCATAACACCTTCAACTCAAGACTGCAATTATTTCAGTTTTTGAAGTTAAATCCGGGCAGCAATTGAGGAAAAGAAAAAACCCAGACAGTCCCTGTGTGCACAAACAATGCAGCTTTGAATAATACACAGTAAGTTTATTTCATATTAACATGAACAGTAAAAAGAGGACGTTTGACAGGATTTTACTTCGGGTCCTTTTCTTTATTCCTCTATTGTGTCCTTTTTGCCAGTCTCTTGTCCCTCAAACTGTGGATACTTTGCCTCAACGTCAGCCCAGGTGAGATAACCGTTGGCCAGGTCACGGATGACAGCAGGGAGTTCAGAGATCTGCAGGCAAAGCCACAAAGACACAGGAAACACAAAGTCAACAAAATCAAGCTGCTCTGTTGGGTATTTGGAGGATGTGGGTATTTTTTACATCAGCAACAGAAGAGGCACAAGGCATCCTGCTGGAGGATCACTTTTGGGGAGAAAAGCATTAATTAGAACATCTGAAATGACAGTCTGTGTCATCTCAGTTATCAGGGTGATCCATGAAGGAAATGCAACAGTCTCTGTGGTGGACCGCAGCAAGGTTCATCCCTGGTAACGTTGGAAGTTCTGGAAGGGAAAAAAACCAATATACACAACCAAAAGGTGCCCTAAGCCAGGATTTAGCCAAGCCTTATTTACTGTAAGACCAGCACAGAAGCAGCTGCCAACCTTTTCTTTGCTCCCCACAGCCCTCTGTCATGGTGCAAACGTATCAGCCAGAAACCAGAGAATTTGCAGGAATGGAAGGAAAACAAAGTCTCATCTCTCACTGCCCAGCACCAGAGCTCACTCAGGTGGATACAGAGAGATGTGGGTGCCCTGAGGAACCGGCACTGAGCCAAACCCCCTGCCAGCTCAGCAGCCCCAGGGGCTTCTATACAGAGCAAAGCTACAACTCAGCCTCACAGGTGAGCACCATCTCCTCCTCCTCCAGGAACCAAACTGCTCCTGGGGTGGGGGCCAGGGAGGGAAGGGCACCAGTGAGAGAAAAAACCCTCAAGACTGCCCACCCACAGCTCTGAGCAGTTCTGCTCACAGGCAGAGACCACCACAGGGAGGTTTGCCATTCCAGCACTATGGCCATACCAGCAGAGCACACTTAGGGCAGGTGTGCCTTTTGGGGAACGGTTCATCAGCTTCTCTGATGCTGCACAGGCAACACCAGCAGGAAGGAAGTTGTAAGGCAAAAAGCAAGCAAAGGTCTCCCTTTCAGTGCCTGCGGATTCAGAGGAGCCCTGCCTTTGAAAGCCAGACACAACCCAGCTAATGCTTTTACTCAGCAGTCTTCACTCATTAAGAGCCACTCTAAAGAGCAGTGCAATCAGCACAAGCATGGCTTTCAGGTAAGATCAACACTTCTGCATTCAAGAAAAACAAAAGCTTCTCCTCATTTCATCAGCAGGGCCTGTATCTGTTGTCTGACCACTGTCCCTCCCCCAGGGATTTCTCAGAACTGCTGAATCGCCTGCAGAGCTGGAGGCAGCTCCCACAGAGCAGCACCGCTGGATCAGAAACAGCAGGTAATGCCCTCCCCAAGGCCATCAGGAGCACAGCTGGCTCTGCCAGCAGCCAGACCCGCCGCCCTGCCCCTCACCTCGGCGCGGATCTGGCGCATGGAGTCGCGGTCGCGCAGGGTGGCCGTGTGAGGCGTCCGGTTCACGGTGTCGAAGTCGATGGTGATCCCGAAGGCCACTCCGATCTCGTCAGTCCTGGCATAGCGCCGGCCGATGGAGCCCGAGGAATCATCCACCTTGTGAGAGATGCCGTTCCTGGTCAGTGCTTCAGCTGCAGGGAAGACAAGGGGGAGCACCAGGACTTGTTATATCCTCAGCAGGCAACACAACCTTAGAACAGGCCTCCTGTATCCTCACGGCGCTACCTGAAGGGAGGCTCCACGTGTCCCGGTTTCAAGCTGCATCACAGACCCTCAGTTTTACTTTGACAGAATATCCAATGTCCCAGCGTCTGTCAAGGCTACAGTCCCACAGCTCTGCTTTAACTCCAAACCACGCCAGCCTCACCTGTGCTGGGGTGTGTTCAGCACAGGGACACAAAGGTCCAAGGCAGAACTGGTGCCAACAGCAAAAGGCACTGTCTGACATGCAACCCCTGTTCCTTCATGCATTCCATTTTTTAGGGTTCCTATCCTTCATCATGATGCCCACTACCAGGGGGCAGTTTTACAGAATGGTTTGGAGGCTCAGCAGCTCTGGGACAGATTCAATAAATTAGCTGGCCAATAAAAGCAAAGAAAACCTTAATAACAAAACAACAAACACACAAAAAAACCACCCCCACTGCTCCAGATAGCTTCTCCCAAGCAGTGGGAAAGCTTTATTTTTGACACAGCAGGAAAAAAAGTAATGTCTTTTACACTGCAAACCAACACAGGAAAGGTCATGGTATTGGGTGTTTTGGGGGAAGATGAAGAGTTTGATGGATACCCAAAGCTTATGGGATACCAACTCAGCTGGTTTAGGGAAACAATGTTCCCTTTGCACGTGTGAGAGCCATAGGATCCCAATGCTATTTTCTCCCTATATTTTCTCCTAATCCTAATTTCTCCCTCTCTTCCCAGTGCACATCCCCATCAGACCCACAGTGCTTAACACACTTACATAATTCCTTGACAAAAGGCATGAATTCCTGATTCTGGCTCAGAGGAAGAACGGAGCACTTGAACGGCGCTACAACAGCCGGGAAGCTGAAGAACTAAGGAAAAAAAGAAAAAGCACAAATAAATACAAGTTTAATGGTTAGGCCAGACTCTTAAGAGGTGAGAATAAGATCTGACTGAGGCTGGAAGCAGGGTGACTGTTCCAGGGGAGTCACTGGCCTTGTCTTAAAACATCAGCATTATGGGCCCAGAAGTAGCACCTCACACCACTGAAGGACTGTTTTTTTCCAGCTGTCCTCCATCCCTCCTTATCTCCTGAAGCTAAACATTACTTCCTGCCAAAAGAGGTCTACCAGAGCTCTCCTAAAGAAATTTAACCTCATCTGAATTACAGAAAAATGAAGGGTAGAGAGGTCTTTCCAGGAGATTTATTCTTATGCACAGCCTAAACCAAACAGCCTGTTTGAGAGACTCCATGCACATGAAGCATATGCAGCTCAAATGCTTTTAGGACCCTCCACAGACACCTTCAGAAAATAAAAATGTGCCAAAAGTGAGGGAAAAGAATGAAGTTTTTCCTGGCAATCAGCAAGGCCTAAGAGGGACAGAAGTTATTCATGTGAGACGTACCAGAATACAGAGCAGCCTACACAACACAGAAAGTAAATGGCTACTAGAAGGGCAGTTAAGTCTAATATATCTCATGAGCACTTTGGGATTGGAAGTCAACTGTGTCCCAGCTCTGGGCTCCCGAACCTTGTTTCCCCCACTCATAACTGTATCACATCCTGTAGCAGGTGAAGGAGCACTGTTACATTTCTTTACCACAGTCTAGCAGCCAGAAACAATGAAAAAGAACCAGCGTCAACTTTCCAGCCAGCTTCCCGTGGGCCACCAGCAAGGGCACAGAGCACCACATTCGGGCACTGGCTGGAAGAGGCTGGTGCTCTGTATGTAACACACACTGTCCCCTGCTACAGCAAAGCTTCAGGCCAAGGTTTAAGGGTTGCTCAGAATCAGAGAAGGTTGAATTTCACAGGGGACTGAGGAAACAGTTAGTCCATTGTCCGTCCTGCTGCATGGAACTACGATTCCAGGAAAAGCAGCAGAAAGAAAGGAAATTAAACACTGAAGAGATGCCTTTCTCTGAGCAATGGGACACTGCCAAGTGTGAATCCAGAAGGAGGAATTTCTCACCCCCTTGGCAGCAACGCAGCGGGAGCCTCATGCACACACGGCCCCAGAACGCGCTGAGGGCACACGTAAAAATGGCACGTACGCTGGCAAAACCAGCAACCCTGCAGCCCACCTGGGCTCTCCCATCTCCACTGGGTATTGTGCCCTCTTATTTTAGCCCTTCCCCTGGATGCCAGGGAAAGGCAAGTGCTTGCAGTGGTTTAAGCCGGGGCCCAGCCACAGGAAAGCTCACCGTTCTCTGCTCGTCGCCCTCCCGGATGCGGAATGTGTGTTCAAACACTGTGTACATGATCCTTCCAATACCAAATGAGGGTTCAATTACATTCGGGACGATTTCTTCCACTGGAACACAAAATGACACACGTCATCATTAAACATGGATTTATACACAGAAAATGATGTGGGTACTGATGCTGTCTCTCTGCTCAGAAGTTCTGATTACACGTGTCTGAGCGCACGGAAATAAAAGGTTAAACATTTCTGCTCTACATACAAATACCTGAAATAGAGATTTGGACTTGGTCCATGTACAGAATGTATTTAGGTTGTAAAAAAAATAACTTGGGGGCCCCACCTCTGGCCCCGAGAGCAAATAACACTGCACAACTTTCGTCCATGCAGATAAACCCTCTTCCACTTCACAACAGCAAAGCCTCACCCAAACAGTTCACTGCTAACAGTCCCTGCTCCACACCAAGCCATAAACCATATACAGGCATTGTCTGGGGCTGCTGTTTGGCATAGTCCAAAGCCATGCCAAAGAGTCTGGATGATGGCAGGGCAATGCCACCCTCCCTATTCTCCATCCCCTTGCAACGTGTCATGAGGGAAAGAATGAGGATAAACTAGTTGGTGTTCACAAAAACCCTTAGCAGACATGATGTGCTGTTACTATGCACCCATCATTCTCTCCAGTCTTCACCACGTGTCCTTCAGAGGCTTTTTTCCCCCTCTCCCTTCTGTGTATGAAAGGAACTCAATGACAGCTGCCCTGTCCAGACAGAGAAGCTCTTTACAAAAAGCTCTGATTGCTGCTGGAGAAGAAATAGGCATCAGCTGCTCCTGAAGATGAAGGATAGGATCCAGCTCTCCAGCACTGTATCCCAACTGGCCTCCCACTCTGTGACAGGAGAACAAGCCTCTCAATTAAGCACCCAGCCCAGGGTGGAACTTCACCTTCCCAAAGAGTCATAAAGATCATTTACTTCCAACCCTCTCCCAGGGGCAGGGACAGCTTCCACTATCCCAGGTTGTTCCAAGCCCCGTCCAACCTGGCCTTCCAACACTTCCAGGGATGGGGCAATCATGACTTCTCTGGGAAACCTGTTCAAGCGCCTCAGCACCTTCTCAGTAAAGAATTTCTAATATCTAACCTAAACCTGCCCTCCTTCAGTTTAAAGCCATTACACCTTGTCCCATCACTCCATGCCTTTCTCCAAAGTCCCTCTCCAGCTCTCTTGGAGCCCCTTTAGGCATGGAAGGGTCTAAGGTCTCCCTGGAACCTTCTCTTCTCCAGGCTGAACAATTCCAGCTCTCTCAGTCTGCCTCCAGAGCAGAGGGGCTCCAGCCCTCTGAGCATCTCTGTGGCCTCCTCTGGACACACTCCAGCAGGTCCATATCCTTTTTATGTTGGGGACCCCAGAGCAGGACACAACGCAGGATGATCTTGTTTTATTTGTGCATCAACCAACCCATTTTCAAGACAAAGGAGAGGGAAACTAAGTTTTTCCTTCTGTTTGCAGACAGCAACCAAACTGCCAAATGTTCAAATCTAAAGGGAAAACCAGCAGCTGGGGTTCTACTTGTTGGCCCCCATTAACAACTCTGACTCCTCCTTCGAAGTTGTGATATAGCAAAGCCCAGCAGAGCAGTAGCATGTGCTGACTGAAAGGCATCTGGACATCTCAATGGCTCAGCAGCTGCAAGAACAAATATATTCTGCACGAGTTGCTCTACTCCCTCCCACAAGCACTTACGTTCTCAGCCTGGGGCAGGATGATCCACTAGTTACAGTATCAACTGGGGAAAACTCTACCTCAGTCTCCAGCCCTGTCAAAGACTTCGTAAATGGCCTTGGGTGAGGCTTTTACAGAGCTGGCTGGAAAGACAAGACTTCTTTGAGGAACTAAATCAGTGCATTTTGAAGAATTACCTTCATTTCCCATATCGGGACAAAAGCTCTGAGGAGATGCTGTCACTGAGCAAAGCTGATGTGATTATCCCTTACCAAGAGGAACTGAGTGGACTTGTGAGCTGGCAAAGTCTGGTCAGGAGGGCAGCCTGGAGGGCTGGCAGATGCCAGGGGACCTGGCTCCAGGCAGCAGAGTGACAAGAGGAGCTCTGAGCACAGAGGTCTGCAGGGAGCCCTTCCGGCAGCCTGTCATAACCCATCTGCTGCACCGCAATGGACACCGAGCTGAAAGCTCCCAAACCTTCCCAGCTCCTCCAGCACTGCAACAGCTGGTTCCCAGCACCACATGGGACCTCACAAATCCTGGAATATGCAACTGGAGCAGTGTGACTATAATACCTCACTCAAAGTCTATTAATGGATGACCAGACTGGGCAACAAGCTGGCAAACAGGCCCATATCAATGGTCACTGAAATCCCACTGCTGTGTGAAAGCTTTCCAACTCAAACAGTCAAATTTCAAGGAAATTACACTTGGCATTTCTCCTATGCTGTTATACAATATTAACAGGACAATCCCACTAATAAAGTGTATCACATTCAAAGTGTATCCTGATCTGCCTCTTATTGCTGATGATCAAACAACAAAGATACAAATTTACCATGTAATGTTTTCTGAAATCTCTTCACAGTAACCATGTCCTTTGTTAATTTAAAAGTTTTCCCTTCAGTTTCAACAGTGAATTCCCTGCAAAGGAAAGAGAGATCACTTAAAAGCTACAACAATAAGCAAACAAGTTGTATTTCCTTATTTGCATCAGTTGGTTGACTGTAAGGGTGGGATGACAGAAGCCAGGGGAAAGCCCAGAGATGAAAGAAACATGTAGCATACCCATTAAAAGAAATTTGCATTAATAATAAAATTACTACATGTACATTAAAAGCGACCATTTTCATAATCACAGTGAACTTAGTTGTGGTTAACAGCCTGAAGCAAACTCAATTAGAAAATGGAAAACTCTCAGGATGAAGCACATACACTAAAGAGAAAAAGAGAGGAACAAAAAGCAGGCACTGGCTGCAGACTTTATTATCAATAAAACCAGGATACTGCTTGCAACTCATCTATTGAATCATTTCAGTGAGATTCTGGATGGATTAAATTCACTTTCTCCTGGGTTTGATGTGTGTACACCACATCCTGCAATGGTTTCTCTGCGACTTTTTCTACACTTCCACACTCACAGAGATGTAAATTAAATCCATCTTAGGGGAAAAAAAGAAAAATGTAAATGTTACCATTCTGGAGTGTATTCATTAATCCTACACCTTGTACCATTTCAGGCAGGAAATGAAGTTTATTTTTTTATTACTGCACCATGAGCTTTCTCATAACATATACAGTTGTTGACCTGCTTCAGCCAAATTTGACAACTGTAGAGACCTCCTACATTTTCTGTTCTGCATCTGTAAGGAATGCAGGCAGACAGGTCAAGGAAAAACACATAAATTCCTGCCTCAGTAAGTCAAAGGCTGCAAGAGGTCCTAAAGCAGCTCAGTGAACACTGGAGGATACTCACACAAGTTTTGGTTCTCATTTAAGTATTTTCCATTAACTATGTTCCATTAGTCAAAGAATTATTTTATTTCTTTTAAAATTTAAGTTTAAAACCAGCTGGCAGTCCTGGACAACTCTCAAACCAGAGCAGGGAAGCTGGCAAACACCTGCCATTTCACTGAAGTCTCTCTCTTCTGGGATGATCCTGCTTAAGCTCATTCCCACACAAATAAATAAACATTTGATTTATGTGCATACACCACAATATATGTTGATGGATGACCAGCAATGACGGGTGGAAGGGACAGCACCAAAACATTTTGGATGATCCACACAGCCTGCTCCCACGAGGAAGCTGTTGTCAGGTGGCTCAAATAAAGCCAGCAGCACTTCAGGAACCCACAGCAGAGGTGTCAGAGGAAGGTACCACTCACACCCAGAGCCAGCTCACCCTTTCTCGCTGAGCAGCTGCTCCATCTCGGTGATGTAACACTCGTCACACATGGAAAGGTATTCCATCACCACCTTTGCATCCTTCTTATAAGCTTTGCCAATGGCTCCCTTATTTGCCTCAAACTGAACAATGTTGACTGTTTTGTACAAGGCAGTTAAGGAGCTTGTGAGGACAGAAAGCAGGGCCTGGTTCTTTCATTATGTCAAAGCTAATTGCTACACAACACAAACAAACTCCACCTCTGGATTAAAGAATTTCCCTCCAAGAGAGGAAAGGAACAATAAAAAATACCCACAAGCTCAAATCTTTGCAGGTTACTCCCCAAAGTGATGCTGCTCTGTGGCTCTAGGTTTCCTCGCTAAAGTTACAGATGTAACTTTAATTAGAGCTGTGCAGCTCCCCAAAACATCAAATCACTTCTCACTTCACGAGGACTTGGTTTATTCTGAAAGGATATAGGTTCTTTGAGAGGTTTCTCAGCTATAAGAGGGACTTTGGTGGCACGGGCGTGGCAGGAAAGGTCATAGCAGGAGCGATCAGCACAGCCAACGATCTCAATCCAACCCTGGAAAAACAAAAGTGGAGGCTTTCACCAACTCACTTTTTTGCCCACTTAACCATCAAACATGTTTATTCACCCCTAAGCCCTCCCTGCTCCCATGACTGTTTTTTCTACATAATTAGCTCTGTTACAATAAGCAGCCCTCACTCACTAGTTGTCCCTTCATTTGAGTGATTCCATTTGTTTCCAGAGGAAACAATCAGTCATGTAGCCAGTGCCTGTGTTCAGGGTCAGGTTTTCCACATGGCTTGGCAGAGCACAGCCCTGTGCCAACAGCTCAGGGCTGGGGCCAGAGCACACAGCCCTGTCACTCACATGCCACAGGCACACAGACATCATGGCCCCAGGGTGCTCACTGCTCCCATGCCTGGAACAGACAGCAGGGAACCAGCCACATCAGAATGGCCAAAAGCCTGGCTTACAAGCTGGTAGGACACAGATCATATGCAAGGGAAGCCCTTCTTTCAACATTTCAGCATGTTTGGCATGGAGGAATCTCATCACCATTCACACAGAACTGATGAAGCTTTCTCATAATTGCAGCAAATACAACCTCCCTCTGGATTTTCTAAAAGACAATCCTGTATAAGAAAAGGCTCCTCAGCTGCTTCCCATTCACTCTGTCACATCAGTGTGGACACACAGGCAGCCAGGTGCTGTGTGGTTTCCCAGCCTGCAGTGACATAGCAGGGTGTCAGGAAGGATGTGTGAACAGAAGAAATCCCTGCTCTTGAAAAATCGTGGTGTTCCAGAACATCTGGAGGAATTTTTAAACAAATTAAACCTTTAGGTTACTACAGGTGCTTCTGAGAAAACACAAAATACAGGTTTATGTGGTTGTCCAGCCTGGAGAGGGGAAAGCTCTGGGGAGACCTTAGAATCCTTTCCACTGCCTGAAGGGGCTACAAGAGAGCTGGAGAGGGACTCTTGACAGGGGCATGGAGTGATGGGACAAGGGGGAATGGCTTAAGACTGACAGAGGGCAGGGTTGGATCAGATATTAGGAAGAAATTCTTCCCTGTGAGGGTGGGAAGGCCTTGGTACAGGTTGCCCAGAGAAGCTGTGGCTGCCCCATCCCTGGAAGTGTCCAAGACCAGGTTGGACGGGGCTTGAAGCAACCTGGGCTAGTGGAAGGTGTCCCTGCCCATGAAAGGGACACTGGATCTTTTTAAGATCCCTTAACCCAAACCATTCTATGCAGTAACTTTATAGAATGAATTTTAAGCTACTCAGAGCAGTTCACTTCTTACTACTGAGTGCTGCAAGTTGGTATAAACATTTTTGGTAGAGTTAAGTGACAAACCAAAGCGGGGTCCAACTCACAAGGTGATTTTGTCATGCCCCTGGGATTGCTGTGCTCACTTCTGGGTTAGGACACACTGCTCTGTGAGGGTTGTCCTGATCCACGACAAGGCTTGCAAAGTTTAATAATCTTATTCACATGGTGTGGCCCACACATGTCCAGTTTTGGGCAGGCTGGGAAGAGAGGCCATGAACTTACAGAAGTCAGCTATGGACATTCAGAGGAAGCCATTCCAGTTGTTTCTACAGGTCTTTTCTACATGAAGAAAAATCACCCACCTGAGATGCAGGAGGTTTTTTTCTAACCTTAAGTTTGGTAGGACTTCCCTGGCTGCTATTCCTCTAAATAGCTGTAACAAAACTTCCCTGGTGATAAGTCTAAATCCAACCAACAATAAAAGAGAATAAGCACTCAACAAGGCCTGAACCAAAAAGCTCTTAATGACTCAGCAGGAAGATGATATTAAAACCTTCAGGAATTCTTCTTCCAGCACCAGCTGTCTAAACTGGCAGGAGTGTACTCATTTCTCACAGCTTAGAAGAGGGAAAGGAAGTCCAAGCATTCAGGCAGGAAGAAATCTGCCCTGGAGTAATGCCTCCAGCAAAACAAATCCTTCCCCATTGCTCTTATAGGGGTTTAAGTCTTTGGAAAGCACCAGGACTCTGTTTCCTTTAATTCCAGATGGATTTCAACCAGTGAAACGTCCCCAGGCTACTTCAGGCTCCAGTAAAGGAGTCTGGACCTACAAAAGCAGCATGAACAGTTCATAAACTCAGTGCAAGTGCACTGCAGGGAGCTGACCAGTCCCTTAGCCCCGGATTCAGAACGTTTCCACTGCACTAAGTGCGTTCAGGCCAACGTGGGACTGATCTTAAGAAGCAAGAAATAAACCAGATCTGACAGGGAAAGCTGTTTTCCCTTCGCCACTTACATAGGATGTTTTGGACTCTGCATCCCAGCAGTCACAGGCATAATGAGCCATCTCATTCTCCATGTGCTGTCGGAAGCGCAGCTTCTCCGGGGACACACCGACCTTTGTAAGGAAGAGGTAGATTCTGCCAATGAAGTAACCGAGAACGGAGTTATTGATCACACCCTGGAGAGGGAAGAAGCGGGAAGAAAAGACTCACATTAATTCCTAAGGAAGCAATGCCATGATTTGTTGTGCCTCTGCAGACGACCTGACACGTTACAGACAGAACTTCTTGCCCCTGCCTGTGGCGAAGCACTATGTCTCCCCTGAAACTCTTACACCTTTTCAAACTCACCTCGTGCCACTGGCACCATCTGAACAAGCGGTAAGTTACTGTTCTTTGAGCCTGTTGAGTATTGAGACTCATCACTCGCTGCCTCTGAAGATCACCTGCTTGTAAGTGCCCCACCGGGTGCAGCAGTGCAGTGACTGGCACTACAACAGCTGCACCCCAGAGCTCAAAGTAGCAATAAAATGCGGGGTGGGGGTTCTTTTTCTGTTGTTTTTAGTTTTGAGGGTTTTTGGTTTGTTTAGGGGTTCTGGGGGCAGTGTTTTGGTGCTTTTTTCATTTGGCTTTTTTTTTTTTCATTGGGGTTTTGGGGGGCTGGAAAACCCATCCATTCATAATTGGATGAATCAGGCAGCGAAACCTCAATGTGCGAGCCATGATGGGGGTCAGCAGCTGAGTATTGAGATTCCCAGTTAGTGCTGGTATTAATATTCTTTGCCACAAGCTAAGCATGGAGCTTAACCTCTAACCACTATCCCAGCACCACCTGCATCCTTTCCTTTTGGTTTACAAGGGCCAGGCTCGGATCTCAGTGACACTGATTCCCTGAAGAGAACCTGCTCTTAAATCTGGGAGCAAACCCCAGGCTGGCACCAACACAACAGTCTGTAACTTATCCCTGAGAGCAATATTCCAAAGCTCCAGGTGCTTGGAAGAGGAAGGTTACCTGTTGGACAGCATCTCCCAGCCGCATCACGTGGGCAGACTGCCCGCTGACCTGGGCCTTGGAGGAGTACAGCAGGATGTTGAGATCTGCCACATTCTGGAACTTGGGGTGGTTTTTCTCGCTGGGATCCACAAAGTGCTCAATTTCTGCCATGGTGAATTCCCTGGGAAAACAAACAAATGTGTATTAAATATTTTAGCATTAGCCACAGCCCCTCTAATAAGTTACTGTGCTTCAGCCTCTCATGAACAAGTCAGCAGTTTAAAAGCTTACACAGACCCAGAGCCAAGATTGCGTACAGACTGCAACGTGAACCAGTCCCATACCCCTGGATTTAGTTTCATCTTCAAATTCCTAATAAAACTTTCTACAAACTCATTTAGATCTCTCCAGGCCGTGGTTAACACCAGGGTGAATCCGAGCAGGGGATACCGCCTTGGGAAATACTTCCAGAAGTTCTCTGGAGTCGTTTTCCTGACTGCTGTGATGCCCATAGTACAAGTATTTGTTCCCTGCAAGGTCAATGAAGACTAATCCACTGATTAATTCAGCAGTCTTAACTCATGTCAGGGCTGCCAAAAATAACCAGGTGGGGTGATAATTTCTTGAAGGTAATGGAACTGCTACGCTCAGCAAGAGTGTGCTATCTGTTTTAAGAACTTGTCTTTGATACATCTATACCCATAGATTGATTCTGAGCCTTCTTGCTTGAAATCACTTTCCATTGAATTAGTTCATTATCAAGAACCTTTAAAAAAACCTCTAGGTAATAATTAACTGTAAATCACAGCCATCAGGATGTAATTTGCTGTGATTGCATAATAACAATCTCCAATAAACGTGCCACGAGCGCATCATTTATATTTGACTGAAAATCATTCCAATGAGAAAAGTTCTCATTTCCACATGTGCAAAACAGAACAGGAGGACTGGGAAAATTCCAAAGAGTTCCCTTCGTGTTAACAATGCCACTGCCTCTCAGTGACATTTGTGGCACCACACTAATCAATCACCAAGTTTACAACACGTACTGCCTGTGCATGGGAGCTCTTGTTCCAAACTATATGGAAGAGTTTTCCAACCAGAACAGTTCAGTTAAAATAGAGATATTATCCTTAATATCTCCTTAATATCCATCCTTAATAACCACTTTCATCCAGAGACAGAACCAAAAGGAATTCTCAATAACCCCGAGCTTTCCTGCTCAACTGATCTTGTGACATAAACACATGTCCTGAATCAGGTTATCTCACAACTTCCTCTCTGTAATAAGCTGTAGAACTGCAGAATCTGCAGGACTGAGACATGGAAATATTGCTGCAAGGTCAACCACATTTTGATTTCAGTCTTAAAGTATATTGCATGAACATAATTAAACAAGCCAAGTCCTGTAGAGAACACAGCTACCCTTAACATGACTCATTCAGACTATGATGGAGGCCAAATTCTGTCACTCAAACTGAGTTTATTTCTAATATAACAACTATTTCAGATTTTACTTCTCACAAGCCATTAAGACAGAATTCTGTACGTAAAACCTTAACCAGGAGTTTCTCTGTGAACCCTGAGACTCACTAGGCACATCATTGGGATTCCTCTGGGGGAAAGCACTAAAGTGAAACAATCCTGTGCCATCACTTGAACAAGAGGGAGGTGCCACCTGCTCCCTGGTACCCTTCTGCTGCAGGAGGCAGATTGCAGTACCTCACTCTGATAAGGCCGGAGCGGGGTGAGATTTCATTTCGGAAGGAATTTCCAATCTGGGCAGCAGCAAAAGGCAGTTTGCCTTGGTTAAACTCCAGGAGACGTTTGAAGTTGAGGAATATTCCCTGTGCAGTTTCTGGCCTCAGATAGCTGAAAGGAAATGCGGGAGAGGAAAAATCAGCAAGGTAAAAGGACGGAGAAAGCAGCGATTAAAGAAAAACACAGTTACTGCCAGACTTAAAGGTGGTTCTTTTTCTCCTGAGTCTTAACTCCAGACGTAGAACAATGAAGTAATAGACTGAAGGGGAGGGATAAAACCCAGCATCAGCTCTAGCCCAAACACTGCACTCCACAGTTACTCTCAAAAGTAAATGGGACGACCTGGTTGGTTTCGAGATGCAAGCATGGAATGGAAAAAGGGATTCTGAATGAAATACAGTGGCCAGTGACATCAAGGAGGTAGCAGGGAATGCAGCCTCCCTGCCTTTCCTATGGATGCCTGTGCTGCACCAGCCTTCTTACAAACATGGATTTTGGAGGCAAACCATGACTACAGCACTGAGGGGGTTTGGTGTAAGGCCCCTACAACCCCTACAGTGATTTGTGACTTCCTCAGAGAATACAACCTGCACAGACTATTTTTCATACTACACTGGAGAACACATACAACATGTAGGTTTTATACCATTCCAGAGCATAGGCAGCAAGAATTAGATTCTCTACTCTTCAGTGAAGGTTTTGGTTTTAGTTTCAGAGATCCCAGCTCAGGACAACAACCCCTACGTTCTTATGCCTGTAAATTATGCTACCACTGGATCAGCCTGCTGAGTAACCTCATCCTCAAACAGGCACCCTGAAGTAGGTTTTCTGCAGCCAAGAAGTCACTGACAACTGCAGGCACAGTGTTAACTGGCTTTATGGAAACTACTCCAACCAGCAAGGGGCACATTTGGGATCCACATGTTCTGCGTGCTTCAAGTATTTTCATGATTCTGCAACAGCTCCTTGTTTCTCCTGCCTTTCACCAAGAGTACAAGGGATGACAAAGTGCCAGAGAAGGCTGGGGCTGAAAGGCAGGGGAAGGTTACTCAAGAGGCTTCATTTTTATTCCAAGTGATCTATAAAGGAGGGAGAGTATGATCAGAAGGGGATTAGCACCTACCCAGGCATGTTTCCTCCAGGCCCAATGGAGGTCTTGAACATCAGGTTGAAAGAGACAGGAGGGGACAGGTCATTCCCAGTGACAGGTGACTTCACATTGTAGTTCACAAAGAGATCTGCAAGTTCTTGCTGGCCATAATTGTCCAACTAGTAGCAAAACACAAGAAAATAATTTTAATTACTAGACAAGATTAACAGGAATCAATAATGTCCCCTTTATCTTTTACTGAGCATGATCCACAGCTCTGAATCACCTGCTCAAAATATGCCCATTTAAGATAAATTTTCAAGCAAGCTAAAGCTTGAGACAGTGATAGAAGAATACTTTGCACATTTGCAAACCCGTGTCAGTAATAGAGGTCCAGGATTCAGTCAAAGCACAGGAAGTCTGAGCACAAGAGTGGGTGTAAAGCAGAAAAAAAGTCACTGAGACTGCACCACCACCCACCAGAAGCTTCTTTTGAACAGTTTGAGCTAAAACATGGGGAGCTCTGAGTTGGGAACAAAAAAATAGAGCAATGAGGGAGAAGAAAGCTAAAATTTCTGCAGGGCTTTGTCTGCATTCATTTCTCTTTCTTCTGGTGCGGGAAACACAATATTCAAGCTACGCATTAGATGCTCTTTTAGAGCTGCTCTGAATTTCAGCTAAATAGAGCCAGTCTGCAGCTCAAGGCTTCTTGGTGAGAGATTTTCCATTTGCTCTAAAAATAACTTTTTAATGACCAGACTCTTTAACAAGTGGGATAACACCAGCCCCTTCAAGGGACCTACTTTCCCTTTTCTCTGGGAATCAAGCAGTAGTAGAACCACTGATCTAATTGCAACCTAACTGCACAAGAGCATGATTTCTGGCATGGTTTTGTTCATTTATGTACCAGCCTTTTGCATATGTACCTTTAAATGCAGTTACAGTACTGTAAAGTATCTATACTAAACAGTGCAGCAATAATTTAACACTCAAGTTTAAAATCAAATGAGCTCAAAAAAAATTGTCATGATACTTCATGTATCAGAGAAACAGAATATAAAGAGAGTTTATTAACAGAGAGATTTCCCTAAAGGATGGTCAAAGTTCAGCTTTGCAGCGTGGAAATCCTAATGACAGCTGCTCAGTGATGCAAACCACCGGCAAAAAAAGGTTCTCTTTCTGGAAGAAAGCATTCATTCTATGCATAGCTCTGGAAGCATTTCTCCAAGAAGTCATGAGAACAAACACTTAAAAGAAAGAAAGAAAAACAAATGGAAAAAAAGAAAGGCAAACGTCTGTGCAGCTGCTCTGGAATGTCAGGCTGAGCACCAACTATTCTCACGGTAAATGCTGGAAAGATCTGTGCAGGGTGATAGAGACAGAGGAACAAATCTCAAGGGCTTCAGAGCTGAGACAACTTCAAAACACACCAATTCAGTGCTAAGCTGATTCAGAAAACGCTGACAAAACTCCTCATCCATCTCTGTTCCTCTTTATGACAATCCAGCAGTGATGGATTGACAAAGGTAAAGGCTTTTTGCCAGGGTGTGAAGTGGAACAGAGCAGGCCAGCTCCAAAGACTCAGCTTCAGCCCTACCAATCCAACACTCAAAGATTAATATAATAGGAATAACTCTCCAAAACAGTGGGAGGGAGAATGTGATTAACCAGCAAGCTCACAGCACTCATTAACAAGTAAGTTTTCAGTATTTGTGAGCATGTAAAGCCCAACATGTGTCTCTGATGTCAACACTTCTGAGCATCCTCAGGAACAGAAAAGGGGTTCTGCCTCTGGACTCAGTGCATTGCACTTCCCCTGTCACACACACCTCCCTGAAGCGTCCACCTCCTCGTGCAGGCACCTACCTGTGTTAGAACATTTTCCATTTCTGCCTTTTTCTCTGCTGTGCACTTCTTGTCGGACATCAGCTTTTGCAGGTGAGCTGTAACAAAAGTAGGTCGTGAGTTTATATTGAAACTCCATCACTGCCCCCACCCTAAAGCCTGACAAATCAGGAGGATCCTCCAGCACAGGTGTATGTCCACAACTTGTCTTGACAGTGTCCATCAGGGTAATTCCACTCATGTCATCAGGGCAATTGTGGCAAACAGTTCAACTGTATTGATGTGCTAGAGGGAAAACAACAGGTCCTTATCTAGTTTCTTTCCAGTATTATTTCCTTAAACCCCAGCAATGGCTTTGCAGTCCCTTTCTCCTTGTTCCCTTCCTATACAGACAGAAGTTAAAGGCAACGTGTGATCCTGAGCCAGCAAGGCTGATTTCATCCCAATGCACGAAGGCACGTAGGGAGTTGGTACAGTGGGGTCAGACCACATTCCACTGCACAGCACAACATCCTCTGGGAGACACAAAGGCAGGCAGTGATGCCAGGCCTTCCCACTCCCGTTTGAAAAAAGCAGTTTGACTTTTTAGTCAGTAACAGTTCAGTTTGGCAGTAACAGCAGGTGGCTGTTCAGCAGGGAAGGGCTGCAGAACAGACAGGGACACGCTTGTTTATGAGGCTGTTCAGCAAAGGAGGCAGAGGTTTGATGGGCTCCTTTTTAGTTTTTTTTTAAATAAAAAAAAAAAAAAAAAAAAAAAAAAAAAATTAATTCTAAATGAGTATTATGAAAACTGCTTTAATGCCAACACAGCTTGTTCCACATGCTTAACTTCCAAGGAAAAGGCTCAAAAACTAGAGAGCACAAACTACTACAAACTACTACAAAGAGAGCGAAACAATCCTTCCGTTCACAATGGAACTGTACCTGAAAAAGTTTTCAAAAAGGTTTCTTATTTCCTGTCATTTTTTGGTTTGTTTTTAAAACAAATTTTCATCAATAATTAGAAAGAAGTGTGAGGATTGTGCAGATCTAGGAAATGCCTGAAGTCTATTTCTAAGGTACGCATTAGTCAGCAACTGCCATGTAATTGACCTCTCATGGGAAAAACATGCTCTGACTCTTTATAACATCATTAAATAATTTCTGAGTACTGAATAAAAAGCAACTGAAACTCAAGAAAACCAAGACCAGAATACGGTAGAGAACAGTAATCTCGTTATACGGGGGGCCCTCAGCTTGAACAGAGTAATCTTTCAGGGCCTAATGACACTGGATTTTATAAGAAGGGACACAGCTATGTTTTCACTAGAGATCCTGGATGACATTTAAGACACTCACAGAACTTAGGGGACCTTCAGCATGGTATGATTACCTAACTACAAACACAAGTATGAAAAACTGGCTACACCAACAGGCCTCCCTTGAGGAGGATTCTCGTTTCCAATGTTTGTACCACTGGAAGCCCACCCAGCCTTGGAACCAAGTCAAACCTTTCAAGAGATGATCGGCACGAAAACATTCCCCATTCTTCACATCTTTCACCATGAAGTCAGCAAACTTGTCTACATGGCCAGAAGTCCTAGAAGAGATGATACAAAAAAAGAAGGAACATGACAGCTGCCACCAGACAGGCCCCAGGTACTGTATGATCCCAGTGGACAGCCCATTATCCTTCAAACTACGTGCTCAAACTGCAGGCTCACTCCAGAGTCACGTTAAACAGCACAATCCCATAGAAAATCTGATCTGTGAGAAGTATCAATACACCTAAATCTTAAGATGACACTTAGTGCCTTTAGGAGGTGCATTGTGATCGAAACAAGACACTGTTTCGACTGGTTGCGAGGAGCAACCAGTACTTCAGGCAGACAGATTCCCAGTATTTTAAACCAGGGATCCATGAAAGCTTCTGCCTGTTACACCACAACCCACGCAAAGCAACACAATTGACTCGGCTCAGGTCTAAGTTCAAAAGTTCCTGACCTATTTAGCAAACCTGTGGTGGTCTTGGTGGACACGCAGGTGAAAGGGTCCAGAGTCTGAACTCTGTTCTGACCCTGGAAAGATGGTCCCTCTACCTGGTCAGTGGATAAAGACAGGCCTTTGATGCCCAGGGCATCATTTGCCTTCAGAGCTCAATTAACACAATGAATGGGGCCACCCCTCCACAGAGGAGGGAAGGATGGTCAGGCCACTGTCCTAAACTAGGACCCAGGTGCCCCATGTTTAGGCAAGCCACCTAATCCACTTTTTTGTCTTCTTCAACTCTTAAAAAAAGGAACAATGATAATTTCTTACCTAAGGGGACTGCTAGGAGACATTGTCAGACAGGAGTACTGCTGTTTCCCCTGATTTATGGAACAACAGCTTCTCCCACTGACCCGTGCACTGGGATCTAATTATTTTGCACTGCAGCCAAAGTATGAAATTGGGTGACCCAGTCTCAAGATCCCTGTGGGTAATTTTACTGAATTTTACATAGTAAAAAGCAACTATGACCAGAAATGACGTGCTGCAGAAAAAAAGACCCGAATTTACTTCAGAACTGGCTCTGGTGTGAGCATGGTGCAGTCGATCTCCAGGATCTGCTCTTCCTGAATAAAGTGGTGTCTCCATGCTTGGATGATGTTGTTCTTCAAAGCACACCCAACAGGCCCAAAGTCATACAGACCACTGACACCTGCAAAGAGAAAAAGGGAAAAAAGTGTGGTTGGTGCAAGACTGTACAAACCTGCACTGTCTGGAGCAGGTGTCCTCCCTCCTCAGTGTTTCCATCACATTCTGAGCAACTCAGCTTCCCTGTGCTGAGCAGATTATGGGATGTGGTTCACTGCAGAGAGCTCTTTCTGTCATGAAGGCTGAAAATAAACTCTGTGGAGTACCCACAGACCACCCTATACACAAACCAGCCCAGTTCAGCTGCAGAGCACTGGGGTGGCAGAAGCTGCAACTGATAAATAACTGCAACCAACAACTCCAAAATCCACACTCCCTCCACCAATGGGTTATATTTTGTGAAGAGTTTTGTGGGAGCAAGCTCTCTGAAGGAAAAATCTGAATACAGAAGTGATCACACACAAGCCAAAGCAGTATGTTACTGTCAGTAATAACACATATCTGCCAATCAGCAGTTTAGCCACAAAGATAAAAAAAGGGGGGGAAAAAAAAGCCAATAAAACAACCCAGAGTGTTTATTTTAGCATCTTAGGTGAAAGAGCAATAACCATACAGGCATTGTGCTGCCTCCCGAGATGCTCCTATCAGCCACCTGATGAGATTTAACAGCCACATTTATTCACCTGTGCCATAAAGTTCACTGACAAAGTTCACTACGGTAACAGGTTCTAAAGTCCACAGTGGATTTGACCATTATTGATTTCCACGTGGGCCATTCACTTAAGGGCTGGACTTGATGAGCCTTGTGGGTCCCTTCCAACTCAGAATATTCTGTGAATCTGTGATTATCTTGCCAGGAGAAACTCAAACGGAGATGAATGTTTGAGGAAATAAGCTGATTACCCCCTTAAATGCCAAAACACCCTATCCCTCTGCAAAGACACCACCTTCTACAATGAGATGCTCAGAACATGCATCCTGAAGTCCACTCATCTACATTCAGAAAGGAAAAGACAAAATTTCTGCCCAAAGACTTCAGGAAGGGGGAACTTTTGAAAGGCTTACAGAACGAAGTTAAAAGCCAACTTTAAAAAAAAAATTCTTCTATGTCGCATTAATATAACACTGCACGAGAACAGCATTTCACCCAGCCAGAAAGACCAGCACATTAGCCTAAAGGGAACAGAATGTATAATCCTTCAAACCCATACCTCCATAAATAGAAAAGGCTTGATCATAGAAAAACCTCCTTTTCAGAGTGTCTTCCATCTTAACTCTGTCCACGATGTCATCTTTGGGCTGTAAGGCCAGTTCCTGTAGGTCAAGCAAACCAAAACCAGTGAACAGCTCCTCTTTCTGCCAGGACAGACTCTCTGGAAATCCTCTCCACTTGCCAGTATGAGTCAAAAGTCTGTAAAGACCATTTTGAAGCAAAGGTATCCTGCCAACAGGCTCATTTTCCAAGGAGGAATGGTCCCACTTGGATTCAAGTGCTCAGTTATGAACATCATTGTCTGAATGCAGCACTTCAGACACTCGAGGTGGACTCATGACCCAACTTTCAGACAGCTAAGCCTGGGCTAGTTATCTTCAGCTTTCTTCACAATCACTGCAAAGAAATGGTAAGGACCTATTTCCCTCTCCTGCCTACAAAAAGAGCTTCAAGTGACCAGCTCAGGCTACACCCATCTAATTCTCAGCATATATGAACCTTTCAGTGAAGTGCTCCTCACACGAAAGAAATTTGACTATGAAGATCACAAGCACCATCATCATTGTGCTCTGACAAAGGGGTGCATTTAGGTACTTGTACAGGGAATACCTATTTGCAAAATGTAAATATATGTTATAAATACGCCCCCCCTACACTCAGAAAATTTAGTTACAGAGTGCCTTAATGCCCTGACCAGATACTGTGAAAATGTTTTACAGCAGACCCACTGTTTTATCATCTGGAAAACTATGATTTTTGCAAATTTATAAGTGAGGTCAACAAAGCTGAAAGATTTTCTTCAAGACAGGTGTTTTTAAAATTAAAGCAGAGTTAAGCCAAGAAGTTCAGTAAATTCAAATCATCTTAAGTGTCTCACAGCTCTTTGGTAACTTAAACTCTTACACATCCATTTCAAATTTTTCCTTTTTTAACATCTTTAAAGGCAAGTAAGTGTGGTCTAATTTTAAAAGCACTGTACCTCTGCTGCTCCCATGGATTAGCAGAAGCCAAGGAATAACTTTGCATGAGAGACAGAAAGAGTCAAAGACAAGACAGAGAACACACACGACAGCAAGTACCAGAACAGGATTTGATGGGAATCCACTTGGCAGACTCTGCCTAAAAAGAGAATCCCATTTCGGTGACCAGGATTTCCTAACACACAGGATGGCTTTTGCCCAGAGAGGGACAGAAGGAGAGCAGCAGTGACACAGCCCAGTTCTGAACTGGCAGGGAGGAATGGCACAGCACAGCAGTAACTGGAGCACGTACGGAATTTTGTAGACCCCCTCTACTACCTAAAGAGAACAGTTCCTGAACTGTGCAGATGTCAGAGAAGCATATGTTTATAAACTAAATACATTCACACATAGAAGGCAGAAGTGCCTGTGTTAGCCTTCAAGGGGAAGAAAGACTCTGTACAGGAGCAGAATCATCTACTGACTTATGGTTAGAGGACCAAGGAATTTTAAACACTTAACTGCTCCGCCCTGCTCAAAGATTCAGATTCGGAGCTGTTCTGCTATCTTTAAGTAGAAATCACAGGGACTGAAAACCCCCAGCAGCTGCTAAAGCAAACACTCACATTGCTGCCTCCCTCAAAAGGTGCAAGGGACTGAGCTGCCTCGCTGGGAACACCATCAGGAGGGACGCACTCCCATCCTGGAGTGCTGCACTCACAAGGGCAGATGCTGCCTTTGCAAGGTCACTCCTGCACTGCCAGCCCACACAAATGGTGTAAGTGCTGAGCACACCTACACACTGCATCCTACAGGCCCTCTCCCAGCACAAAGGTGGGGCTCTCAGGGATCCCAGGACTCCTAACCTGCCTGGCTGCATCTCTGCGAGTTCTGAGGGTTGGGAAACAAAACCAGGAAATCACTTAAGATACTGTTTACTCGAGGATGACCTGGCTGTCAATGCAATGGTTTCAGAGCACAGTTCTATGATGAATACTAAGTAAAAATGACATTTACTTGGGTTCAATGTGTGCAAACAGGTAGCCACAACCCCAGACCTGGCAGAGAGCAGCACCTGTTCATCTTACATGACCCTGTAGGACAAACAGGGTCAAAGGGTTTCACTTCAGGTGCACTCACGTTCTCACAGTGAGGCAGCTGCAAGCAGTGGTGCATTTATTTATTAATTCATTCATTTTTAAGAGTACCACCAAAGCACAGCTACAATCATTTTGATATGAAATACAAACCAGAAAGAACCTCACAGTTTCCTGGGTGAATCTGCACACTTGACTGTTTTTCACCTTCAAGAGTTTCTTTTTGTTGTTTTAGTCTGGAAAGGGAAGGAAAGCTCACAGGACAAAGAAGTGTATTTTACTTCTTTATCGATATAGAGGCAAAACAAACTTCCAGTTCCACCATTTCAGTTTCATGAAGACTTTTCAGAACACAACTGTATTTAAAAAAGGGGACACAATTTCAATCCACCCCTCTCTTTAAGGCTGAGGAAAGCCACAGGCTATTTGAAATGCCTCCAAAAACTTCGTTTAAACTGCAGCAAAGGAAATTATTTCTAAATAAACATGTTCCATGCCAGTCTGGGAACTTCAGTGCTGCACAAAGAATCTGAAGAGTGAGAGTACGTGCTCTCACTGTGCATAAAAAAAAATATCTTTACAGCACACAAAGATTAGTGACACATACACTTAAGTTCAGCTTTCATTACAGACCACCACAATATGAACTCATATTTCTTTGTTGCACACTGATTTAATGCTAAAAGAAATTAGTGTAACAGATAGAGAATGAAATTGCCACAAAGTTGGAAACCTGCAAGCTACTTCAGAAACAGTCTACCCTGCTGGGACTGTGTAGCCCAAACCAATACTGCAAAAGTGAAGTAAGTAGAGATTTCAAGGCTTTTCAGACAAGGTTGGGGGACTCAAAATTTCATTTCCAGACTCACCTTTGCTTCTAGAACCCTCTTCCGAGCTTTGAGCTCTGCTACAGCTCTGTCTATATCCACCTGAGGAGCTTTCTCTTCCTTCAGCTTCCTTACCAGCTCTCCCTAGAAAGAGATGCAGAACAATGTATAGATTCATTCTTTGAAGACCTCTCCTTTTCCCAGCTCTCCTGGTAACCCAAAAGGAGGCTTTTGTCCGGCCTCCCCGCTCTCCACACAGGACTCCAGAGGCTGCAGGTGAGAAACACTTATGCATTTGAGAGTTAGCAGAAGTAAACATCATTAGAGAAATTCAACCACCCCACACTATTGTGAAACCCCAGACCTGCTATTAAACCTCAGAGTGTAAATATACTCCTCCGTGCACAGCGGATTTCCACAAATTCCTGGTTTATTTCTTTGAGGATGCACTAAGTGGATTCTCAGATGGTGAGCACAGGCTTTGTGCTCTCCCACTCAGTAACAAGGCTTCTCTTCCTTCTACCCCTTCCTTTTTCTTCAAAACTTAGGACCATTTCAGACTTGTTTGTCCTGTCTGATTGAAGCAGAGCAGTAAGGACACAAATTTTCAGAGGAAGGTCTCCCGGGAGACACTCTTAGCCTAATGTCTGAGCAAAGAAGACATTCCATGATCCGTAAAAACTGTTATTTTTTTTAAAAACCTGTTCAGTACCTTTGAGAAAGAACAGAGTCAACAAAAAATAAAAACACCCTTGAAAAAAAAGAAAACAAAAGCTAAATATTTCAGAGCAGCAAATCCCAGCAGTGGGTTTACACCAGGATCTTGACCTGAGTCAAACCACCATCACCTCGTTAGAGTTCCACAAAGGTCGCTCTGCCCTGTGGGGATGAATCTCCCCTTTCATCCCAGGGAAGTGCTCAACCCCTACACACCCAACACCATTCTTTTCTGAGCAGGATCATCAGCAGTTGTGCCCAGCTTGTCACTGAACTAGGAGATAAATGAATTAAAAGTCTTCCTTTGAGTCCATTCTTCGTCACCAAAACCAAGATCTATCTTGAATTACTGGGAAGGACAAAGGAGCTGGAGGAAAAAGCACAGAGATGTCAAGTGGGATGTTCTAAAAATGGGATGCTCCAAGTTCAGCATTTTTCTTGCATCTTGCACTTCTCCACTGAACAAAAAGGAAAAAGGGAAAAAAAACCCACTATCCACAGTGATAACAGTATTCCCATAATATCAGCTTTTTCCTAAATTCTGAGCTTTCTTGACATTAATATTACAGGTAACTTAGAAAGCAAAGAGAAGAGAATACACTAATTGCCATTCTGTAATCAGATTAGAGAAACTAAAAGTACTTCAGAGACCGAGGGGTTCAAAGGCTAATTTTATTAATAAAAGAAGGAAGTCTCCAAGCACTGCATTAAAACAAACACACTCAAAGAGAAGGAGCAAAAATAAGAATCCTGTCAGGCTCCTTAACCCCGTGGGCTACAAGAACAGAACAAATCTGCTGTTTCCTTCCTGTTAACTACTTAGACCCAAACATGAAAGTTTCACTCTGGGGCTCAGGACTCCCAACTGCCATTCCTGGGTAACGTGGCAGAGGGAGGGATCTGATCTGGGGTTTTGGTGTGGGTTTTTTTTTTTTTTTTCCCTTTTAAAGTAGCAAGTCCAAATTGCCTTTGTTGAGCCAGGGGGTCGGCAGCAGGAAAACATTAAGGCAGCAGCAAAGTAGCTACTGCTGAGTCAACAGAGCCCTCACCCTGCTCACTGCTGAGCATCCAAAAGCAGCACACAGCAACTCTTTGTCCTGACCTATAAGTAAGACACACTCAAGACATACGCAAGGAGGAGGGGAAAAAAAAAAAAAACCAAACAAAAACACAACTGAGGTAAATAATTACGTTTGCTGACAGGACTCAGTCTAATTAAAGCTCCGATCCCGAGCCCAGCCCAAAGGAGGAGTGCACAGCAGCACTCGATGTGGCAAATTTTGCTGCAGCTTTGTCCCACAGACCAGCAAAGCAGAGAAGGGATCCACCCCTGGATCACGGCAGCTTATTGCATCAGGCACTGCTGCAGGAAGATACGCTGCTCACTCTCCATAGGCTGAGAGTCCCTTAGGTTTAATTAAACTCCTTCTCCTGGAGCTGACAGACACAGCCTCCCGCACGGAGAGGTATCAACCACCCCAATCTTTGTTACTCCCTCTCCCTTCCCTCTTGGGCAAACATGTCAGGGAATTACTACAGTCAGTTGAACACCACCATGTGGGCAGCCCCAGCTACACAAATTTACCCACAAACATTCCCTTGGCACCCCACACTCCAGTTTCAATCCCGAAAAAGAAGGGGTGCCTTGATACTTTAAAGGCAAATGACAGCACCCAGGATTTTAAACTAAATAAATTGGCTGGTTCTAGAGATCATTGCTTTATTTACAAGCAGCTCCCTTGCCAAGGCATTATGCTGTACAATGATTCATAATAAAAACTCACTGAAGTGCTGGCATAATTAGAGGGCCATAAATCCACTCATTTAATGGGAAAACACACGCACAAATTCACGGATACAAGGGACACACACGTAGCTATGCGTGCAGCTAAGGAGAATAATATGGATTCAGCTACTTAAAGGAGGCACATGGGGAACACACGGGCACAGGTAAAGAAGGGAGGAATGGGAACTCCACAAGCTTCACTGCCATTAGTGTCACAGCAAGGGTACCAAGATTTACTTAGGAAATCAAAAGATGACCAAATCCTTCACAGGTAAGAAGGATTGCTAAAGATGGGAGACGGGAAGGGAATGTGATTCAGCCCCAGCTAAAAAGAGACAGCACCTACCTAGACAAACGAGAATGATGAAATGGAAAATATGCAAAGGAATTAACCTCCCTTACTGCATTGGGCAAATATGCAACTCTGAAGAACGTCATTTACCTCCGAAAACCCGACAGAAACTCAGCTCTCAGGGGGGACACCGCCGTGTGACCCCCAAGGGGATGCGGAAACATATGGGGGCTGTTCGCCACGGAGAAGGGCTGTAAACCAGGACACGGCGAGCGCTGGCTCGGGCACAGCGGGCACAGCCAGCCCGGAAGGGGACACCCAGGTGGGCTGGGCACAGACCCAGCTCAGCCAGGCAGACCCGGCTCTGCGGGGAGCGGAACGGACCGGCCGGGGGGACCCGACCACGACACCCCCGCACCGCTGACCCCCGGGGCTGAGCGGGAACCCCCCACCCGCGACCAGCGCTGGACAGAGACCCCGGGGACACCTCGTGGCCCCCTCCTGGACAGAGACCCCGCGAACACCCGTGGGGACCGCCCAGGACCCCGCGGTGCCCGGTGTGGTGGTGGGGGCAGCTCAGGGATGCGCCGCGACCCCTCGGCAGGGCGGGCAAACCCCGGGGTGCGGGGGACACACGGGGGGCACCTCCCACAGCCCCGCCCGGCCCCCCTCGGCCGGGCCGCGTTACCTGCTGCCGCACCGCGGTCCGGAGCGGCGCCAGCAGCGCCTCGGCCTGCGGGCCGTCCATGGCGGGGGCGGCGGAGCGGAGCGGGCGAGC
>VXAY01006259.1:279606-290406 GCA_013399855.1 Oxyruncus cristatus
ACCCCCAAAAATGTGGCTGGGCACGGGGGCACGGGGGAGCACCCCGCTGTGCCAGAGCATCCCCCCGGCCCACACAAGGGCTTGTGTGTGGTGGGGGAGCGCTGCAACCCTCGCGGTGAGAGCGGGGAACGGCAGGACCTGCTCCATCCACCCCCCGCCTCAGGGGACACGCGGCACCTCCAGAAAGCGTGGGGCCGTACCTTGGGGCGCGGGAAGCGCCCCGTTGTCCCGTTGTGAGCGCTCCTCCCGGCCCACACAAGGGCTTGTGTGTGGTGGGGAGCACTGCAACCCTTGTGGTGTGGGGGGGGCCAGGCTGGTACCTGTGCCCACCCCAGGTGACACATGGCTCCCCCACAAACGTAGCTGTACCCAGCGGGGTGCACCCCGCCGTCTCTGAGCACCCACCCCTCCCCAGCCCACATCAGGGCTCGCATTGTGCCTCTCTGTGGTGTGAATGGGGCAGGGCGATACCTGCTCCATCCCCCTCCCAGGTAACACATGGCCCCCCAGAAGTGTGGCTGTACCTGGGCGGGGGGCCCCTGCTGCCCCTGAGTGTCCCCCCGGCCCACACAAGGGCTTGTGTGTGGTGGGGAGCTCTGCAACCCGCGTGGTGAGAGCGGGGAACGGCAGGACCTGCTCCATCCACGCCCCCGCCTCAGGGGACACACGGCACCCCCAGAAAGTGTGGCTGTACCTGGGAGTTTGAGGGGAGCACCACACCGTCACTGAGCACCTCTCCGACCCACACAAGGGTTTGTATGTGGTGAGAAGTCCTGCAGCCCTCGCGATGTGCGCAGGGCAGGGCAATGCCTGTCTCCACTGCAGGTGACACATGGCACCCCAAAAATGCACCTGTACACAGGGGAGGATCCCTGAGCAGCTCCCCCTATTGCACACAAGGGTTTGTGGGACAAGATGATACCTTCCAGCTCCCCCCCAGCCCAGGTGACATATGGCACCCCCACAACTGTCTCTGTACCCCAGGTGAGGGGCATCCCACTGTCCCTGAACATCCCCCAGCCCCATAGCAGGGCTCACGTTGTGCTCCCCTATGGTGTGCGTGAGGCAGGGTGATACCTGCTCCATCCCCCACCCCCCCTCAGGGGACACATGGCACCCCCAAAGTGTAGCTGTACCCAAGATGGGGGCCCCCCACTGCCTCTGAACACCGTCCCCAGCCCACAGATGGGTTTGTGTGTGGTGGGGAGCACTGTACACCCCTGAGTCTTGTGTGGGGCAGGGCAGTACCTGTCCCCCCCACTCCTTCAGGTGACACGTGGCACCCCCAGAAGTATAGCTGTCCCTGGGGGGGGACACCCTATTGCACCTGAGCCCCTCTCACCTGCCACCAACCTGCCCCGGGCCACCTGGGCACGGTGTCCCCTTGTCCCAGAGCCAGGTCCCCAGCACGTGCCCCCGGCCCTGGGGCAGGGATGCGCTGGGGGCTGAGGGGACGCACGGGGGGCTGAGGGGGGGATGTTTTTTTTTTCAATCAGCTGCAGCGTTTGAGCTCCAAAGGCTTTGTAGCTTTTGGGCTCGGCCGTGTTTTGCTTTCAGCTGATCCACGGTCTTCCCTCGCTGCCCGGGGGCTGTGCCGGGTGGGCAGCACCCGCTGCCGGACCCTCAGGGAGGCTTTAGGGCAGCAGGCAGGAGGCCAAGTCCTCCTTTTCCCCAGTGTGGTGGGTCTTCCCCGGGAGCCAGGCCAATCCCACGTCAGGCAGAAGAGCTGTGAGGAGCACGGGGCACTTCCCATCCCTGGGAGTTAAAGCCCTCCATGGGGGAGAATCCAAACACCGCTTACATAAAACAAAATTTAAGACCAATTTTTAAAAAAAAAATACATTCCCCACTGCTTTCCCTCCTCCTCCCCATCTCCCCTTCACCCCCTCCCACCTCCTGGAGCCAGGAGCGTCGGCACTGATGTGATGTTGGCATAATTGGAGTATTCCAGCTGCTATTTTGTACCTGTCTGTTTATTTGAGAGACAGCCTCAACCTCCTAATGAACGCGCCTGAATATTTATCTGCTGCTGCTGAATGGTGCATTTGTGTTTCAAATGCTTAACTGTTATTTTTATTTAGCTGCAAATTGCTGTTTTTATTTGGCTGGCAGTACCTGCCTGGAAATTGCTCTAGCACGAGGTTAATGCCAGGCTTTTTTCTATTCCCGATTATTTTTTTGTTAATTAATCCAGTGCTGATAAAAGTGTAAGGACTCTGCAGCCCCCTTCTAGCTTGTCATGGAGCTGAGATGTGAAGATTGTGGAATCAGCCTCAGAAGAAACTGGCTCATGTGGAGGAATGAGGAATCCCAAGCAGCAGGGATGGTAGAGGAAACACAGGCAGAATCCTCAGAGATGGGAAACCCCAGTGACCAGGGGCAGCTCCATTCTACTATGCTGTACCTGGAGTGGTACCAGTTAGCAGCACTTTTCCAAAATACCTTTTTTTTTTTTCCCACTCCTAGAAGATTTCCTCAGTGGCAGAGCACAATTGGTCCCCAGGGAACCACTCTGCAGCCCTCCATCAGGAGGATGGAGAGGGGCCAGACTGGTGCCTCGAGCCTTTTTCCCTGTGTAAAATCCTACCTTGCACACGCTGCTCGCCCCAGCATTGTCTCTCCTTGAAAACAAAACATGCCTGGGACCAGTTCCTGGTGCTATCACCGGCCGGTATGGGACACCCTCAACACAAGGGCCAAAAAAACCTTCTCCCTGTCCATTGCCAACTAACTGTGGGTGCAGTTCCTCTCCCAAAGGACTTTAAAAAGCATCTGGTCTGGGCTTGCACGAGGATCTGACCGCACAGGCAACTCAAACTTTTGAAGCTGTGTTGTTTCTTTTTTAGGTAAATGAACAAAGCAACAAAAGAAGAAAAAGTAGGATGGACGCATTTCTGGAACAAGGTTAGAAGTGGGTGGGTAGGGAGTGTGCAAGGAAACCCTGAGTGCCCCTTTGCAATGGTGCTGCTGAAGACTGAGAGCGTGATTTGGAATCCTCAGACCCAGGGCACACTGCTGGATCCTTGTGAGGTTGTGCAGGATGGGAGGAAAATTTGGCAGGATTTTGCACCAAACCATAGTGATAAATGAGAGACTGTGAGCAAACTGGGCCCCCAGAACTGGGTCACACCTGGGGTTGGCTGGACCCCATCTCCAAGCCAGTTTCAGTGGGAAGGGCTAAATACTTCTGGGAATCCTCAAGAGACTAGAATCAGAGCTAAAAAAAAAAAAGCTGTACATCAATATGGGGCTGTGTGGAAGGACTTTGTACATCCTCTTTTGATGGAGAGGTCTTTGGGCTGGGGCACAGACCCATAATGTGTGTGTACCCTCTCCCTCAGCCCCTTGGACCCCAGGGTGCTGCCGAACTGCTCCAACCCACTCCAGCTTAGAGGATTCCTGTTGATCTGATGCTGCAGAGAGCCCCCGTGCCTCGTGGTGGTTTGCAAGGAGGACCCAGCACTGGCATAATTTTTGACACCCCCGTGTGCTGGTGAACCACCAGTGCTCTTGGGCACACCATCACCACTGGTTAACATCTCACAACTGCCCAGAGCCTAGCCTTTCCCCTCCTTTTAAATCTGATTCCAGCTCTGTGCCTCTTTGTACTTGATAAGCATCTCAGGGAGCTGTTTGTTGGTACTCTGCCCTGCAGCCCCCTCAAAAGCACCCTAGGGGGCCGAGAGGGGTTGTAGGGAGCTTGTTACTCCCTCCTCTTCTGGAGGGGCCTTTGAAAAGCTGTCTCCATTTTCCTTCCCTGGATATGAGGCTGTGCTGTGGGGATGAAATGGGACATGTCACCCCCACAGTAGGGGGAGTTCCCAGCACAACAGGGGAGATTTATAAGGGAATTTGTAAGAGATTGTATAAGGGAATTTACAGGAAGACATAAAGGAAGATGGGGTTCAGGCATCCCCCTGTCTTCAGCTTGCAAACTTCTGGGTGCAGAAACAGAGGTATCAGCACCCCTGAAAGATCTGGGGGGGTTGTTAAAGAGATACAAGAAGAGAGAGAAGAAACGTGTCTATGTGTCCTTCCTGCTCTCTCTCTCTGCATCCCCATGGGGGCCAGTGGCAGGAGAGGGAGCAGCAAGGCCACAAAATGGGAGGGAAGAGGGAGTCTGCAGTGGATGAGAAGGCATGGAGAGGACTGGAGAGCCCTGCTCCTGCCACGAGGGATTTCTGTTAAGGGGGGGAAAGGAGGAAAAAACCCTCCGCAGAGGTGTAAGGAGGGGGGAAGGTGCAAGAAGGGGAGCGGGAAAGATCCACAGGCAGGAGTACGCGGCTCCTCAGTTCGCAGATACATTCACGCTCCATCGCACTTACGTCTCGGTGCGTTTTCCTGGCAGATGCTCCAGCCCCCGCTGGCAGAAACCCCTCGGAAACCCTCAAACCCGAACCCAATACCCCAGCGTGAATAGGGATGGTGGGGAGGAAGGGGTGTCGGAGGGGTCGGGGTCGTGTTTTGGTGGGGTTTTCTCTGCCGGGGCTGGCAGGGGACGGTGTCCCAGTGCCACTAGATGGCAGCGGCCCCGCGCCGCCCGCTCCTGGCCCCGCGGCCTCGCTGCTTCGCGGCCCCGGCGCGGGGCCTCCCGGCTCCACAGCATCCCCGCTGCGCTTTGGGAGGAGCGGCCTGGGACAGGCTTTCCGTGCCGGGATGCCTTGCAAAACCGAGGGGCACCCGAGCCCAAGCTAAAGGTTCTTTCGCAATGCGGGTCGACGGCGGGGACGGTCCTCGGAGACTCCGGCGCCTCCCCGAGACAGAATCTTCCCTTTTCCTTCCCTCCCGCTCCCGCTTCTGTTTTCGTTCTGGTTTTTTTTTCCTTTTTTTTTCTTTTTTTTTTTTTTCTCCCTTTCCAATTTNCCGCTCCCGCTTCTGTTTTCGTTCTGGTTTTTTTTTCCTTTTTTTTTCTTTTTTTTTTTTTCTCCCTCTCCAAAGTGCCTGCTTTTCCCTAGCTCGTTTCAACCTTCAGCATCACAAAATCAGGCAGATGCACCCCCCCAAAACAGAAGCTGAGCTGCAACAATGTGCACACACGGTCCAAGCTGATTTCCCAGCACCGGGGGATTTTTAGGCTGGCAGTAAACTAAGCAGGGCCTGAGGCAGGCTAATAAATAGCTTAACATGGCTTTCCTCTATAGGACTGCGTTTTTTTAGCCTTCAAAACAGTGTGGCTGCATCCAGCCTGCTCCTAGCGCACAGCCCCCAGCTCCTGGTTTGTCCCAAGGAAAAATGGGGGGAGAAATACCTGGCCCTCATCCAGACCCATGGCACAGAGCATGCATATAACCATGGGATACATTCCCAGCCCCTATTTTCATCTCTGGACGTAAAGTTAGCTGCAACAACTTTACTCCTTTTGGCGTATCCCTCCTCCTTCGAACTGTTCCAAGGGTGATGTTGCTCTGCCCTTGGGTCCCCGGGTGCCACCTGCAGGGAAGGGTGTTCTGAGGATCCATCTGCTCCTGGAGCTTCCACTTGCTTTACTGTCATCACCCCTATTCTGGATACAAAGTATTGGGCTATCTGCCTGTTACTGAAACTCACCCCCTCCTGGGACAGGGATTTTTTTAGACTGAAATAGGAAGCACAAACCTCACCCTGAGCTTCCTCTAGGGTTTGGTTCTTCCTAGAGGTTTCTCCTTACTGGAAATTTCTTTTCTGCACCTCTGGCCCTGATCCAGCCAAATGCTGAAGCACACGATTAGCTTCAAACCACCCAGTCCCCCACAGTCCCACAGCGCTTTTTGGGATGGGTCCTCTCGTCCCTTCTCACCTTGGGAAAGCTCCTGCCACTCCATGCTCCTGCTGTGAGATGATGGGTCTCCTCACTGCCGGCAGCAGGAGGCAGGAGTATCAGCTTGCTTTGCTGTGCACCAGCCACAAAACTAATGCTGTAGCTACGGAGGGAGTTATCAAATCTATTTTGTGTTCTGTGAGGGCGTGTGAATGCTGCATGTGAAGATCCCCAAGGGTGAGCACCTGCAGCCCTGAGAGCTGATGTCTACAGCTCAGCCTATCCTCATCCTCTCGGCTGTATCCCCAGGGGATGGTCAGGTAATGCTTCAATTGCCCATAGTGCCTGTGAATATTTGACACTGACTGAGATGGCCAAGAAAAATCCCTGTTGCTGTCACCAACAGGGACTCGAAAACTTGCCTCCATGTCAATGATGTGCCCCAATACCCATTTTCCAGGGAGAAGAGCCACCAATTCATTTTGGCACAGGCCACCAAAATAGTCTGATGCATTTGGTCACACGCTCCCAACAGCTTGGATCCTGGTGATGATCTCCCAGGTTTGGTTGTGCAAGAGCTCTGATGGAAATTCATCACGATTTCCGAACCCTTCCACTGCTGTGAATTTAAATTCCTAAAACCCTAATGCAAGGAATTGAAATGCATATTGATTAAGGGCCTTTTATGGATGTCTTGCAGAGCATATTAATAATTATTTAAAACTTGTATTCCAGTTTAATGACTCCTGTCACCAGCACTTTGCAGTGATTCAGTCTTGACTTTTAATTGAAATGCTTTAGTTAAGACAAATTGCTTCAGCCAGAGAAGGTGAAGCGCTCCTCCAGGTGTGTGCCATGGGGGGAGCTTACAAGCTCAAGGTTCCCAAATTCCCAGGTGGCTGTGAGGCTCTGGAGAGGAGTCTCTGTCCTTCGAGTGGGTGTGTGTGGCTTGTCCTGTGAGAAGCCATTTCTTTGGACTTCCCTTCTGAGCGCTGCAGAACAAGTGTTTTGCTGCTCTGGCACTCAGGGCAAGGTCGTGGGAAAGATTAATAACCCCTCCCAACAGGGCAGCCACTGCTTCCATGGGCAGACCACAGTGGCACCTCAGTGCTGGTGATGCTCATATGTCCCACTTCCCACAGCACCAGTGCACACTCATGAGCCAGACAAATCTGAGCCAATTCCTGCTGTCACCATGTTGAACACCTCCTTAGTCATGTTTTCTTCTTCCTCTGCATGTGATCCCAAGTAGCTTCTTCCCAGCCTTGAAGATCATTCTGAAAGGGCACCTTGGCTTGGAAACATCCCTGGGATATTTTGTAGAAGCAAGAGATGGCACCTTGGGGCTGCCAGGATGAAGGTGGTCCAGCTTGGTGGAGACAGGACATCATTTAATATTTGCTGGCCAACATAGCAGACAGGGGTCTGCATTGTGATTTGGTGTAGAAGACAAGATCTTGCATGTTGTGCAGCCTTTTTTCAGTGTTATCTTCCTGTCCCATGACTGGAGATTTAAAAGTGGGACAGGAGGGGGTTTATCTTTGCATTCCCTTTGCCTCCAAGGAGAGAGGAGCTCACAAAAAGAGCATCTGTGAATCTGCCTCCTCTGAAAGGAAATCAATATTTTTCCATCCCCTCTCTGGTGGGACAGGATGTTGGACAGCAATCAGGGCCTTCACCCCTATGCATGGGCCTGGAGCCAGGGGAATTCCAAGACCACAGGGATTTCCAGGTCACACTGCATGAGCACAGTATAGGAGAGTCCTCCCCTTGCATCAGAGGGGACCTCTGACTGTGAGAGCAGAGATTAGTGCGGCCATGAGATGTTACAATTCTGGTTTAAAAAAACTTGACTCCATCTGCTGATGGTGTGCTAAATGATTGTTTGATTTTTTGACGACTGCCTGTAAAACACGAAGCTTTGATCCAAAGTGCTCCTCTCTACCACGAGTGGCTTTTCCCATAAGTCCCTGGGCATTTCCCCAGGGACTCAGTTGTCTTTCCAGGCCATCACATGTGCAGTACAGCTGTGCTTCTCATATATGAGGGAGTTGGAACTGTGTGTTCTTATGGTCCCTTCCAGCCCAAACCACCCTGTGACTCTGTGATTTACATCCTGAGAGGAGTCACAACCACCAGGGCAATTCAGGTGATGAATAACCATTACCCCATGGAAGGATATAAAGAGAAAATATTTTGCCAGATGCTGCATTTCTTTTCCTTAAATTTTCATTTTGTTCCTTCTCTGTTTTCAGCTTCTTGGTGCCTTCCTTGTCCCACCCATCACAAAGTGAGCCCTTTATCCCATCAACCAAAACTCAGTTCCTTTACAACAGCTGGATGAGTGCCCACCTTCACCGTCTTGCTTCCCCCAGGGGCTCCCTGAGGTGATACAAACCCATTGCTCCCTAGATGGACCCAACCTGATTTAGCAAAGAAACTCTGCAAAGCAAGTGTTTGCCCCCGTGACGTCAAGGAGTTAAAAACCATGAGCTAAACCTCCAAATCCCAAGCTGAGGCATCCTCCAGACCCGATGTCCACATACTGACCCAATTTTCTCAGATTTATAACCAACACTAAGAGCTGCTGGGGAGGCAAGAGCTCATTCACCTATGCCTTGACTACTTAAGGAGTGTGTGTGGTGCTGAAGTGTGGGTGTATGAATAGGGCCTTGCCAAAGACCACCCAGACTTCCCAAATTGTGGTGCTTTGTGCACATGGATAGACCTAATTGTAGCCCTCGAGAAAGAGTCCATCAAACAACCAACACATCCCCTCCTCTTCTCCCCAGTCTCCAGTGCCCACAGATGACAATAGCATTACCGTGGGACTTCCAGAGGGCAGTAATTTATTATTAAAATGGTGGTTATTTATAATAAAATGAGCCTTCATGTGGAAAAGCCCAGGGAAATTCCCCTAGCTGTGCCCTGGGGGGGCTGTGTGCTTAGGGACACCCTCCTCTCGCTGTGGGACAACAGCACTGCACATCATCTTCCAGAGTGACTTCAAAATGCAGTGACTTCAGTTTGCTTTTGCTTGGAGTCAATAGTTTTGTTGTTCAAGGAGAAGGCAAGATTCTGTCCTCCTCCCTCCCACCCACCCCTTTTTTTTTTTTTCTCAAATATATATTGGAGTTCCTTTTCTTCACACAAAATGAGGATGCTGGTGGTAACCTCTGCAGAGAAGGTACATGTTATGTCCTGCCAGTCCGTGTCCTCATGCCTCTCCTTTCTCAGAAACACACACCCACAGGCCAGGATGCTGCTTTCCTTATCCCTCAGGTGCTCAGCAGCAGAAGGTGGTAGGTGGGATGGAAAAGACCTGCAGGTGAAGGAAGAGCTGGAGGATACCACGGCTAGAGCCATGCAACAATGTGATTTTTTCATTCTAATGATTCTGAGGGGTTTTTTTACAAAGTCTGATGAGTTTCCTGAGGGGTGACAGAGCTGCATTGCTGTAGTATCAGGCTTCTTCAAAAGACACCTACACACAGGCCCATGTTTGCTGAAGGGTCTCACCTTCCCAATGACCCACGTGAAAGTACTCGGCCCAGACACTCCTCACCACTCAGGGCAACTCAGAAGCAAGAAGAAAAGTATCGTAGCTTGAACTCATTTTTAATTATCTGATATTTTTTCACACTAAATCAAACAGAGTGAAATGTCCTACCAGCATGGTCCATAATTTGTGACTGTGTTGATTTCTCTCCCAGGCCGCAGTGACATCAGTAAATAACAAAAGACTGGATCCTGTCAAAGAAATCAAGGAGGAGATATCAGAGGTATTGGGCAAATGCTCTCCAAGGGACATGAAAACCACAGCAGCCTGTGAAAAACACATGAGATTTAACTCATAAAAAATGTGAGTTTAATGCAGATTTGTGTTTCTATATTGTAGCGTCTGGAGTTTCCAATGAGTGTGACCACATCCTCCTTGAACTCAGCAAGTCTTTAAAAGAGAACCACAAAGGAAGCACAGAAATTATCTATTTAGAGAGAAAGAAAAGCTTTTGTCTTCTGTTATTTTACCATTCTGACACAATCCTGCTTCTTCTGGGACCTGTGTTATGGAAGTAGATCCTCCTTGTCCCAAAGGACATATCCCAGTCTTCCATCTCTAAGACACATCACACTCCCCTGCCTTTAAGACAAGGTAATAATATTCTCCTAACACAATGATATTGCATTATTATACTTCTAGAGCATCCAAATAATGTGCCAGAATAAGGAACCCAATCTCACCTGCTTTTTTCTCTTCAAGCTAGTGACAGACCATGTCAGGGCATCCTTGATTTTCCATCTCTCAGTCTCCAGCAGCACCTGTCAGCAGCCCATCTGCTGGAGAGAAAACCCATTTGGCTCTGCTCTGTAGTTATTTAAGGACAGGGACAACAAATGTTTACATCATTCAGGAGTCTGGGACCCGTGGGAAGCCATCAGGATTTGATTGTTAACACACACCAAACCTGAGCATTGCCTGGTGGGACAAAGCTGGTGGGATGTAAATGTGTTCCCATGATCCCATGGCCATGGGTTTTTTGACAAATCCAGAGCACACACTTGTTGTGGGTATACCAGCCCCCCGCTGGGGTTGAAAAATAGTTAATTCCAGGTAGATTTCCAGAGCAAAGCCAATCACACATTTTAGTAACGCCTCTGAAAATGACATATTTAAGAGAACGGAAGAGAAGATGAATCGTGCAGAAGAAATTCCAGCCCGGAGAGGAGCAGAGGAGAGCAAGGGATAGCAATGTAGCCTCCAAGGTCAGGGTAGCAGGAGTGGGGAGGAGAGGCCCGGGGGGGGGCCCTCTCCCCCTCCAGCAGGGGAAAAGACTTAAAAACTAAAACCCTGCCACCTGTGGGAGATTATTTGGAGTGAGGAGACCCTCCTGCAGCTCATGAGGGAGCCTGTGCCGAAGCAGAGGAGTGCACGGAGGAAGCTGTAGCTCCGTGGGAGGCCTAGGATGAAACAGAGTCTTGCTGGAGACCTGTGGCCCTTGGAGAGAGAAACCTACACTGGAGCAAGTGTCCCGGGTAGGACTTGTGATCCCAGTGAGGGATTT
>VXAY01006259.1:290503-424727 GCA_013399855.1 Oxyruncus cristatus
CCCTTGCAGTCCATGGAGGACCTCACAGGGCCCGGGTACCCCCCAGCCTCTGGTCCTGGCCCGGCAGGGAGGAGCAGGGCCAGTCCTGAGGGCGACCTGCAGCAGAGAGAAAGAGAGAGGGAGATTTCCAGCTACGGCCGATCGGAGCTGTCGCCCCAGAGATAATAGAAGAAAACTTTCAAGCGCTGCAAATTTGATTTAGAGGAACTGTAAACCCTGAAAGTAAAGAAAAGACTTTTCTCCTCCTGGACCGATACGGGGGGGAGGGATAATTTTGTAAATGCATAACATTTTCTTCATAATTTTACCTAGTTAGAATTGTTGTATATATTATTCTTTAGTTTTTATCCTGCTAGTAATGAATTTAATATTATTCCCCCACGTCAAGTCTCTTTTGTCTGTATAAAAGTTCTCTCATCTCATAGCAATTGTGTAAAAGGTTTAAAAAAATTAGCCCAGAGTAAACCCACGACACACTGCAGTATCCATGGTGACTAGCAGCCTGTCCATCCCACCAGCCAGCACAGCCACATTCCCAGGCACACCAGGACACATGAGCGCTCGTGCCTGGTGGAGAGGTTTGTGGAAGGCACTGCTTTGAGGATATGTTGATGTTCCTGGGTCACTACCTTAGCAAAAGCCTCGCAAAAAACAATGAGACAGGGTGTCATTGCATTGCCAGGGCACAACACAGCACCACTTCCACAGCTCCACTTCCCAGATGCCACCTTCAGCAGAGCCATGTAGGAACAGTGACCCCCAGAAGTGGCCTTTCCCCTCGAGACAGGGTGGTGCAGATGAACACCAAGCCTTTGTTCTGGGGCTGGCTGTCAGGAACAGCAGATGGTGCAAGAGGAAGCACGGCCAGCAGGATCAGCCAGCTTTTTTCCTAGAGGATGATGAATCAAAGCCAGCAAGCTCCTGGCTCCTTCCCTGCATGGTGTCCAGTCCAGGGGAAGAGAGAGAACTGGTGGCGGATGGGTTGGGCCATGAATGTGGGAAGATCTCTGAAGGAGGGAGAGTCTTGAAAGCAGGAGAGTGAAGCTCAAAAGGGTTGTGCTGAACTCGCTGTAGACTGGGTGGGGCAGAAGACCAAAACATGAATCAGCTACTGAGCACTGACACGAGGCTGGTCTTGGCCATTTGGAGTTGGCTGCCACTGCCTCTCCTCATCCCCAGTCAGTTCAGCACAGGCTGGACAGGATACACCTGGCAAAGGGCCTGCTGAAGTGGATGAAATCACCATGTTATTGCAGCCTGAAACTTCCTACACCCCCTTCTGGAGTGGTAGCACCACTGATCATTTCCCAGGTGTGCCTTCTCGTCCCCCAGGTATCTGCCCTCCTGGGAAGTGTAGGACAGCTGAAGGGGGTGCTTGGTTAGTGTAAATGAATGCAAACCATTTTGTTGATTGTTGCTTCTGTACTGGAATCGCTTCTGTTCTACCCTGAAGGATGTAAGAGCAAGAAGGACTGGAGCAGTGAACCATAGCTGAAGAGAATCAAAACCAACAAGGGCTTCTGTGGCTCTCTCCCTGCTCCATGGGAACCAGGAAGGATGAATCATGAGGCATGACAATGCACTTGATCATGGGACTGTGAGATACCAGATGGCCCTGAATAAAGCGGTGTTCCAGGGAATCCCTGGCTATCCTCTGGAACAATACATCTAGCCTAACATCATTGCTCGAGAGACCTCTCTGTGGTAGGGACAGGGCATCCCACTGGTGCCAGCACGACTCCCAGTGGCCTTGGCCTTCAGACAGATCATGCCTATATATCCCCCCAAGTCTCTAGGTCTAACCTGGACGACATGGGTAGAGGTGGAGCAGCAGCCTCTTGTTTCTAGTCTCACCAGAGAGCAGTGGAGAGGTGGCCAAGAGGGACAGACAGCTGAATTCATGCAAGCCAGGTAGCTCTGCCTGCTCCCAGTGGGAACTTGGAGAACACCAAGGAACAAGATCTCCCTGCAAGTTCTATCCTATTTCTCCACTGTCCTATTTCTCCAGAGGGGCTGACCTGGGCCCCTCACTCAGACTTACCAGCTCTACCTCATTTTTCTTTGTGTAGGTGAGTTGAGTTGCTCAGGAGTCCACATGTGTGGGATGCTCTTCCAGGGAGTTTCATAGGAAGGGGCAGCAGTCCTGCCCTGAATATGAGTAGAGAACTTTATCGTGGCTGGTGGTTACAAGGAATAGGGAAATATGGCAATAGGTCAGGAGAGATTGAGTGAATATCCATCAGAAAGGGGCAAACCCCAGCCAGTTTGCATGGAATGACAGAGTTATCTAGAGATTTGGGGTACAGGGAGCAGAAAGATGCGTGGAGGGCTTGGGGGAGATGAGCCTGGGTGAGCTGCAGGGTGTCCCAGCAGTGAGCTGAGCAGAGCAGCTGAGAGATCTTACGGTAGAAAATCTTTCAAACAATGCAAAATCTTTAGAAACAATAAAACAGTCAGTTTATATCAGGTTAAATATCTGGTTCTTGTAGCCCTGGTGTTTAGATCCGGCCCTAAAACTCACATTACTGCTCTGTTGGATGATGATGGTTTTCAGTGTCTTGAAAATCTCCCATATATTCTGCAGTATAATTGATCTAAAACAAGTTTTCCTTGTTTTTCTGGTGCCAGCGTCAGTCAGAGCTCTTAGGTTTTGTAGCATGCTTGTTTACACTGCTCCAAGCAAATCAGAGTCAGGCCCCTGGATGTTGTGGTGCCTTTCACCACATTCTTCCTTCTGCCTTTTTTTCCTTCTTTTCCACCCCATCCCTGACAGGGGAAGCACTGTTCTTTCCGTGCTCCTTGGTTCTCTTTGAGGCAGTCATAGAAAAAGTGACAATTAGGAAATAAAGAACCTACAGTATCTGCTTTGGCAGGCACAGCACATCCCACTGCTGTGCTGCTCCGAGTCAAACCAGCAGCTGCCTGCCTGGGTCAGATGGAGATATTGCTGCCTAATATTCTGGGATCTGCCTGAGGTATCCTGGGGCACTGCCACGCTGCAGAGGGAGTGATAACCCAACGTTAAAGTCAAGCAATGCATATTTGCAGCAGTCCTGCGAAAAGCAGGGAGGTGGGCTTGATGATCTTTATTATTATTTTTCACTGTGAGGGTGGTGAAACCCTGAGAAGCTGTGGATGCCCCATCCCTGGAAGTGTTCAAGGCCAGGTTGGATGGGGCTCGGAGTAACCCGATCTAGTGGAAGGTGTCCCTGCTTATGGCAGGGGGGTTAGAATGGGATGATGGGGGCCTTAAGGCCCCTTCCAACCCAAGCCATTGCGTGATCCCTAAGGGTCCCTTCCAACTTGAGATATCCTATGATTTCAGGATGCTCAATTCCAGTTCAGAAAACAATGGTGACTAGAAGCAAATGACAAGGTTAGATAAGTTATTATTTGGGAGATCAAGTAACTGTCTGGGGCAGGGTAACAGACATAAACTTCAGCCTTCCAAGACTATTGTGCTCCACCAAAATGATTAAAGGTTGCTAAGCAATGTCAGTGTATTCCCCCCAGACTGAAGGAGCATACCAGAAGCAAATGAGTTCACTGCAGTTGAACTGAACTTATATCAAGTCTAAATATATATAATTATTGCTAATGATGAATTCTGATCCTTAAAGCATTTCAGGCAGCTGAAAGATCTAATGAAAGCCAAGATCCTTTTTTCATGTCATTCATAGTGCAGAAGCCTTCTGGATCAGCCAAGGTGGATGCAACCCCTTCTCTGGGTCTTGTCTAGCCCTGGTTTTGGGTCCAGAGCTGTTGCTAAATGCTGCCTGAAGCCCCTTTTCCTTCTTTTCCAAATCCAGGGAAAACGAAACGAAATCTCCACACTAAATGATAAAACAGAAAATCTTATCAAAGCACAACTTTATGAAAGGCAAGGCAGATGAAGAGAGAGGGAAGAAAGAGAATAACATCCTCAACCATTAAACAAGTCTCATTTTCCCAAGGTTCCCACACCATAACTTCTCCCTCCTTATTTTTATGAGGCACACCCAGCCCCTTCCTGTCAACACATCCCCTTTGCCTTTTGTGGGACCCTCCACCCCCTTGCCCAGGGGAGGGTGCTGGGTCTGAGGGTTCCCCTGGAGCTCTCTGCTAGTCCCTTCTGTCCCTGCTGGTCACCTCTCTCATCTCCACAGGACACTCTCAGGTTCCTCCATAGCACCACAAGTCTAGAGAGGACCCAAAATCAGCATTTACCATGAAAAGCAGAATTTCCCAAATAGATTTTTGGGGCTATGGTAGAGTGCCCAAAGAAGTCTGGAACTGCACATGGAGGTGACATAACAAACAAGAAGAGCAGAAGTTGGAGAATAAGAGTTGAGGAGCTGAAATTGTCCCCTCTCACGTCTCACAGGGACACGAAAAGGAGACTGAGGTGCACAGCAGAAAAATATCAGTAACACAGGAACCAGCAGCATTTGCTGGAGGTTCACCTGCCTCTTCCAGGGGAGGAGCAGCCAGCACTGGAGACACTGAATAACACGGGGCTGCTGCAGCCAGCTCTGTGCAGTTCATCCCTCCAGATTTCCTAGTATTTGTTCTCCTGCTCTGGGAAGAGTTGAGAGCTTCAAGAGGCCCAGCTCACAGGGATGTTTAGAGAAAGGAAAGGCCATTGTGTGAAAGACTTTGGTATTTCAGGGTTTGTTTTCCTTCTGACACAGAACAAAATACCACCGTGTCAAAACCCTCGGTAAGGCAAAACAGAACAAAAAACAAAGCAAAACAAAACAAAACGCACAAAAAAACCCCAAACAAACCCAACCAACAGTGGTGTTCAGTTTGCACATGGTCTGTGGAAGCATTTTATGTTCACTTTCGGTCTTTTCAATCTCAAGTCTCAAGATACCTTCTATTGTAGCTAATTCAGAAAAAGAAAAAAAAAAAAGGACGAAAAAAAGGGAAAGCAAAATCCACACCAGAGCAGAAAGGGGGAGCCTGTCCCTGTGCCAGGGTCTGACCCTGCTGCAGTGGGTTTTCTCTGCAGTGGCACAGGGATCAAAGCGGCTCCCCTCCTCCTACCCTAGACGGGATCCGTAGCTGCGAAGGAGCCTCTAAGTTTTAAGTGGGAAAACCATGGAAAGGGCAGCACAGCAGCCCTGTGCCACACCAGCAGAGCAGCTCTTCACCAGCTTTCCTCGAGCAGAGGGACTTGGGCAAAGCAGCCCAGCAATTTTAGAAAGGTTGGACGTAAGGGTTGGCTCCCAGCAACGAAACTGGGGGAAAGTCACTGCTCTGGGCGGTGTTTTGGGTCAGACCCTACAAACTGCTTTCACATGGAGAGATCCCAGCCCAGCTCTCCCTGGACGGTCTCGTGTCTCTCCTCACCAGCCCCTGGGAGCCTGGTGGGCAATCCCGGGTGCCGATGCCTTCACCGGCGGCAGGGAGCAGCTCCACACCAGTTCTCCCTCCGTGAGCACTTTCCGAGCGCTTGGCATGGAGCCCGGCCGCCTTTCACTGCTGCCTTTTCATTCGCCTTAATTCACTGCGTTTCCTTTCTCGCTCCTTGCGAGGAACAGAGGGAGAGCTTGTTCCAGCAGACGGGCCCCATCCGCTCCACCCGGCTCTCGCTGGAGCGAGGGCTGGAAAAGAGGGATGGAGGCGAAGGGGTATCTCCCACCCCTCCGGGGCCCCGCGTGCCGCCTGCGCGCTGCTTCCCAGCAAATACGGTAAGCGCTCGGCCTAAAAATGTGAGTCTGATCTCATGACACAGGGTGGCCCTGCATTCCTCACCTCTGACATAACCCGCTGGGAGTGTGCTCCGCGGAAAAACACAAACAAGATGTACTGGCGGGCTGGCGGCGGGGGCCGGGCAGCTGGCAGATGTTCCGCAGAGCCCCCGCGCAGCCCCCCGGGTGCCACAGCGCTGCTTCAGCACAGCCTGTACCCTCCCGGGGAGGGAGGGCAAAACCACAGCCCGTGCTGCGAGGGCAGAGCCGTCCCTGGCCTCCTGCGTGGGTGGGTGGGTGTGTGGGTGGGTGCCCCAGCCTCCCCCAGCCCTGTGCCCCGGGAAGGTGACAGTGCCGTGGTTCAGCATCACCCAGCGAGGCAGCTGGATTTGTTCCAGCATCTCCCCTGGGATTTTTGCTCGGCGAATGCCTGAGGGCGTTTTTAAGGACTTTGTGGTGCTTTTGCAGGCGGTTGGTGGTTGTTGGGGTTTTTGTTTTGCCTTGTTTTTTTGTTTCTTTCCGCATCTGAGTCCTCCTGGGATGGGCTCTGCTCTGGCTCTGCCATGGCCATGACTGGTGTGGCTGCTCCAGCACCAGCTCCCCATTCCCATTAGCCTCCCACACCTAAGCAGCTGCACAGCGATCCCAAGGCCACCTTTGCTCTGGGTGCCTCACGCCCAGGTGCGAGCTGTGCCACACAGAGCTTGGCACCCAAAGCCTTGGGTGTCATGGGGAGGTGATTCCTCCCTCCCAGAGCGCTGGGATTAAATGATTTGTCAGGGATCACATTGAGACTCCGAGTCCCGCTGTCGTAAACAGGAGGCTGTCTTTCCTCCCAGCCAAACCCTCCTGCAAGCACAGCCTTGTCTTTGAGCAGGGGCAGATCCTGCTCGGTGCAGAGCTGCTCTCCCATCTTGGCCACGCTGAACCACTTGTTTACTTTCTTCTGCAAATGCCCTAAACCTTGACAATGACCTATTTTCCCTTCTGTTACGCAAATCTCCTTTCCTAGAAAGAGGCTTTGTAACACTGGGTCCAACCAGCCCAGCTCTCCTCCGCATGTGTAAAAGCAAACTGTAAGTGCCTGGCAGGTTCAGTTTAGCTCCAGCACATCCAAAACCCACACGCAGATGAGTCAGGAGGCTCAGCAGACGCCACCTGAAACCATCCTGAGAGACAGCTGGCCCGGTTTGCAGAGGAATCAGATAAGCAACAAGTCAGCCTTCGAGTCCACTCCTCAAACTTTCTTTTCATTAGTGCTTTTCATCCATCTCCTCCTTCTCCAGCATTCAACAAAGCTAGGAAACAGCTTTTCTCCAGACGTTTCTCCTCTGTTTCTGTCCATACCTTTCCCTGGCAGTGAAAACATCTGATTTTTTTTTATTATTATTATTTTCACATTTTGGAAAATGGAAATTTTAAGAAAATAATTCTCCTCCTTCCTCCACAATACTTCCAAGTTTTTAAGATTGCTACTCCTCTGGCAGAGGATGGTTTGCCAGAGAAAGCAAGACAAACAATGGTAATGAGAAACAACAGTAACAAGAGGGGGGGAGAAAACATTTCAAATTTGCTTCTTCAGAGCACACAACATGTGATCCCAGAGCAGAAGGAGAAAGACTTTGCTCATGGGTCCAAGCCTCCTTTCAGCCACCCGTTCACCCTGGGGCTCTCCATCCTTTCCTTTTTCTCAAGGAGGTGCCCTGGGCCACGCTCAAGTTGTTGGCAGCAAAGAGTTATCTCCTCCTCCCCACAGTCGTGGTCGCACACAGCTCCTTCCGCAATTTCCCCTCCATCTCTAATCCACAGCCCAGGTTTTTAGGTTAACACAAAGTCAGTGATGGTTTATTTTAAGATGCCAGGCCGTCACCTGAAGCTAGAGATACAAATTCAGCCTAACAAGTTTCCCTCGGCCAGCTAAGAGCACAGGTTAGAGATTAATCCAACCAGCAGCAGATGGTCTGGGCTGGACCCTTGCTGCTTCCCACATCTGCTCCTTCCCGTCCCCTGGGTACCTGCAGCCTGGTTTGGCACCTATCCATGCTCCTGCCTGGACAGCCAAGCTGCTCTACGCAAAAACAAATGCAGAATTTGAAGCCTGATATGCTGGGGACAGGGTCTGGTTGTGAATGGCTCGTGCTCCCACCAATTATCAGACTTCAAATCACTGCTGGTGTCTTCTTACATCTCTGTTGTCTTGCCCATGCAGGACAAGGATGATGGTAAGGACTCAGTTTAATCCAGAGAGGTTCTTCTATGGGTTTAATCCCCAGTTCAAACCAGCTTGGGATGATACAGTGAGTGCAGATACTGGGGCAGGTAACAGACCCCCTTGCTCTTTGGGAAGCCATAAGACCGGTGCTTAGAGGAGTGAGTGATCCCATAAGTGACCTGGTCTTCCCTGGATGTAAGACTTCAGCTTGAACCCTTGGATGGGTTCTTGTGTCCCAAAACCAGTAAATCTCCCTTCCTCTCTCTCTCTCTCTCTCTCTCCCTCCTCTCCCTACCTGGCTAAAAGTTTGCACAAACCTTATAGGCTTCAGCACCTTGGGAATGCAAAAGTACCATCAAACGAGGCTGGAAATGACCACCTGCTTCACAAGCACTGAACAGGAAGCAGACAGAGAAACAGTCTGATCACATCTGCTTGTTTTCCTGCCAAAAATGCCAGAGACTGCTGGGATGGATGTTAAAAAGCCAACACCCTCCCAAGGTGCCGATGAATACTTTGGGTATTTATACCTGGAACAGTATATCAAACCCCATTTTTCCATGCTTTTACATCAACGTGGGCACTGTGGAGGCAGCTGGAAAGGCAGCAGGAATAAAAGCCATAATTTTAATTTACCTGAAGAGGTATAAATCAGGTGAGGGGTGGTGGACATTTCTTCCTGCTGTGGACCTGGAGAAGGTTTAATATCCTCCTGCCTGGCTGATCAGAGCTGTCCTGCTCCTCTCCCCCCAGTCCCTGACCAAGGCAGGGGGTCTCACACATGACTGGAGGAGGTTTAATATCCTTGGAGGAGGGAGCAGACTAGAAGATGGGTTTGTAGGAATTTTTTTACCTATTCCAGCTGACTCATTTGGGGTCAGATGGTCTGTGCCCCAAAAGGACCATCCCTGGCTGTAAAGAAAGCACAGGGAGACTAACCCAGGCACTGCAGCTGTGACCTAGTGAGGCATCAGACCTGGCAGCACCCCTGAGCATCAGCCACTTCTGCAGGCTCGAAAGAGCTGACAGAGTCAGCTCCTGGCTGTCCCTGTGGTCAGGAAGATGCAATAAGACCCTGGTATTTTTGCATAGGGATCCAGACATCCTGCCTGGCTCCTAGTGGCAGGACACAAAGCTGCTTTCAGCATCCACCGGTTTTCCTCCCTGAAATTCTCTCCTGAAACATAACATGATCCCTGTGTCAACTACATATGCCCTGCCTGGAAAACCCATGGAATAAAGAACTCTGGACTGGAGCTGTTCTTTGAGCTTTGGTATCCCTGCAAATAGTTTTCCCATGTTTTCAGGCAAGTTCTGAATGTGGCATAAGGCTGAGATGATCTGAAATGCAAGTGGTCTTCAAGAGAGCGTTATCTAGTCACGGTATTGTATTTTTAGCCTGCTGCTAAATGCACACTGAATGCAAACAAGTAAGGAGCTGGCTGGTGGGCTGATGTCTGTGCTTGCTTGTACAGGGATTATTGGGCACCTGGGATTTTCACTGGCACTGCACTGTTAGGGGTAACAGAGAGTGAGTGTCTTCGGGGATCTTGGCTGTGAGCAGAATTAAGCCCCTGAGCCCCCAGGCGTGGACTGCTTCAGTCTTCCCATCACATGCTGAAACAAAGCACCTCCACAGCCAGTCAGCTGTGCCTCAGCAGGGTCTGTCTTCTGTAGCTGATGTGCTCTAGTCGGTCCTTTGGCCCATAATGATGAACAGTCAGTCCCAGCATCCCCTCCACAGAGACAGAAGATAAAAGTTGCACGCTCTGAACAGAGCAAGGCCGAGATGTTGGCAGGTACCTTTACCACAGAGGCAGAATTAATATATTTCCAGTTTCATCAGTTTTCTCCATTTTAAAACTGAAACCCTTGGAATCAGCAAGTAGGGGAACTCCAATGTTAGAATTAAAAATAAAATTTAAAAAAAAAAAAAACAAACAAGAAAAAAGCCGCTTTAGAGCACCCAAAGTCACAGCAACCACGGGGAAATAAACTGGTGTCCCAGAGTTATCATCTTGCTGTAATTCTGTGCACAGCTACAGGACAAATATCCTATTCCTGGAAGTGCTCTTTCCATGGTTGCAACTATGGGCTTAGATTTAAGGTCAGATTACCTGATTTAGTAAGTTGAAGAGTGTCAGCTGATCCACAGTAACTACCCAAGTTCATGCAGGAGTAGTGCTGTGCCTCCCAACCTTCCCCGTCAGTGTCTGAAACCATCTCCCCTAAACCAGTAATTCCCGAAACCCAGTGTCTGGGCTGCGATTCAGCAACATAAGGGGCATCCCAAAAGACAGTCCCTAAAATATTCAGGCAAAAGCTAGAAGCTATGCTTTGGTGTCCATACACTAAAATTCCTTTTTCAAGGCTTTCAGAATTTCAGCACTTGAAATTTCCTTTCACATTCACTTCTGACTAAAGGGTGGAAGGAAGAAAACACAGCCCTGCCTGTAGTCACTGCTGGACGGAAAAGTCCCACCACTGCCTCCTCCATCAGACAGGAAGGACATTCAGAGTGACGTTGGAAGGTCACATATTTCATTGCTATCTTGTTTTCCATGGAACTGCAGCCTGCTGCTTCCCAAGGCAGAGGATCCAGCCCCTCTGGGCTCACTTAGGAAATGTCACTGACTTGCTGCCATCCTCAGATTTCTCTGATGAGGAGAAGTCAGTCACCAAGATGCTGGTCCTCAATTCCACTGGTGTGTTTGGGAATCTGTTCCGCTTTTCTCTAGATCCAGCACGGCATCATGAGCCCAGCAGGAAAATACTGGCACAGCAAAAGTCTGCCATTTTTAATTCTTTGTTCTGATTTCCTCTTCCTAAACCCAAATGTGCCCACAACTGGGTTTTCTTTTCCCTGTTTTTCTTCTCCCTGGGTTTCTCGGAGCCAGGCATACAGCAGTGCATGTAGGATTTAATGAGGTCTGTGCTGGTAGTTGATCCAGGAAAGGACTGATGTGGATATAGCAAGGCAATTTCCAACATCTGCAGGAAGAATTGCATGGCCCAGTATCATTGTGTTCAAAGAGTAATTTGGTTTCTAGTACCTTTACAGGGCGCTAAAACACTGCCCCAGCCATTGGAAGATCAGGGGTTTGTGACGTGGAGGAGGAAACCTGGAGCCGGTAACACCGAGATCCTCAGCTGGATTGTGCCAGATCTGACAGAGGAGGCTGGAAAACCTCAGGTAACCACTAGGACCACATTCAACCAACTTCCTGTGGAATCTGATAAAGCCTTAAACACCCGTGGGTCATCCAGCATCATCCAGAACAGCAACGGGCCCCGGGGTGCTCTGCAGCCAGTGGGGAGTTGCAGGACCCCCCTCAAACCACCCTTAGATGGTTTCTTCCCACTGATGAGGTACAGAACTAGGGGTCTGGCAGCCCTGGAAATGCAAAATTCCTGACGTAACAGCGGTTTTCATGATAACAGTAGGTGCCGAGCCTGTAACAAGCTCCACTGATGGCAGTTTGGGGAGAGCCCTTGGTTTTACAGTGCTGTGTCTGGTGGGCGAATTTCTCCCGGCCCTACACGGTGGCCAGTTCTCCCTGATGTTTGCAGCTGGAAAACTGCGAAGAAAAAAAGTTGGGCTATGGCACCTTCCCTTCACATCAGCTGGAGACACTCAGGGGAGCAGCCTGAGGGCAGCCAGGTGCCTGTCACAGAGGAGAAGGCTACATGCAAGAAGGCTGCAAGTATTACACTTAAAGGTGTACTGGATAGAAGTGCCCTGAGGGGCCGTAGAGATCCCCCTTTCCATCTCTGCTGGAATTAAAGGTAGCAACAATTTTACTATTAGTTTCGAAAAGCGTCACATGGAGTTTTTCCCTGATGAAGGCAAAAGTTGGAGAGGGTCACCAGGGCATTGTGGCTTCCCTAATGCCTCCTGCCTGGCTGAGCCGAGCTGTCCTGCTCCTTTCCCCCAACCCCTGACCAAGGCAGGGGGTCTCACGACAAATTTCTCCCAGCCCTACATGGTGGCCAGTTCTCCCTGACGTTTGCAGCTGGAAACCTGCAGAGAAAAAGAGCCCCATAGGGCAGGCAGCGCCTTAATCCATTTACTACAAAGTAAGACAATTAAGGACCGGAAACACTTCCTAAAAAAGTGCTACAGAGACATGATGATGCTGTTTGTTCTCTCTGGACCTGAGCCCAGGGCCTGTGACCAGACCTGTCGTACCCCCACACCTCCAAAGCCAGAGCCTGGGCTATGTTCTCACTCTCCTATCGCAGGGTGAGAGCTTTCCTGGAGCCGCCAGAAGAGCCCAAACACTTTCTTCTGTAATCTGTTGTGCCTGTCAGGATGCCAAGAGACACACCAGACCTGGACCCTGGGCCAGAACAGCTATGTAGACATGCCCAGAAAGGAGAGCTGGCACAAGGTGTTGTATAAAGTGAGATATGTGGAGCTGCAGGCAAATAGTTTGGTAATTGCATGGGTAGGTTAGGCTTGGCACAGGGCAGAGCATGTCTGCTCAACAAGAAAGGAAGAGGCCAAACAGCTTGGAAAGGGTGTGGAGCCTGTTTTAGTGGGAGCTCGGGAGAGCTTCAAGGGGTTAAATGATAATAACTGACCGAGAAAGGCTGAGGTGAAGCACTCAGTAATACCTCAGTGAGGCCACAAACACCCTTTCAAAAGGGTTTTCCCGGGGGGGGGGGGGGAGGAAAAAAAAAAAAAAAAAAAGATCACATTCCTGATAATTAATCCCATTTCATGATACGGTTCATGAGAGACGGGAGGGAGGAGTGTGCACCTTGCTCAATGTTTGTGCAGGGGGGATATATTCCCTAGAAGCTTGTTACTGGTGCTCAAGGCCATCCAGTCCCCTGGTGAGCATTTTTGATCAAAGTCTTTCCAAGCCGATCTATTTTCAGCCCAACCCACTCAATACCTTGATTGCCACACAGCTCTTTTAGCTGCTCTTAGGTAAACATGCTGTCTCTCCTTGGCATTTTGCCTCCCTAAGCCCAAAAATACAAGTGGCACAGAAAATGAGAGAAGCTGCTCTCCTTCACCAGGAAAAATGATGCTATTCCTGAAATAAGCTGGTTTCAATGCACCTCACTGGCCATGCATGTTATGTTTATTTATAAATATACTTGAACTGGAGGTCCAGCTGTTGGATTCCTATATGAAGGCAGGATCAGAGAAAGAATTATGTGCATATAAACCCTGACACAGCTTCAGTCCAGTAGCCGTCTGCATGTAGAATCTTGGTTATGCTGAGGTATCAGGGTCTGGCTCCCATTAAAGAGGGTTCACGTGAACTGGTCCAAGCTCAAACCAGTGGGTTACGGTCTGTTCTGGAGAGCTGCTACTGCTGTGCTGTGCTTAGGGAGGGAAACAACCAAGATTCCCATGCTGGGAATTGTTTTGCACCCCATGGTGGAGCTGGAAGTCTGATCAGACACTCTGGGGACCCTTCTGAGCTCAGACCCACAGCTGGTGGCTGTGCACAGCAGATTAGTGCTGCCTGTTTGCTCACATCCTTGGTTCTCTGTGGGCTGAGGCGGCCCCACATGAGATGCAGCACTGCACAGGACACATTTCACAAGTCCTCCCTCAGACAGTATCCCTGGGGCTGAGCCACAGCCTTGAGCAGATCCAAATCAGAGCTCAGTCCACAGCAGATCTTATTTTTGAGGAATGACAGTGACACTGGCCAGAGCTTGAAGTCATGTTTTCAGTTTTCCCCTTAGAAAGTAAACACACAGAAGTCAACAACAGATGGAGCATCACATGGAGTTACACAGGTCAGCACAGACTGCAGAGAACCCCTGAGTCTGAAGAAGAAATAATTTGGAGGGGGGAGCAGCTGGGAGATAATTCTGAGGGATTGAGAAAGAAAGCAAAAACTACTGGCATGAGCCTCCTCCGTGATAGAGCAGCTGAAAGCCTTGGTTGTCGAAGCAATGAGACAGAGAAGGAGAGATTTTCAGTAGTTCAGAGAGTACTGTGGGGAGTCTGGGGTGAGAAATGAGGGATTCGGGTGAGTGGAGTGCTGCAGTAATGGGCTGCAGTGTGGAGGAAGATGGACGGGAGGACAGGGAGCAGAGGACACCTATTAATAAAACAATCCACATTTCATTTAAGATTTATCGGTACCGCAGAGCCAGAGAGCCTTCCATGCCTTTGCATCTTCGGGCTGACATCACCCAAGAGTGGGCAGTGTCAGGGATCCATTATGAGCCGTTGGGTTGAAGTGGAGAAGAGCTCTGGATGTTAATTTGCAGAAATTAGAAGACTTTGGTTAATGGAGATCTCAGCCTGAGAAGCCAGTGCTGCAACAGCAGAATAGCATTAGTGTTTCTGAAAACACAGCTGGTCATTGCTGAACATGCACCATCATGCATCAAAAATGCAATCACTCAGCTGGGGACCTCAGGATGGTGCCTGTGGATTAATTCAGCACTGGACAAAAAACTGATGGTTGCCTTGGGACCAGTGTTTACTACCCAGCGACATTCAAAGAAAGGACAGTCCCATCTGGTCGTGGGGAGAGCAGTGACGGTGCAAAAAGATAAAGTGATCACAGTGGACAAAGAGCAGGCCATGAACTGGCCCCAAAGGAGGGTCAGGAGGGACTGGTTTTGTCCTGGAGCTGGAGGGCTGAGTCAATATGGGAAGGGATGTGAGGGTAAAGTTGCTTCCACGCAGAGTGTTAATGAAACAGGTACTGAGAAGTTCCCGTTAGAAACAATGCTGGGAAGTTGGGGACGGTGACTCACCTAAATAATGTGATAATAAATGTCATAATAAATATTTAGCACAGGGAGAGGGCTAACAAACAAAAGCTAAAATTGGGAGTGGACTTCATTACAGCTGAAGATTGCTTCCGAGGGGAGAGGATACAGGATGCAGGGCTGCCTGATCTGTGGGAGAAAAATAGCAGCAGGTTCAAGTGAATTTGTATTCCAAAGGAGGCAGCTTTTTTAACATTGATGCTGACAAATTATCAGGATACACTTAAAGGGCAGGATACACTTAAAGGGCAGGATACACTTAAATTCCCCCACACCAAAGCTTGTGTCCAGCCAGCAGACAGCCTGGCAGGCCGTGAGGGGAAAGAGGCACCTTGGAGGCACTGTAACTCATTTGGTCCATTTTGGATTTCTGCTGGAAAACGGGGCAAGTGTTTCCTGGTCCCCATCAACGGCTCCATCAGGAATTCAACAGATTTAAGCAGATGAACAGAGCACCTGATACTTTCAAATCAATGCTGCTCACGTGGCACGTGGAGCTTTAAGCCAGAAGATGGGCTCCCAGAGGGGGAACTGGTATCTTTAATAGCCTGTGAATGGTCAGAGGTTGGGATTTTCCCCGGCTCCAGACCGTGCATCCCCGCTCACACCGCGTGAGACGCGCCGGAGGTAATGCCAGGCAATTTGCCTATCGGCAGCTTCTTCTGCTGAGCAAATATTTGTCTTACCATGGCTTTAACGTGCCCGTGTCGGTGACAGCTAAATGTCAGCCACAAAACAAAGCAGTGCCACGGGGGAGAGACCCCGCGCTTGGCCGCACGCTGCTGTTTTATCGGCACTTCGGGGCCGGCCGCGAAGCACCACGAAGAAACCCTCCATTCCCAAAGGTGGCATTCGGTGGGAACTCGGGGCATCTTGGCCTGCTGAGGCTGTTTTTGAAGTCCGTGGAGCGTTAGCGTTGGGCCTGCTGATGAACAACGACCTCCGAGAGCAGCCCCCTCTCCCTCCCGCTCCCGGGGCTCGCTTGTTTCTGCCACCGATTCGCTCTCGGGTGTTCGCAGCCAAGTTTCTCGTGTCCTCCCTCCGGAAGGGGCTGTGGGGAGCCACGGCTCCACGGGCCGCTGTGGCATTTGGAGTGACCGGGAGGTCGCTCGGACGGGAAGAAAACAAAAGCAGCGGCCACCCCGCCGCGCTCGGCGGCCACGGAGCGGCCCCGCACAGGGGAAAGCAAGACCGGGGTGTTCAGACGCGCATTTGCTTCACACCACATTCCTTCTGCTTTCTGTAAAATATTTTTTTTTAATTACTGGCAAATCTTCTCTCTTTTCTCCTTGTCTCTTTTCTTTTTCCTTTCCTTTTTCCTCTCCTCTGGGAAAGGGCTGAGGAGGGGTGGGCAGTGAAGAAAAACAAAATGACAAGGAGCTTGAGAGGGATGCAGCAGGGCTCAGATCTCTTGTGCACCTGCCTCTGTCTCAGCTGTGCCTAAAGTCCCCATTTCTCAAGCAATTGTAACTCTTCTGGGAAAGGAAGGAAGAAGAATCCATGGAGGTGGTCTGGGATATCCCCAGAATAAAGCCAGATTCTGCTGGAAAAGTCTGTAAAAAGCCAGTTCTGCAAAGGACACAGATCCTGCTGTAGCATCCTCAGGGTTATATGTGTGCTGAGCTCAAGCCTGTCCAGAGGAAGGAAACGCAGCTGGGAAAGGGTCTGGAGCACAAGCCTGATAAGGAGCAGCTGAAGGAGCTGGAGGGGCTCAGCCTGGAGAAAAGGAAGCTCTGAGGAGACCTTATCACTTTCTACAACTCCCTGAAAGGAGGCTGTAGCCAGGCTCTTCTCCCAGGTAATAAGCCATAGGACCAGAGGAAATGGGCTCAAGAAGTGCCAGAGGAGGTTTAGATTGGATTTTAGGAACTATTGCTTGACAGAAAAGGTTTTCAAGCCCTGGAACAGGCTGCCCAGGGAAGTGGTGGAGTCACCATCCCTGGAGATATTTAAAAGACATGAAGATGTGGCACCTGGGGACACAGTTTAATGGAAGACTTGGCAGTGCTGGGTTAATGGCTGGACTCTATGGTCTTTTCTGACCTAAGTGGTTCAATGATATTCAAGTCTGGAGAGAGATATTCAGCATGGACTGAATTCATTCTGTTCTTCACTTGCCACATTCTCTTCATCATCCTTAATGCAATATGTATGAGGACCCTGGTGAGCTCATTGACTTGGGCTCATAGGACCAGGAATAAATGAGGTTGGAAGAGACCTCAGGAGGTCACCAAGCCAAATCTTCTGCCAAGAGCAGAAATCAGGAATAACTAGGCACTCGTTGTTAGGCTTCCCCTCTCAGCTGGCAAGAACCACTGTATAAACATTCTCTTTATTAACCATTTCAATCTGCTATTTCAGTCTGTACAGGCAGATTCTGGCCCTGACACCTTTCAGGCTGCTGTCCTTGGTCGACTTCAAGAAAGGTCTATATTATCACCCCTTTTGTATTACTGATTTGCCATAGCCCACACCAGCCTGCTCAGTTTGGTGGCTTCCCCATCCTCACCACCTCTGCTCCTGCCCTCTTCATGCTGCCCTCAAGCTCCCTCTCAGGGCTGAGGACCATTCACTCTCCCAGGACTCCTAATTCATGTTCCATGTCTTTCTCCTCCTGCCACGGGCCGACTCCTCCTCAGCTTCTGCTTTGGTTTAAAAATGGTTTTAAAACATTTCCAAGTATACACAATGTGTTTGCAACATCCTTTGAGTCAGAATATTGTTTGTTCTCGCAGCCTTTGTCCACGTCCCCTTCCTTTGCCTCCTCCTAGGCTTTCTTCCTGTGCCATGCCTTACCTTGGAAAGGGCTCTTCTTTGCACCTGCTCAAAGTAAGGAGAGGGGAGAAGAGCTTCGGCAGGTTTTACTTTTGCTTTTTTTCATCCGAAGTATTTGGAAACGTTGCTGGTGGTTGTTTTTTAAAACTCTGATGGCGAGTTTCAATGCTGAAGCTTTCCATCCTGGTAATGGGGATTTTGCCAGAAAACAAAAGAAAGGGGAGGGAAGCCTCAAGGAGCAGTTAAATTTAGTTTTCCAACTCCATTGCATAAAGAAACCCAGACAGCTTTTACCAAGATTTGCTCTTGCAGAAAGACAATTTGTTAGTGATTTGCAGGGTCTGTTTTCACTTCAGATGAAGATGAATGAAAGCAAAGTTTTTGCTGCACCACAGTGTGTTTATCTTTTCCACTCCAGGCCAGAGGACACACTCCAACCCAGAGGACAAGGAGCCACATGCAGATTCTGCTCCTCAGCAGTGAAACAAGGTATTGCTTTAGCACCTGCAGTGCTCTGGATTCAAGTGCAGACTCCTCATGTTCCTTTGCTGAGTCCAAGGAAGACAACAGGCTGCCAGGAAGGAAACAGACCCACAACAGTGGAGAGAGAAAACAGAGTTTAAGACTTGGAGCTCCAAACTTGTCAAACCAGCACCTCACTCATGGTTCTTGGGCTTGTGTGAGGATGTTCTTCACAATGTCTGATCCATCCCTGTGCTGTACATCAATCTACTCTGGATTAGCTCCATAGCACCCTGCAAAGCCACCCAGGAGAGACTTGCTGTCGCTGAACCCCTGCCAGGAGCAGATGATGATTATGGACATTGCCCTGAGGGACATGAAGATCACCATGTCTCCAGCTCTTGAAATCTTGACTGTGCTCTTTCTGGGAGGTTACTTGGGCTGTGGTTTCACAGGAGTCTCATGGAATCACAGGAAACAGGGTGCCTAAAGTGATACCAGAAGTAGCTGTGCCCCCACCTCTCTCTGAGGGTGGGGAAACACTGGAGTGAGCAAAGGGAAGATCATGGATCTCCATCACTAGAGGTTTTGAGGGATAAGGAGGAGCAATGTCCATCAGGAGTGACACAGGCTGAGTCCATCCTGCACAAGGACAGAAGCTGAGTCCTGCCCAGTCCTGCCCCTGCAGAGTCCAAAGGGCTGTATGTGAGCTCCTTCCCATGGTGGTCACTGGGGACCTTGGCAGCATCCAGAGCCCCACACACAGGCACTGAGGTCTGTTGGAGGTGACATCAGGGATCCTGCTCTAAATGTACATCCCCTCTGGCCTCAGGGGACACTTGCCTCAGCCCATTAGGGTGACCCGGTCAACACCTGGGTGTCAGGAGCTGTGGAGGAGCTTCCTGACCTGTGGCACCCGGAGAGATAATCTGGACAAGATAACACCACCCAACAGCTCCTGTCCAGAGGGAGGTGGGAGACAGAAAGTGGCAGAGGAGGAGCCCAGGAGGAAAGCCCACCCAAGAACCACAGGCGAGGGCACCCATAATAAACATAATAAACCCATAATAAACAGGGGGGGTAGCTGGAGAAGCAGAACCCTTGGATATGTCAGTCCAGCTGTGTGTCACCTCCAGCAGCATCCTGCAACCCACACATGGCCTGACCCAGAGCCCTTTGGTGCAAATAAGGAAGAGCCTTGCTTCCAGGAGCAACCTGGATGGGGTGCCATCAGGGAGAAGGGTGAGAAGAGTTGTGCAACCCTCTGCCAAGCATTTTTCTGGGAGAAAATAAATGCGAAGTGCCACTCGATCCCTCCCCTGTTCCCATCCCCTCCTTCAGGGAGATGTGCCCCAAAGGGAAAATCTGAACAGTTTTGCGTTCTGGGTGAAGGCTGGACCCAGGGTCAAGGCTGTGTGATGGCTGTGCTGGGGACACAGCACGTGACAAGGTTCAATTAAAACATTTCACAGGCACCAGGCTGACCTATTCACAGACAAATTGGTCATATAAATAAAATGAATGTGTGCAGGACAAACAGCGAGCCTGTCAACCCAGCAAGCCCTGCCTGGAGCGCTGGGAAATATTTTATTGGGATATAAAGTCTCAAATGCCATTCTCCAAGCATGGATGGGGGCTGTGTGGCTCTTCATCAGGGAGCCCCACTGCCTGCTCCTGCATTTTGATTCATGGCTGAATGGGAACCTTCAGCTCCCTTTGGTGGCTTCGCAGAGTGTGACTGACACCCCGCAGGTCAGAGTCTGACTTCAGCTCCCTGGAGCCCAGAAACACAGAGAGCATAGCTCAGGGCCGTAGGGACATCACTGAGAGGAGTCCTGTTCTCTCCAGGCCAGGCTGGAAGTGCTCTGGTACTTCCCAAACCCCCATCACACCATCTCCACTCCACTGATGCCATTAACATGGGGGCAGAGGGGACAAACCCTTCCCAGTCACGTTTTTTTCCAGCTCCATCCTTATATCCCTCCCTCCTTGGCCAGAATCAGAAAAAAAAAAAAACCCAAACAAACAGAACAACAAACTGAATTCCCATCTTTTTCCCACTGAGTTGATTCATCCTGCAAAGGGCCTTTTCTGAGGAGGTGGGGACTGGGGGTGTTCAGCAGAGTCAGCCCCAACCTCCTGAAACCCCAACATAGACCACGTGGGTGTAAAAGCAGCTCTGCTGACGCCTCCAACCCCTGTAGACGTTTAATGGCACTCGTACCAGTGCTAATTACATCTTAACATTTTCCCTCTGTATTTTGGTATTTATTTTGGAAAAGCTCCTCCCTGGACTCATTTTCTTCCTCAGCTTTAAAACAATAACACCACCACGCTTGCTTTTCCCTTGGCTGTTTCCCTCATTATTTTAACTCTGCCATTCTGCTCCTGTACAGTCAGCAGAGGAGTTCAATCAGGCTGATGAGTAAAAGTGTATAATTTTATGGCTGCACATCAACTGCCTGTTATTAAACTAATCAATCAGCTTCAGTGCAGCTACCAGTACAGCACGGGAGAGGACAAGGCAGGGGAAATGCTATGCCGTTATTTTTCCGAAAGGAAAACAAAACCCAAAAAACAATCTGGCCAACCACATTCTTCAGCTTGTCCTTCTCTGCAGGGAGAAACGACTCCAGTGAGTTATGGAGTAGGTGACCTGCAGGAAGGTAGTGGGAAGTTTGCAGTGTCCTTCTGCTCACTCATGATGCCAAGCCAAAACGCTCAGCAATTCCTATGCTCCAGAGACCAGGAAAGCCACCAGCTTCTCTCCCATCCCACCATGCAGTGTCCCACTGCAGGTGCCTCCCACCTCCTCCAGCAAAGCATTTAGGCATATGTTAAGTCAATCCCATTGAAGACAGCAAGATCGTTACTCGTGCCCATTCTTTTGGCCTTAGGGGGTTCAGCAGCCATGGAAGAAATTAGGGAGCTGATTTCCAGTGGTCTTACTCCCTGTAATCTCCCCTGATGGCCCTAGTCAGACTTCTACCTAGTCAGACTTCCTAGACAGAAGGAAGGAAAAGATGCATGAACCTCCTTTTCCATAAATAATTAGACTCTTTCACACTTTCACTACCAGGAAATGTAGAAATTACTTCCCTATCCTGTTTAGGGCACAGCACACAGGCCAAGGTCTGCTCCTGAAAGGCTGCTGAGGGCACCAAGGGACAGTCCATGTCCCTGAGGGGAAGGACAACTAAGGAACAAGCTACATTGCACCAAGGGAAAGTTGGAGAGCACATCAGGCAAAGCTTCCTGCTGGAGCGGGGTGAGCAGGCACAGGGACACATTCCCAGGAGCTTGTGGAGATCTCCCACAGCAAGCCCTAGACTTTGCTACTTCTACAGGAACATCTGCTTGGGCTGGACCTGGTGAGGTTCTGCTTGAAGCCACAGAGGGGCATGATGGTCTTGGGGATCCCTTGCAGCTCTGAGTCCATGGGAAAGACCAACCCACCTTCTTTCGACTTCCAAGAGAAAGAGATGATGTAACAGGGCTTTGAACCTCAAAGAAAGTCAGTGGGATGTTCTGTGTTGATAAACAAGAGTGAAGAGGGAGGGAGGAAGGGAGGGAGGAAGGAAGGACAAAGACATGCAGATCACTTGCCAGTTTGTCCCTCTCCCCCCTGCAGCTGGCACACCTTGTGCTTCCCTCTCTCAGCCACGTTCCCTCCCTCTCCTACACATAAAGAGTCAAGTTGCACAAAACAGAGCAGGCAAAGCTATCTGTGCTGTATCCTCTAAATTCTGTGAGTCTTTAGCCTGGACGTGCATCCTCAGACCCACAGAGGAAAGGAAAGGGGAAGGTGAACGGAAAAGGAAAAGGGAAGGGGAAAGGAAAACGAAAGGGAAAGGGAAAAGAAAAGGGGAAAAGAAAGGAAAAGGGAAAGGGAAAGGAGAAGGGGAAGATGTCCTCAGCCAGCCTGAGCATCCCTCCCCAGTTAATTGTATTCACTTATACAGATTAAACTGCGCTGTCTCCTTCTCGGGTCGTTATTTATCACCGGTTTTACTGTCGCATCCACAGGTGCAGCCCGTCGGTGCCGGGCACTGCGGAGCGCACAAATAAACACGGTCCCTGTGCTGGAACTCGCCGCCCCGGTTGACCGGGAGTAACTCGGCATGGACCCGACCCAAAGGCTCTTCCCGGGCAGGGAAAGCAGCCCTGCGAGCCCCCACGCCGTCCCGCTGGCCGGGGCTTGGCAGCGGGGGCTGCGGGCTGACAGCTGACGTCCTCCCCAGCCCATTTCCTCCTGCTGCTGCCAAGCCGCTCGCAGAGCACTTCTCGAAATGAATTTTCTGGAAAACAAATTAAAGGAGGGGTTACATCACGCAGCAGACAGCCCAGCCGGCACCGGGCTGCGCTGACAGACCCTGCCTGTGCTTTCGGGCTGCGCCGCCTTGCTCGCAGCTGCTGCTGGAATCTGCAGCTCGCCATCCAAATCTCCTGGAACGATGAAGTGATCAAAGCGGCCCGATGTTATTGTCTGCTCTCGGATGGACGGTGCGGGGCAGGGTCTCCCGGAAACCTCCGGTTACTGCGGTTTTTTTCCCCCTGTGCAAAAACCACAGACAAACAAAATCGGGGAGGGGTGCAGGGAGCGGGAAGCAAAGGAGGCTCCAGTGGGTGTTACGGCAGCACAGTCGAGGTCTCGGGAATCGGGAAATTCCAGTCCCCGCAGCCTGCTGGTCGGAGTGCATGGAGGGCAAGGGTAAGCGGGGGGGGGGCGGGGGGGAGAACATGCTGCCTGCTGGGAAATCATCCTGAGCTAGGCTGGGATTTCAGTGACCTGGGCTCCTTCGCCAGCACCGCCCCATCCTCGTCGCGCAGCCTCGGGCATATCAGTTTGGGTTGTTTTGGCAGGAATCGTCGCCCTCCATCAGGCGTGCCCATCCATCAAGAGCTTCCTTGGGAAACCCGGCGTGCCCCCAAACCCTTCCTCTATGTGATACTTGTAAATAAAGCGAGCAGGGATGAGTTCCCTGTGCCAGAGCCGCAGCACAGCCGTGGAGGGCACCACAGGGGCCAGACCAGCACCAGGGTGGGGATGGGCTCTCCAGTCTAGCAGGGTCCATCAAATTCCCAATGCAGAAGGGACCATGCCAGCCCACACCTTTGCTTGTTGAAAAACCTTCAGCCATCAGTTCTCCCCCCCCCCAAGTCTTAATTCAGGTGAGCACTTGGGCGCTGCCATGGAAAACAAGCGCTGCTGCAAATGAGGAGTCATGAATAATCATGCTGGCTATTTTGAAAAGCTTTTTATGCTTTGCATAAGAGATCCAAAGAAGATTTGCTTTTAAATAGAAGAATAGTCCTCTGAAATGTTTGGTTCAGTCTCCAGTCAAGAGATGAGCTACAGCATCTCACCCCAGTGGCAGCGAGTCCCCTGCCATGCACTGCTGCAGGGTCAGGCAGGGAAGGAGGGAGGATGGGGCAGCAGTGACAGCACCAGCTTCTGATCATCCACCTCCTTGCCATCGGCTGTCTGTGGGATGTGGGGCTGAACCTGCCTTGCCTCAGCTCTACAACTGCAAAATGGGGAAAAGTGCCATGTGCACGGTCATTAGCATTTTACAACCATTAAAAGACTATGAACTTCTATCCTAGACAGGCTGAGAGAGTTGGGGTTGTTCAGCCTGGAGAAGAGAAGGCTCCAGGGTGACCTTAGAGCCCCTTCCAGTGCCTAAAGGAGGGTTGAAAGAGCGCTGGAGAGGGACTTCTTACAGGGATATGTAGTTAGGGGACAAGGGGGAATGGCTTTAAGCTGAAGAAAGGCAAGTTTAGATTAGGTATTAGGAAGAAATTTTTTACTGTAAGAGTGGTGGGGCCCTGGCACAGGTTGCCCAGAGAAGCTGTGGCTGCCCCATCCCTGGAAGTGTCCAAGGCCAGGTTGGACGGGGCTTGGAGCAACCTGGGCTAGTGGAAGGTGTCTCTGCCCATGACAGGGGGTTGGAATGAGATGATCTTTAAGGTCTTTTCTGACACAAACCATTCTATGATTCCATGATTCTACCCTCTATAGAGGAAGCTCTCTAAATGGCTGAAATTAAGGAATACAAATAGCTTTTGCATAAGAAAGTCCTAACCCCAGCCCCTGGTTGTGCATTTAACATGGCTCCACAGTGAGAGGTTTCTTGTTACCTGTTTCCATTCCAGCTGGGTACCCATTATTTACCCATACCACCCATTATTTACAGGGAAAATTTAATTCCTTCCCCCTCCGCCAGTTCTTTCTCTCACTGCCCAGTACACTCCAACCAGGGATTAAGGACACAAATGCAAAATCTCCACTTGTTCTTTAATTTCTACCCTGTGAGCCCTCAGTTCAGCTCTCCAACTTGCCCTGTCCAACCTGGGAAAGCCCAAAAAAAAAAAAAAAAAAAGGGAGAAAAATGACAATGGAGAAAGTGCTTGCCTTGCTTTAGTTAAGCCTGTAGAAAAATATTTCTTTTACTACCTATTTATTAGTATTCTGGTACAACAGGGAAAGGGTTATCAAAACAGTTACTGGACCATGGGAAACCTCTTTTTTTTGCTGAGAATAAGAGATTTTTGGAGAGCCACCTCTGGTAGCTTTATGCACTTCTGCTTTCCTGATGAATATTTTCATATTCTCAATTTCAATGCGGGATGACTGTCATGTTGGGCCACACAGTGCACATCTGGTCTGTGCAGAGCAGAGACAGAGAGGGTACGTTCTCAGTGTGATCCTCTTTCATTACACCTCCCCTTGAACCCAAACATCTGCCATCGCATCCAGTGACTTGAGCCAAACAAACCACCTTCAGGAAATAAAAGCAGACCCAACTGGTGTTAACATAATGGAGTAAAAGCATGGGAGGGGAAATGTAAGCTGAGAGAAAGTGGGAGGAAGAAAATTACAATGAGCAAATATCTGGAGAATGATCCGATAACCACAGAGCAGCAGCCCCTCGGTTGTGAATGGCAAAAAAAAAAACCAAAAAAACAACCCAGAGAGCTGGTAAAATTTGCAGACGGTATGAAAACAAGACCGGTGGCAAATAGCCACGGGCACAGGCTGGTTGTGCAGGCAGGTGCTGATGCCTGAAGTGGGAGCCCCAAAACAGCTCATTTCAGTGGGGCCACGGGAAGAGGCAGATGTTTTTGGAGCAAGGGATGTGGGTCACACCTAGGACGTTGGGGGATGCATCCTGGAAATCGGTGACTCAGAACCAGACTGAATGGTCCTGGTAGACAATTGCTTGTGTATGAACTCCCAGCGATGTCTTAGCCAAGAGGGTTGGAGTAATCCCTGGCTGCGCAGCCGGCAAATATGAAGTGGGAGTGCTGAAGTGATATTGTCTCTGTAAACAGCATTAGTGAGGCCATTTCTGAAAAGTTATGTCTAGTCCTCATGTTCACATGTCCAAAAAAAGATCTTAAGGGAACAGCAAAGATTCCTGCCAGGGAGATTTCAGGCATTGAAAACCCGGTTTAGAGAGAAAAAAACACATCCAAGAGCAAAAAAACGAAGTGACTTTACTCCCGTTTACCAACATCTGCACAGGTGTAAATGCTGGAAATAACACCAAGAAAGGTTGTAATGAGATGGAAACCGAGAAATTTGGATTAAATCCAAGTGAGAGCTATGAACCAGTTGTGCAGAGGCCAGGTTTCCCCCACTCAGTCCAGCTGACCGCTCACCATCCAACATGGCTAAAGGTTGGCGGGTTTTTCGTGCCAACTGCTCATCAAGGTGGCCGAGATCATGTCTGATGGCCTTTTTTTTCTGACCTCTTGTTTAGAGGAGGAAATGGGACTGGCTTTTGGTGCAGAACTTGAGGCTACACTACTGCTACAATCCAGGAATTTGGATGGACCTACTGCTATGGCTGTAGGTCATCGTTCCGGGGAGATGTGGTGGGCCTGGGTGAATCTCAGCACACAAAGTCACTTTGGGTGCTGAACAGAAGGCTGGCTCAGGGAGATTTTTCTTAGATTGCTCAGCCAAAAAGGTAGCAACCAAGGTAATTGGGCAGGAAAGCCCTTTTTTTTGCTAGCTGTTAAAAAACATGGAGTAAAACAGATGGATCAAAGGCTTGTTGACATTGATGGGGATCTTTCCAAGCGACTTCAGTGGGGTTTTGGCTTAGGTACATGTGCTCTTGGATATCAGTAGGCTGATCTCAACAGCAAATGAAATGGCCCCTGGATGTCACTGCTGTGCTGCAGTAGAGCAGCAGAAGAGTCTCATTTTATGGGATGTAAAGAAGATGGAGTTAAGACCCAGAGGAAAGGCCTGGATAACTGGAAGCATTGGCTCGGGCCTTTGGTCTGCCTCCAGCACAGATTGCAACTGACTGCAAGTTGTCATCTGACAGATGCTCTGTCGTGGCTCCAGTCCATTTCCTACTGCACAAGTCTATACATCACCACCAGCGCTGCCGCCAAGCCTGCGTGGCCAAACCAGCCTTGGCTGCTGGGGTTTTTTTGCAGGTTCTCCTCTTTCCTCTTTTCAAATTCCTCCCTTTCTCCAGGAAAAATTAAAAAAAAAAAAAAAACAAAACCAAAACCCCACACAAAAAAAAAACCAACAAACCCCATCCACTATCCAGCATAAATTTAATTTATTTCAGTAGAAAGTCTGAGCGTTATGGTCTCGTAGAAGATGTAGGAAACCAAGTCATTGATGTCTCCTTCGGTTTGCAAATCTTAGTGTGTGAAAGATGCTGCTGTTCTCAGCAGGTTGATAACAATGAAACCTAATGATGACATTTAAACGTATTATTTCTATCAACAGCTTGCCCGGGGTTTAATTTGATGACATTTAAACATATCATTTTATCAACAGTTTGCCTGGGGTTCAGTTTGATGGAAGACCTTCAGATGAGTTGTTTGCTCCTGGGAAGGCACAGGACTGGATTGTTTGGGGTGGTGGAGAGATAAGAACCCAAATTCCTCCCATTACCCCCACAATAATTCTCATGAGGGAAACATGTGTAGTCAGCACAAAAACTTGTGGGAAGTGCAAACTGTCAGGGTGGAATACAATAGTTTGAATTTAATCTGAGAATAAGCAATACTGGGAAGAGTGGGCTGATTGCATCACTCATTTCCCTGTTGGCTACACTAAAAAACTTTATTTCAGCTGTGAAATTTCTGCTGAATTTCCTGTCCTCTGCACTAAAGTGCAGCAGCCTTGCTTCAAAATTGACTTTGACTTTGCAAACAAGTCTCCAGGAATTCCTACTCAGCTGACTGCTGTCACTTATTTAAGCAGCTCAATATGGGATTAAGTAGCCCTGGAGCCTGGGACAGCCTTTTATCTTGAGAAGTGACTGTTCCAGGTAAGAAAGAGAGGTGAAGCAGTGGGAGATGTGGGATTTCTCTCACCTGACTTCATATATCCACAATGCAGACATTTCCAGCGGAGCTGGTCACCCCAGGCTCCCTTTGCAGTCAGCAGAAACAGGCACTTTTAGGGCATGATTCATCTGCCCTATTTTCAACATCTGTGTCGAGGTTGTGACAAATTACAACCAGGACTCCAGAGCCTGCACAATTAAGGGCCTCATCCAACTGTCCCCAAATATACTGTGCTTGGGCATGTCCTGCGTCTCCCCTCTCCCTCAGATTCTTCTCCCATGTGGCTCCTCCCCAGACCCACTGGAGGGACATCTCTGGCTCCCTGTGTGGTCTGAGAAGGCACAAGATGCCTGAGAGCCTGCATGGCTTTTCTCTTTTGCCTTATTAAAGCTCTGACCCCTAAAATCTCTGAGATTTATCATCTAATACCAGTTATGAATTCTCCAAGGTGGTAAAGATTCAGCTCAGCATTGACAGAGGAGGGTATTTGGCTGTTTGGGATCCTCTTTAGGTCAAGGGGTGGCTGGTTCTTAAGTGTCTTGGGGCTTTGTTCTGTATTGAGACCCCCAGAAAAGTTTAGGAATATGAGGGACACTTTCAGGTTGACACTCAGCTCATTTGGCAGAAGGAGAGGAACATGCATTGTTGCACTACTTTGTGGGAGAATCCATACATGATTATTTGGCTCTAAATGGGCCATGAAGCCAAACTCATCCATAAGAAGTTCCGTGGGAATTAGTAATTACAAATCCATTTCATGGGTTATGAGTCTTGCTCAGCAGGTACCATTGTTTTTTCAGGCTTGAATACCTATTCCCTAAGGAATCTGAAGTGTGCCCTGGCCCATCCCTGGTGGGTTTTCAGTCACCTCCACATACGTGTTCTCTGAGCAGCCTGACCCAGTTGTCCCTGTTTATGGCAGGGGCATTGGACTAGATGGCCTTTAAGGGTCCCTTCCAACCCAAGCCATCCTATGATTCCATTATATTCCTGCCCTAATTCTTTAGTTTTCCAGCCACACTGAAACTCAGTGAAAAAGAGAAAACCACCCACACCCACTGTTTCTGAGCCTTTCTGCCCTAAATATGGACTGCCTGCCCCATAACACTCCCTGGGCCTTCACCACTGCCTGGAACAGTCGGTGTGGGGTCTGACCTACACCAGGACACGTTCATCTACTGCTTTTTCCAGCCCTCTCCTGGGGGACCTTACGTGACTCAGGACTTCTGCTCCAGCAGTGGGTTCATGGGTGTTTCCAGCATCACTGGTGCAGCCTCCTGGTGCACCTCAGGTGCTTCTGAAAACCCCACCGTGCACCCCACACCCTGAGGTGGGCTTGTCCGTCCAGTTGTTGCTTTCACCTGCCCCTCCATCTGGGAATGCACACTGGAGAAGACCCAGAGGTTGGACAGGAGCTTTCTGAACGGCCACCTTGGTCTGCGGCAGAGCTGTAATTGCAGCGTAGTTGTACTGCAGTTGCTATGCAAACAGCCGCTCGTTTTGCTTTTCAGTGAGTAATTATCACTAAATCATCGAGGTGGAGGTTTGACTACCTAGTTCATTTACTTTCTCTGCCCCTTGGCGCTCCCGCTGCATCAGCTGTGGGGGGACCTGACCCTCCAGAGGAGGCTGTTTGCAGGGTGCAGCCGTGTGAGCCGCGCCCCAGGTCTGTGCGTATCCGGGTGCTGAAGGAGATTAACCACGGCCAGATGTTGATTGCACCAACTCAGAACGATCAGGGCTCAAAATTAAAATCACTGCCGTTCAAAAACCAGCCTGTTTTTCCCCCTTCCTCCCTCAGTCCTCCTGCTGACAAAGCAGGGAGGCAGCATTTCATCCTGAAAAGGCGCTGAGCAGCGGTCAGTGACCCACGGCAGCCACAGGATGGACAATGGAAGGTCGGATTCCCCCGGGGCTGCATTTGCTGTAGGAAAATGCTCCTCCAGAGGAGACAGGGTCATCCATCATCTGCACGTAACTGCTCCCATCTGGGCTCTCCGTGGGGCTTGGACCTGCAACCCCCACACACTGTGCACATTAATGGCAACATCCCCTACCCTGGGGGGAAGGCAGAGGAGATAAATAATTAACTTCGCTGTGACCTGGGTGGTGGGCAATGACAAAGAATCCCCTTAACCAAGGCCTTTTAGCCGGAATCTTCTCAGCCCGGGAAGGCTTCGGGTTTGGCTGAGTGTAAACCATGAACAAGGACATCCGAGCATCCACAGCAGCATTCCTCTGCTCCGCGGGGTTGGGAAGCCTTCACCTCATGCCCTGCACGTGTCCTCTGCCCTTCAGCACGGTGTCTACCACTGCAGTTATTTCTGTGACACAGACACATGTTGAGCTGGCATCAAACCACCGACTCGGAGCTGAACGAGCTCCAGAGCCATTAACAACCTCTGGAATCGTGCAGCCTCCCTGCCGGCTGCCTTTTACGATCCCTTAAATTGTCAGCTAACAAGATGGTGGGGACGTGGGTTTAATGATCATTAGCAAGACCCAATTAGCAGGGAAGCATAATGAATCCTCAAATGCAAGCTTGCTAATTTAAATACAGATAATTCATGGCACCGGTTGAGTGCTTAAACAAAGATTTCCAAAGGCCTTTCTGTGTGTCAATAATATGGACACAAGCCTGATCGATCTTCATGAATGTCAATGGATTGGACTCTTTGGCGTGTTTGTGAGAAATTTAACACAATTTATCTGCAGCAGCAAATGCTTCAATAAAGCTCCAGTTAAGAAACAGTCAAGCTTCCACAACCATTTATCAGATTATCACACAAGAGGAAGGGGGGGAAAGGAGAGAGAGAGACAGAGAGAGAGAGAGAAAGAGAGAAGGATCTAAGTACAGCTGCAAAATTTATTATCTTTTTTTACCCTGAAACTGTATTTCTTCCTATTATGCATGTGACTGGGTCGTTTTACCAGCTAATTCCTGCATCTCAGAAGCACTTAGCATCACAAGGCAATGGGACTTGGAGTCCAGGCTGTCAGCTGAACTCGGGAAGTTAATGGGCCAGGCAGTCTGCGTTGGCGGGAAGCATTCCCGGAGAAAACATCTTGATAAAAGAAAAAACATCCAAAGAGTGACAAATGGCCATATGAGGCCAGAGAGGGAGCAAAAACAAGACAGTGGAAAGAAAATAGCACTGGGAGGAAAATAAGAGGCACATAAAAATATATATTTATATATACATATATATGTGTCTAATAGAAAGCACTCAATAAAAAGCACTCAATAAAAACAGGCAACCCTGGGCATGAGGGAGGCAGAAGCAGCTGTGATTTTAGGCAGATTTATCACAGAGTGGGGTTGGGTGGTTTGAAACCTGCAGGGGAAAAAAAGAGAGGAGTAGGGGTTGATTTGCTGAAATAATTATGAGCGGGAAAATGTGATGGAGAAGGGAAGAGAAGGCTTTACAGCTGGCAGGCAAATGAAAAGGCTGAGCAGAACCTCGCAAAAAGGACGGAGGGTTCAGCTCCCTTTTTTCAGCTCTTCACCCCTCTCTCAGGGCCTGAGTGCTGCAAGGGGCTTTGCCCCCACGATCGAAGTTCCCCAAACCTGGGGAGAACAGCAGCTGTGTCAGACACACACGTTGGGTAAGTCAGAGCTCATTTCTCTCCATGCTCAGCCCCATCTGCTCTCCAGCACTGCCCTGGATGCCATGTGCTCCCTCCCCCTCAAGCTGCCCTCCTAGCTGAGGTTGCACTTGTACTGAGGACCTCCCCAAATTCCCCCTGGAGAGCACAGGAGGGTGAGGATGCAGCTCTTGATGTGTGGGATGACAGCACTTGGGATGAAATGCCCACGGTCCATGGGTCACCACCACGATTTAGCTCACAGGACCCCACTGAGGCCAGTGCTCTTCACTTCCCTTCTCACGTCTGACCATCTAGGAAAGCCAGGGGTGTCCTTCATTGCTCACCCACAGTGAATTATGGTTCAAAGAGGGAAGATCCGGAGATTCATTAGTTGTTCATGCTCAGTCTTGGGAGGCTGGATGGGCACGGCAAGACACAGGACAGAGGATTGTCCCTATTAGCTGCAGGCAGCACATCAAGAGCGGGTTGACCTGGCACAGGAATATGATTCAGTGCTTAACATAAACAGTGCCTTTGAGAACCTCCAGATCACTCAGGACAGGGGGCTGGCAAGTCTGGCACAGGACTTGCAGATGACCTGAGCCATTCTGGCCGAGTTGGAGGCCAGGTGGGACACGAGGTGGGACACCCTGGGCCTCCTCAAACGGCACCAGAAAGATAGGGGAGGGTTGTGACCCTATCTCACACACAAGCATTTTTATCCCAGACATAGAGCTGGATGATAAGTGAACCACCTCACATCTCCTGACTACCAGAGCACTCCACAGCAAGGTTAAAAATTAACTTCCCGGGGCAGGTTTGCTGACCTTGAGCAGACACAATTCAAGGGCCAGTCCCCAGCAAGGGCCAGTCTTCAGTCAGAGATATTAAATCAGTAATTGTGACTTCTTCTTTGTATCTATGCTTGCATGTCTAAAAGCCACATTTTGAGGCTTTTCTCTGAAAATGGAAACCTGTGATTCTCACAGGACCCCCATGACTGGAGTTTTGTAACAACATGAAAGGAAAAAATGGGATCTTCGTGAAAGTCAATGGTAAAATTCCCATTGCCTTCCAGGGTCCTTTTGTTGTCTTCCCACCCACAGAAGCCTGAGACTCTAGACAAAATCATGAGAAATGCAATAGTTAAGTTGCAGCATCTTATCTAGCCTTGACCCAGAGCTGAGCCCCAAAGCTCTCCCCTTAGGAGTCCTGGAGATGAAGAAATTTCCTTATTTCTCCTTCTGGATAAGGTCACCCTGGCTTAGTTTTCACTGACTTTCTTAGAATCATAATATCATTAAGTTTGGAAAAGGCTTCTAAGATCATTGAGTCCAACTGTGTTGGCACTTTCTTGGCCCTGTTGGCAGATCAAGGGTTCTCTGGGTTGGATTCATTTTGTGCAGTAGCAGAACCCTGTAAAAAGTGTTTTCAGGCTTTTGGAGGATCAGCAGAGTTGCTCCCAGAAGCCAGGGTCTCTCGTTTTCTCTGGAGACGTGTATTCTTGCCCATTTGGAAAGCTTTTAGTTGGTCAGAGGAGCAGTAAATAAGGTTTTACTGACAGCACGAGTCCTGTGAGCAATGATGGATTGTCACCGCAAGAGCGTAACTTCTCAGTGAAATAAACTATAATTTAGGGAAGAAATGCTTCAAAGACTGACAATCCACGGCTGATCCCAAGCCATGGGTTTTCTCTTTGGAAAGGCTGGTTAAGAGCTAAACATGTACCTTTATATACGTGAGATTTTGAAAACGCTCGATAATCTAATCAAAATTAAACTCTCTGCTTTTGAGTAATCATTCAGTCTTGTTGGTCTGAAAGCAGAAATTTCATATCCTGGCATGTGATTTATTGGTAAAGGTGCTCAAATATGGAAACTGGGACTTTGATCTTTTCATGAGAAATAGTTTTCCCATCTGTAATCGAGGGCCATTTCTATCAGCTACTTTATAACTACGTAATAGCTGTAAAATATGAAATGAGTCTGAATAACTATTAAGGAGGTGGGATTTTCCTCTAATCAATTAACTTTTGAAAGCACTCATCCTCCAGCAGCTCTTTTAGCACCAGTCCACAAATGGGATTGCTCATGCAAAAAAAAAAAAGGAATACACGAGATTTTTCCACAAGCCTTGATGTTGTGATGGATCTTTCTTTTTCAATTAACTTATAAAAAAATAACCCCATGTATTTATGTGTATGTGGTTGGCATCGCCGGCACTAAGGACATTCCATTACTTTTCCCTCTCATGTGCTGTTAATGACATCAAGACAAATCTGCTCTTAGGGGAAAGTGCCCAATGCAAGTGAAAGCGAAGCCTTTGATCCAGGAACCTTCTGCCCCACAGGAATAGCCCCCCAAGCTTGCTTAGTCTACCAAAATGGGAGCCAGGATGGGATACAGCTGCTGTCTGCACGTTTATCTCAGGGGTAAACACGAAAGATCAGGAAGAGCAAAATTAAGGGCAAATGGCCTTAAAGTGAGTCAATGAAACCAAGTGGTTACAAGAAGGTTTCTGACTACCATGGCAGTGCTGCTGTGGGCAAAGGAGAAAGGGGCCAAAATACCTTTGCTGATTTAACAGGGAGCCTGGATGTCCCTGCAAGTCCCTTCCAGCTCCCCAGCCCTTTGTTTTTTCCCTCGCTGTCCCATCTGGAGGGTGAGTGAGTCCAGTGCTGCTCCGCTGTCCCTCCTGATGTCCTCGGGCCCTCGCAGAGGGAGCCATGTCCCACAGTGGCACCTGGGACTGGGTTTGTGTCCGTGGGTGTCTGGGTGCTGGGCTGTGTGGGGAGCAGGAGGAAAGAGGAGTTCTTGCCAACACTTTATCTTGCCAGCTGGCCCTGCCTCCTCCTCTCCTGTCCTTACTGCTTCCTGCATGGAGCAGCGGCCTTGGCCACTGAGTAATGGAAGAGGGAGGAAACCTCTTGAAGAGAGCAGGCTGCAGAGGTTAAAAAGGACACCACAAGTCACTGAGAGCTTCAGCATCCCCTGGGGAGGGGGTTTCTGTGCAGTGCTGGGGGTTGCAGGGATGGATGGATGGATGGATGGATGGATGGATGGATGGATGGATGGATGGATGGATGGATGGATGGATGGATGGATGGATGGGGAAGGGATGGTGGAGTGTCCCAGCACAGCTGGACAGGGAAAAACCTTCTCAGGTGTAACACCCCAAAATGAACATCCCCCAGGAGCCACAATGCCCTGTCCCACTGGCATCTCACAACTGCATAATTGCCCCCTCCCAACAGCCTCTCCCCCCGTGTCCAGCACTGCCCCTCCGTTCCCAGGGTGGTCCCGCAGCTTTCGGAGCCGAAGCCCCTCACGTCAGCAGCATCTCTTTGAAAGCTGAACGTGCCTGTGAGAGTGATCAGAGATGCTCTTTGAAGAGTCGGCAGAATTTTTCATTACAGATTCCCAGCTGCATTTTCCTGCTAACCTTGCATTCCTGAGGATGCAAAGTGAGACGGGGACGTACGTATGGAGAACATGTTACCCCTCGCACAGGCTACTGCCACAGCCAGGAAAATATGTCCTGAGAGTTTCCTCCCTTAAGAAGGCCAAAAATCAATTCAGTTTTTCCCCCTGCAATTTTCCAAACACTCTCTGGGCTGCTCCTGACTGTGTTGAAAGCTCACATTTCATCCCACAGCCCACAAAGGGTCCAGCATGAATATCTATCACAATAACATCGCCATCATCTTCCCTACTGCAGCCACCATTATTTAATTCTTATTTATGGGCTTCAGCTCAGAGAGGAGCAGCTTGCATTAGCACACACACAGAGCTATAAGTGACTGGTGACAACCAGCAAATTAAAAGTCTCTGGCAAGACTCACCACTCCTGAATTTGGGAGAAGAGACTGGCATCTTTTTCTGTTATCTTGCAGTGCCCGACTCAAGGTGCACAACAATGGATAAGGGTGGTTTTCCAGTATTTCTTTTATTGTTTCTCTAAGCTCTCCTGGGAGGAGCACAGGAGATGTGGTTTTGGGGATGGGGTGGGGATGGAGCAAAGGGAGTCAGCCCCCAGGAGAAGGTGCAGGAAACCTGGAAAATTCCAGTCCCCATTGCTCCTAAGCTGTGATACCAAAAGGTGCTCTGCCCAAAACAGAGCCCTCACAAGTCCACAGTCCTTGAAGGTGATGCTGAGGCAGGGAAGGCAAAGAAAGGCTGGATGTGGTGTCAGGAAGGTTTCCCTGGGAAGGTGCCCCAACCCTCTTCAAGGACAGCCAGGACTGATCAGTGCCCTTCCCCATTCCCAGAGCTTATTCCTAATCTCAGTGGTGCCAGCACTGGTCCTGCCTCTCCAAATACAACCCCTTGTTAATTATTGTTCATTAGCAGTAGTATTATCATGACTACGATTGTATGGACATATATAATTAATTATTCACTTCCTTAATTAAATACTTAATGATGTTAATGGTTTAAATCAGGCCATCAAAGTACTTACAGCTTATATGAAACCCTGCCAGCACTGAAAGTCATACTCATCCCGACCAAGGCTCGTCCATTTGCTTCTGGCCTCATCCTGCCTCTTGACTTGCACCAGCTCAGGCATTTACGTGGCCACACCAGGAACAGAATCAGAGAAATTATTTGGGTTAAAACCAGTGTGTTAGACTCACCACATCATTTCATCACTCTGTCCTCATGTGTGAAGCCATGCAAATCGAAACAAACAAACAAAAAAAAAAAAAGGTGAGATAGACAAATATGTTGAGACAGATGTTCAGGGTGCACAGCTGGAGGTAGTGCATCCCCCCAGCCTGTGTGCACCCGGTGAGGAGTGGACGTGCTCAGGATACTGCACAGACAGTGCTTCCAAAAGGTTGTGGTGAACAAAGGAATTCCCTCCATCATCAAACTGACTGAGTGGCCTGGAACATGCTCCTTTTGCCTCACACCAGGCTAAGCCAGGACATGCCCTAAGTTAGGCAGAAGATCCAAAGCAACCAGCAGTCACCAAAGATGTGAGATCAAATCCTGCTGACTTTGTCTTCGGCTGCTGTGAAAATCCTCTCCCCAGATCTGGGGGCTTGAATTTGCTGCTTACGCTCAGTGGTGCAGTTGAGATGGCACCAGGGATCTGCAATATCCATGTCAGCACAATGCAAGAGCTACAGGACATCTCCAACATCCTGGAATTGGGGTGGGAGGCCAGGAGAGATACCCCAGGGCATCACAGCAAAAGAGATCTGTGTGTTTGTGTGTACGAGACACTGTCCCCCATGCATGATCCCAACCCTGGAGCTGAAACCTGACTCGAACCCACTGGAGTTAACATGGAAAAGGCACTAGAAGAAGGTGGGAATGTATCCAGCCACTTTGTCACAGAGTCACAGAGTCATAGAATAGTTTGGATTGCAATGGAACTTGAAGATCATGTCGCTCCAAACCCCCTGCAAGGGCAGGGACACCTTCCTCCAGACCAGGTTGCCTCAGAGCCCCATCCAGCCTGGCCTTGAGCATTTCCTGGCATGTGGTGTCAACAATTTCTCTGGGAAACCTGTTCCAGTGGCTCACCACGTCATTGTCTTCTTCACATTGCGTGGGAACTCGGTTCACTCAGGACAGAAATGAATCATCCAGCTCCTGCTGAAAAATGAGAGCTGACTCCCCGACCCTCCTTGTATCTCTCCAGCACTGGATTTCCCCACTGCCAGCATAAACCTGGGGTCACACCATATAAATTCTTGAGTGTTTGTGCTGCCTCCAGGGTCCCCGCCTTCCTGAGCTGCTCGGTGTTGGTTTCTGTACTCACTGATCTCTGCAGCAATTTCTGCTCAGTGTTTTTCAGTGAAACGGAATGACCTGCTTGCTACCTTGTGCTGACAGATGTAGCTCTCCAGCCTACACTGACCTCAGCTCCCACATGTGCACATCAAATAAAATTCCTTAGGATCTTCTGCCCTGCCACTCCTGCTGCCTCTGTCAGATGGCAGCACATTTTTATCTCGGGGGGAATGTGAAAAGTTTACACGGGTTGAAAACAATGCTCAGCGAATTCACGGCAGAGAAATTCCTGAAGGGCTGTTAAATGTTGAGAAGAGCACTTCTGGAAGTCTGAGAGCCACAAAATGAGACTGGTGTTCAAGGCAGTACCTCTGAATGTTTGCCCTGCTCTCAAACTCTTCTCCAAGCTCTTGATCCTTTGATCTCGATTCCTTGGCTCTTGGTCCCTTAGTGGAGACAGAACCAGAGCGAGATGGGCCATGAGGCCAACATGTGGATGTTCTTCACTCTCCACTGACTTCAACAGGTGTCCTTTGGTGAAGTATCTCAGCTTGCACCAACCCGTGCCATTCCTTTGAAGTCAATGTGACTTCGGGGTGCAAGAAGCAGCCTCAAGGCACGACTGATCTCCTCTTTCATGTGCTATCTGGACTGCACAGACCACAGAGTGGTGGAGACTGGGAAATGCACCAAGACAGAGAGTGACATTGTGAATGGGTTGGTGCCAATTAACTCTAGGAACGGTCTGAATAAATTAAATTACGCTGCAATCTGAAACTAAAACTGATTCTTAATTAAAAGATAAGATTTTTTTTTTAATCCTCAGATGATTTAAACAAAACAAAAAAAAAATTAAAGTGTGGGAATCACAGTCACCCTTCTCAGTGGCTGAGCAGTTTCAGAGTTGAGGGCCTGAGCAAGGCAGTGTAATTTCTGAGTTGTTCACTGCTATAGCCCTGGTTTGAGCAGTGGGTTGGACAAGGTGACCCTCAGAGATCTCCTCCAACCCAAATCGAGGGCGTGTAGTGATAGGACAACAGGGAATGGCTTTAAACTGAGAGAGGGCAGGTTTAGATCAGATATTAGGAAGAAATTCTTCACTGAGAGGGTGGTGAGACACTGGAATGGGTTGCCCAGAGCAGTTGTGGCTGCCCCGTCCCTGGAATTGTCCAAGGCCAGGTTGGTCGGAGCTCTGAGCAACCTGGTCTGGTGGAAGGTGTCCCTGCCCATGGCAGGGAGGTTGGAATGACATGGTAGATGACTTTTAAGGTTTCTTCCACCCCGTTACTCCTTGTGTTGTGAACTCAGCTCTTGGGTGCCTAAGGATCGGGATCTGGTTTGGCGACCCCAGTGATGAACAAGTGCAGCAATCAGCTGTGAAGAAGCAGGGTGCAACGTGCTAATAAAAACCCCAGAATATTTCCTTTTTCATTGTTAAGGTTCATTCTGGAAAACAGTAAGTAGGTTACTCTAGTGCCTGGAGAGTGGCCTCTGTGTACAATGGAGTCCTTGTTCCCAGGACCAGGAGTTTCTGTTCCTGTTTCCAGCTGAGCATGAGGACTTGGAAATCTGCCTTTTGCCAGCCCCCAATAAATTCTGGGTAATACGGAAAAAAACCCCTTATTCCAGTCACTACAGACAAAAGGGGTTTCTACACCTCTCAAGTTCCTGCCTTGTCTCGTTGCTTACCAGGGGATGTGCTACGGCACGAAGGTATAACTTACGGCTAAATAATGCCCTGCAAGGAAACATAAATCACCACAAAAAGCCAAGAAGGAAAGTCTTACACAGGCACAATCTGGCCCGTGGGAAGCAGTGGGTTTTGAGGCTGGGAGGGATGAAATCTCAGGCCTGATACTTCCTTACAATGATTTAGTCCCACTGTCACCTGAGCAACTCCCCCTTTATTTCAGCTGTGCGAGCGAAGAATAAGTCTGAGTAGTCATTTTTCCTTGACAGTCCCAGTACAGCCTGTCTCTTTCTTGACTCAAACTCGGATCTTTTTTCCCCTTTATTAAAAACGATTCTTTTCACTCAAGGCCTTTTACAGGACGTTCTGCTGCAGTACAATGAAGCACGTATTTTAAAGCATTCCCATAGAGCCGAGGGCACCACCACGGTCTGTGGCTGGGTCTGATCCTCTGCTTCTGGAGGAAGCCTTAACATCCCGGGCAGAACAGAGCTGCTCCTGATTTACGTTGGAGCAAACAAAGAAAGAAGCCTGCCTTCCCTCTTTATGGCTCATCACCTTCAGCACCAGCAGGTTTTGTTCCCTCCACATGAGAATTTAGGCTTCTGAGGGATGTTGACTTGGACTTTTGCCTCAGCTAAGGTCCTAAAACAGCCTGTCTCCATAAAAATGCTATAACAAACTGCCCCATCATGTTTCACATCTCCCTCTTTGCTGGAAGTGGCTGCCTCTGCTCCTGCAATGAGCTACATCGTATTTCACAGGGCTGAGTTCCCATCTCCGAAAACCTGAAGACAGCAATTTTAAGGCAGCTTCCCTTGTAAACAGCAAACTTTTATGTTTTTCATAATGGCTGTCCTGTTATATCTTAAAGCCGTAATTATTTCTCAATTTTTTTTTTCTCCCTCAAATCCATAATCTGTTCTGATAAACAAAATTCAGTGATTAAAGAGGCTGTACTCTTTCCTTCACTAAGAAATTTTTTCAGCATTTTTATTTAAAGGCCTATCCTTCCCCAGCTGTAAGGATTTTATGGGTGTGCTCAGAGAAAGAATCAGGATAGATATGCAAAGCTAAAGCTTTATCAGCTCACATGGAAGTTCTTATTTTCCCACTTCTACTCTGGAAATTGAAAGTCATACCATCTTCTCGCAGATATAGCTAAAAAATTCCTTTTCCTTAAAGCGTGTCAGAAATTCCAAAAGGAAAATTACAAAGCTCGCCCAAAAAGTCATAAGGAACCTATTTTATGTACAGTTCTCCTCCCAGGAATGCTGTAGATTTAGGGTAATTACTTGTTCTTGCAGTTCTGTGGGTTAAAATAAACGATCACTGTAGTTTGTTTGTCTTATAGCCCAATGTTAAGGTCTTTGCATATTTGATTTTAGCTGGAGCTGGGCCTTAGAAAGGGCTGAAGGATTAAGAGTTTAACGCAATTTAGTCTCTTCAAATCTTTTAGTAGGAGCCTGTGTGGTTTGCAGATGTTTTTGGTTGGTGTTTTTTATTTTTGGTTTCATGGTGTAAGCCTGGGGCTGGAAGCTGGAGCTGGGAGCCCACGCTACAGTGCCATGTATTTCCTGGGTGGTCTTGAAGAAAACTGTCTTGAATTTCTTGTCTTGATGACTGGATGCCCCCCTCCTGAACGTTCCCACCCCACAGGGCACTGAGCAGAGCAGCTGCATGGGTGGGAGCAGCCTGTGGGGTGGGGAGCTCTGGGTCTGGAGTCACAGAATCGGAGAATCAGAGAATCATAGACTAGTTTGGGTTGAAAGGGACCTTTAAAGGTCATCTAGTCCAACCCCTCTGCAGTGAGCAGGGACATATTCTACTAGATCAGGTTGCTCAGAGCCCAGTCCAACCTGAATTTGAATGTTTCCAGGGATGGGGCATCCACCACCTCTCTGGGGAGCCTGTGACAATGGCTCACCACCCTCATTCTAAAAAACATCTTCATTATATCTAATCTAAATTGAATGTCCTTCAGTTTAAAACCCTTACCCCTTGTCCTATGGAATGTTGTATGGCGAGGCACTGGAACAGGTTTTCCAGAGAAGCTGTGGGTGCCCCATCCCTGGAAGTGTTCAAGGCCAGGTTGGATGGGACTGTGAACAACCTGGTCCAGTGGAAGGTGTCCCTGCCCATGGCAGGAGGTTGGAATTAAATGATCTCTAAGGTCCCTTCCAACACAAACCATTCTGTGATCCCATGATTTTATGACCCCCTCAGATGCACGGTGTGGGCTAATTGGGAGGGTAAAGCTGGCACCTCCATCTGGGAAGGAGTTTATTACCAGCTAAGAATGGGCTGGCACAGATTGAGTGTCTGTCACTGCTTAATTATGAGCACGCCCAGTGCCTCAGCATCTGCCTAGTGGAGGAGGACTGATCTTGGAAGAGGTATTTAAGAGGCCACTTGCATGATGTGGTCTTTCTCCTGCCTGGAAGAGTCATCAAAAAACCCCAGGTAGGGACACACCGAGCTTTGTGACACCCAGAGCTCACATCTTGGTGCTGCCTGGAGAAATGGCCTCACCCTTGTGCAGTTACAGTAAAAACCCAGTTGTTTTTTCCTCTTCTGGGAAAGCTCTAATGGACTGTAGAAAAGCTGAATGAGGATGTGGCCCCTGCCGCAGGGAGAGAAAGACCTGTAAGAGAAGAGACAAGTAGGACTAAACTTGACCTTAGATGAAAAAAAACCAGGGCTGGATTCCTCATTCCTGGACATCAGGGCAGCCTCAGGAGAACACAAAGGGGCCAGTAGCACAACCAGCATGGGCATGGCCTGGCTGACTCAGGAGGAAAGAGCTACAAACCCCATCCTTCCCATCCCATGGCAGCCGTGTCCTCTGCCCTCTGCTCACAGCCACAGCCTGGGAGGGCGCTAATTAATGCACCCTTATAATGAGTGGTTTGCAAGTTTATGAGGATGTACAAATCCCACCAAGCTATCGAAGTGCTGATGACTTACTATTCATAGATTCATCATAGAATCACCAAGTGGTTTGGGTTGGACCTCAAAGATCACAGTTTCAACCCCCCTGCCACGGGCAGGGACACCTTCCACAGACCAGGTTGCTCCAAGCCCTATCCAGCCTGGCCTTGAACGCTTCCAGGGATGGGGCAGCCACAGCTTCTCTGGGTGCCCTGCTCCAGTGTCTCACCACTGTCATTCAGTTTGACACTGGGCAATGTCACTCCTTTGCTGGTTGTGGCACTGCCAAAATTATGTTCATTGCTGATCGGCTCCCGTTGCTTTTGCAGAGGTGCAAAACCCCCTCTGAGCACAGAGGGGTGACTTTGCAAGTTGTTGTAGCCATCCCATGTTATGGAGGATGGTCCCTGGCAAGGACAACACCATCCCTGGGGAATGCTGGGGTTATGGCTGCAGGAGCCAGGGAACCAGGGAACCAGGAGAGTCTGGGAGAGCTTTTCAAGACTGTCATGATGCCTTCCCTTCCCCCTCACCTCCCCAAGCATTTATATCCCTCAAGCCCTTCCTCCTCTAAGATAATTAAGGGCAAAGGAGAAATTAAGCTAATTCTGTTGGGGCTGCTGCATCTCTCTTATCATCAGTTCTTACTCCCCTCCTTACTACACATGTGTAATTAAAGCAGGTTTTTCTGCTGTAAGATAAAACATCTTGTTCTTCCAGACCAGTTTCGGTTGCACCAGTCCCCTCTCACGGAAACCCCTCCAAACCTCAGCCAAAATACTGGACTCCCCCTGTGGGTGCGGGCAGAGGTGACTCCCCCTCCCCAGTCCCCGCCCAGGAGGATCCTGCTGCAAAGGGCTGCCAATCTGTGAGGGGTCACACTGGGTCACTGACCGACCTCCCCTTCGATCCCTGCCCAGCTGGCATTAAATAACAGCCCGTGCCATTTTTAAATGCTGCCATGGCAGTCGCCACAGCAACCTTGAAACAGACCCCGGTGCCAAGCCCCAGAGCTGTCACAGCCACCCTGAGCCCTGGGGACAGATTTAGCAGGGGCATAAAGCAAAACAGCACCAGAGGGCACAAGGACAGCACAAGGCCATTCCTTCCCCTGCAAGAGAGGGATGAGCCTCGTGAGATCCCCCGTGTCTCTGTGCAAGAGCTGGATACTGTAGGAAAAGGGGAAGGAGGGGGAGGGAAAGCTCCCTGCCTCCTCTGCCTGCAGGAAGCCAGAAAACAACAGGCAGATCTGGCAGGGAGCAGGGAAATGGGCTGGCCACCAACAGTCTGTATGGCCAGTGCTGTGGGAAGCAAGAATGTTGGGTCACCAGCCCGAAGAGCAGGAGGGACCTTGTCTGGGTGAAGGTTTGCTGCAGTCACAGAATTGCACTTGCCAACTCATCCACCAGACCCTGCCCTCCAGAAGGACGTCAAGCGCTGATGTCCACCCTACAAGTGACAGTAACCCATCCAAGAGCTGTGATTGCCTGCTCCACCTCTCAGGATCATAGAGGCGTGGAATGGCTTTGGTTGGAAGGGACTGTAAAGATCACCTAGTTCCAAACCCCCTCCCATGGGCAGGGACACCTTCCACTAAACCAGGTTGTTCCAAGCCCAGTCCAGCCTGTCCTTGAACACTTCCAGGGATGGGGCAGCCACAGCTTCTCTGGGCGACCCATTCCAGTGCCCTCAAAGAGAAGAATTTCTTTCTAACATCTAACCTAAACCTGCCTTCTTTCAGTTTGAAGCAATTCCCCCTTGTCTTGTCCCTCCAGGTCCTTGTCCAAAGTCCCTCTCCAGCTCTCCTGGAGCCCCTTTAGGCACTGGAAGGGGCTCTGAGGTCTCCCCAGAGCCTTCTCTTCTCCAGGCTGAACACCCCCAGCTCTTCCAGCCTGGCTCCAGAGCAGAGGTGTTCCAGCCCTTTGATCACAAGGACACCTCTGGATTTGTTGATCCTCCTGGGTCCCTTCCAACTCATAATATTCTGTGATCCAACAGCCCCACATCCTTGTTGTGGTGGGGGCCCCAGAGCTGGACACAGCACTGCAGGTGGTGTCTGACAAGGGCAGAGTAGAGGGGGACAATCACCTCACACTGAATCCTTGCTGGATTTACAGGACTCCAAACAGGCAGTGCTCTATGAAATCCAGGTTTGGATCAGTGCCACTCTCCCTTCCATTTCACAGCTGTTGTCTCAGGTTCAAGGATACAATTACCACAGCGCAAAGAGCTGCAGAGTGCCAGCTGAGCCGTGGTTACTTATCTTTTCCAGTGCTAAGTGTTCCTCACAAATGCAAGGTAACGTATTCACCTAATTTCTTGTTTTCATTACAGCTACAGGTGCCCATCCTTTTATCTCTTTAAGGCCGAGGATGAAGACCAAGGCTAAGGGTCACATGAAAGGGGATCTGTCAGCATAAGGTGCTGGACTGGAGTCCAGAGCGATAAAAGTTGCAATGATGCCATTGATAGCGAATCCCAAACTTGTGCTAAGGCTGGGATCACCCCACTGCCCCATAAATCAGCAGTTTAGAGGGGGAAAAGTGTTCTCCTAAGTGGGTTTTTATTACCTGAGAATTCAGGTTCAGCAGGAGTGTGTGCCTCTCCCAAGGGCAGTGTGTCAGGTTAGGCCAGGTCTGAATCTGCTCCCACCGTTGGCTTTTGTGACCACGCTCCCATAAATGTGAGCTAAGCAACAATTGCAGGGAATATTGTGGTTGCCTCTGCCAGCACATTGGGGTTTTACTACAAGGTGGTTATTGATCCCGGTAGATAACACCCTTAGGAACATCCTGAAGAAACCAAGAGTATCTCCCACACTTGATTAGGCTGTAAATTAATGGTGATTATTTTCATAACTTTGGAGTTGGCTCTAGTTCGTTGTCTTTTTTTTTTTTTCTTTTTTCTTTTTTTTTTTTAAGGAGAGAAACACTCATGGTTTATTTTCATGAGAATGCTCTTAAGGCTTATTGATGGGAGTGAATTTCAGGGCTCATTTAAATGAAACTTGTCCTCAAAGCCTTTGCTGAATCAAAGCTTAGATCTCTCCCAGCAAATCGTGCTTTTCCTTTTTCTTTTTTTCTTTTTTTTTTTTTTTTGTTTTTTTTTGTTTTCCCTTCACCTTTTAGTTACAAGATGCTGAGGGCAGAGATGGCCTGATAGGAGTCTGAGCTGTGAGGCTGCGGGTGCTGTGGTGCCAACAGGATACACCTCGTGATAAGGCGCAGCTCCGTGTGATGCGATAGGTGCTGCCGGTGTTTGGTGCATTTGATCCTGAACCATGGAAAACAAGAGGAACATTGCATTCCTTTGCCTTCCATTCACGGATTTCACCACAAGGGCTGTTCTGTGGCCACTCTGCAGTGGGTGTGAAAGATTAACATCTGCAGCAGCAGAGCCAAATCCTGACTGGAGATAATTATGCAGAAGGTGTCTCATCCTCCCTGGGGTCACTCTTCTACCAAAGTGCTTTTACACGACCTGCCAGTTTTTGGGGGGGAGATAAACTCGCTTGAACATGTCTCCTGAGTTGCAGAGCTGTTAATATTGGATAGAGCTGGCTGCTCATTTCCTCTTCTACCTGTTCTCTTTTGTGCTTCTGACAAAGAAGAGAAATGCTCTGTGCTCCTAAAACGGCAGTGAGGATGTTCCCATTGATTCATAACTGAAAGCACCAGCGCAAAGAGAAGCTCAGCCATTAAAGCGTGGTCTGGAATCCAAAGATGTGCCCAATACAGCCTCTCCTGTCTCCAGTATTTGTCAGTTGATTAGGAGATCGAGGGAGTTATGATTACACAATCCTAGAATGGTTTGGGTTGGAAGGGAGCTTGCAGACCATCTAGTTCCAAACCCCCTTCCAGGGCAGGGACACCTTTCATTAGACCATGTTGCTCCAAGCCCTGTCCAACCTGGCCTTGGACACTTCCAGGGATGGGGCAGCCACAGCTTCTCTGGGCAACCTGTGCCAGGGCCTCACCACAGGAAAGAATTTCTTCCTAATGTGTGATCTAAACCCACCTCCCTCAGTGTGATGCTCTCATCAAATGTCTCTCTCCCCCTTGTAATCTCCTTTAATGATAGAGCCTAATGGCCTCTTCTTTGGGCTTGTCCCCTTCACACAGTCCACAGAGGGAACTAAAGTACATATTCAGATCCCTCCAAGTAAGGGGTGAGATTCATCTCACCCAGTACCTCCACAGTAGTTATCTACAGCTGTGCCCAGCTCCCTTTAGAGCCAGTGGTGAGAAAATGGGAGTCCCTGAGGGGAATTTGTCTGACCTATTTTAAATGTCAGTTTTAAGATGAAGTTAATCGTGTTCCAGCAGTTTTCCCACTGCTCTCCGCTTTTGTAAAGCAGAGTTTTGAGCATCCCAGAGGCAGAAACCCACCAGTGCTTCCTTTGGGTGTTGTGGTCCCCTCTCTCAGTGAGATGTAGGATGTGTTCACATGGAGGCTTCTGGCATGTGAGGTGCAACAGGTGGTGGGATCAGGACGGGAAAAAGAAAGGATGTTTTCTTTTTCCCTCACTGCTACTGAAGAACAAGGAAGGCAGCTGAGATTATCTGTTCCTCTGAGGATTTCTGACTTTGTCTTTTAACTGCTGTGTTTATTAATTGATCAAATACTCTCGGGATGTGTGGCTCTGATATCCCAGCTGGTGAGATGAGCAGACTCAAAGCATTAAAATTAGCCCTGCTCCTGCAAAGGACCCTCTTAAGACTGTCTAAAGCTGCATGGACCAACCATTTTGTGTTAAGATGATTGGGCACAATTTGCTTTGTTGCCTCTTTTATGGAGAAGAGCAGCCTTCCTCCACAGTAGGGGTTGAAAACCACCAGCATTTTCTAACAGTGGGCAATCAAAAAGAACATGGACGTAGAAAAACAACCATTCTAAAGCAAGGGTATTTTTTTTTTTTAAATAGCAGATAAAAGATATATCACCCAACTTTTGGGGAAGCTCACATAAACCTTCACACGCTCCAGTCACCAGAGGTGAAAATGGAAATGCAGAGACTGTGGTGTGACATTGTAGGACCCTCTTCGTTCTGCAGCCCTCCCTGGGAAAGTGTCTTGGTGAGTATCCGATTCAGCACAGAATTCTGGGAGAGCACATTTCAGTTACTGCATTTCATTCATTTTTATGCCTTTCTAATGCAGATGCAGCTGAACTATAGCATTGATTCATGCACACACCTCTTTTCCATATAGATGATGACTGCATCAAAGCAGCCAGCGCTCTGAAATAGCACACAGTGAAATACCACAGCAATTCTCATTTGAAGTCTATAGTGGGAGAGCAATTTCCAAAAATGAAGGGCAAGGTTCCTAATCCATAGCAGCTTTTTTGCCAGAGAGATGTGGGAGAGAAGAAACAGGATGCATCCTGCATGACTCATCACTGTAACCACCCTGGATTTATTAACTGAAATTATGAGAAACACCAAAAATGATTAAAACCTCAAACGTCTGGTGAAAGGCGTCGCCTCAAGGACTGGGTATTGTGAGATAGTGTCGTAGTCTTCCTGTTGATTTTAAAGAATTGAGGGCTAAAAGGTCAAGCTTTCAAGACCAAATAATTCATTTGTAAAAATTATAGGGCAGCCATCATCACCACCCGTCACAGAGAGGGGTAAAGATATCCCCAGGTCCTGGGAAGCTTGTCTCTCTCCAAAACAGGGTGACTACAACCACCCCTCTTCCTTTACACTCACCCACTGTGTATTTGCACAATTGCTCCCTCCTACTCCCACTTTAGAGACCCCAAATCCGCCCCACGTTGCCATCACCACCAACCTGTAGATTCACCCTCACCAAGGTGTCGAACCACATCCTCTGTATAACACGGAGAATGCCCAGGTTTGGGGACCAGGTCTCGGCACAGCACTGACAATGTCTCCTCGGGGTTCTTCCTCCACATGCTGCATTCTGAACCCATCCCCAGCTGCCCGGCCAGAGGGAAAGGGGCACAAGCCACCCCCATGCTGGAAGCGGCTCCGCTGTGTCCCACACCGACCCCAGTCCTGCCTGTAGCCATCTGCTGAGCTGGTGCCTTTGACCTTCCCCCCAAAACAGTCCCTGAGATCCCAGGATCTGGGAACTCTACAGACTGGAAGGGTGTGAGGGACCCACGTTTCTGGGAGGTGATCAGTGGAAGGAGCAGGACTTTTCTTGCCCTTCAAGGCACATCACTTCCAGCGTACTCACTCCGTATTTTACGGACTTATTTGTACATTCAGATTCTGCTCAGTTGTGTCCTGGCTTTCATGGATTCCAAATCAAAATTCCTGCTCTAGCCAGTCCCAGTTCTGCAGAGCTGTCCTTGGCAGTGGGCTCTTGCAGCTCCTGGAGGGAAGCTCTTCTTGGCTGATGCTTTCCTTTGCTGATTATCTGCTGCAGACCCCCTGCTCCTCCAGTTCCCAGCTCAGGATCCCACTTTTCCTGTCCTTGGACATCTTCAGTGTCCATGGTTCAGGCCTACAGTCTCCCTTGGGGGATAGCAGCATGCAGGACTTGTGTTGCCCTCCCTTTGCCATGTCCTGGCCTGAGTTTCTGCACACTCTCAGCCTTGTCCAAATCTCCCAGGAGGGAGAGATTTGAGCTTTACGGTCCTCAACAGAGAAGGCACCACTGCGGTGACCCTGGGTGAGAAATCCTGGGGAATGAGAGTCCAGGGCATCTCTTGAGTACAGGAAACTGCCCTGGAACAAAATGGAAGGAAAACTTTACGAGGTAACATCAAGGACACACATCAAGGACTTGCTGTGAAGCTGAGGTTTAAGTTTGGGGTATACAGCCCTCATCTCTCTCTGTGCTCTCTCAACAGCTGAGTCTTTTCCCACATCGTTCTTTGCCCACTGTCCTTGCTGCTGGAGAAGTGAGGACAGAAGCAGAGATGAAAATATTCCTCCCAGAGGGGTCTGTTTCTTCTTGGGCAGCCGTCGGTATCTGGAGATAACAATATGTTTCCTCCACATTTTAGAGAGGCCAAGAGAGGCTCAAGCAGGGAAGCTCAAGACTAAATTACCAGCCAGGTCATTTCCACTTCACACTGTCAGAGCTCAAGCAGAGGGAGGAGAGGGACTGTTTGTTGGTTTTTCCTTTCCCGGTTCAACAGGCACACTGACACCACGGCATCCTGGAAAACACGGCAGATGCACATTGCTGTACCTGGGAGAAAACCATCCTAGATTGTAGGACTTATTCAAAGACAGAGACACCCCCTCAACAGGGTGGTTTCTGCATAAACCAGCCAAGGGATGCAAAGTCTGGAAGTGATGGGCATGAATTTACCAGGGAGAAGAAAACAGGCTGGTCCAGGAGGTCCTGGAAACAAGGACTGGAAAGGATGTTGAGAGACCAGATGTCCTCTCCACCATCTACATGGTTCAGCTCTGGGCTCTGCTCCATTGCAGGCTCTCCCCACATTCAGGGGTGTTCGTCTGGGGAGGCTGGATACCCACTCCTTGCTATTTTTAAAGATGAATGTTAATATGTTTAATTGCCAGAACTCCAGGAAGGGAGCCAGGGCTAAAAAGTATCTACTAAGAAACTGCCAAGAAACACTGTTAAACAGGATCTAGGAAAAAAGCCAGGCACAAAAATTTATGATCTTTATCTCTGCAATAATAATTTCTCAGTGGTCAACCGAGGAGCAGAACAAAGGTCATCAGTTTGGTATCAGCTGGAGTTTGTGAAATCCTTTGTTTCCTCCACTGTGAGCTTGCCCTGCAGGTCTCACTGCGGGAGACCCTACAAAGGAGCACAAAAACCTGGCAGTCCAGACTGACACATTTGCCCCCATTCTTTGCTCAAGACCCAAGAACTGTGCAATTCCAAATCAGAGACCTGCCCAGCACTGGACAAAGCCCAGCCTGGATCCCCATCAAGGGAAGAGGCATGTTTCCCCCTGTTTATTAAATAAGTTATCCATAGGAATGGGCCAGTGAACTTCTGTGCTACTCAAGGCACCTCATGTCAGCAGTCCTGTTGATTCTATCTCAGAATTTTGCATTTGCACAGATGCAAGAGCCAACCTCATCTTGGGTTTCCTTCCTTCCAACATGATGGGGGACAAGCAAGGGACCCATGAAGACCTCTGAAAGTAAATCAAAGGAGAAGAGGCTCCTTTTTTATTATTATTTCCTGGTTATGTAGTAGAAACAATTCTAGGCAAAACATACACAGTTTGCTTCTTGACATGGCTGCCAAGATTCCCAGCTTTACAGTGATGATCAGGTTTCAGAACATTTCCAAACCAGCCCCCACAAAATTAATTGACTATCCAAGAAACCCTTGGCTTTGGGCATTATTTATTTTTAAGGTAAAGTTCTGATCCCAGTGACTTGCAGAGAAAAACCCTGAAAACCTGATCCCTGTGAGCCCTAATGACTCAGGGAGTGGGACTCAGATGCCCACACACGGGAGCCTGGTGCCATCTGAGATGCCCCTGCACATCTGAGGCATCCCACGGTGTTGGCAAAGCGACACGGAGCCGAGGGAAGACAAGCAGCCCTCAGAAGCAAGAGCTGGAGTCTGGGGCTGGATACCCTGGAGATTCCAGCTTGGCTCTGGGAAGCGATGTTTAGACAGCCAAATCCAGCCCTAACGCACACACAGAAAATATATATAATCAAATCAATCAGCCACTCAATCAATCACAGGAGATACTTCCAAATCTTCGGATTTCATGTCAGTTCTGGAGGCAATCTAAGCAGTATTTCAACACTCAGGGCTGTGTTAGAAACACACTATTCGCTTCACTGACACTTCCAAGCATACTGAAGTGTTCAGCTGGCCCAGACTCTCTGCTCCCACCCTTGCTGCAAACGTCCTCTCCTCCATCCTCTGTTCCTTCTGCATCTACCATGGCAGATGTAACTCTCTGCCTGATCTCCAGATTGCAAGAGAAAGAGCAGAGGAATTTTTTTTATTTTATTTCCCCCCCCCCAAAGGAGAGGTATGCAAAATGCAGGAGGCGAAGACTTTCCACAGGGTGAAAGGGAAAGAGCTGTGACGAGGCTTATGGAGCCCTGAGGGGTAAGAGAAGGGGCTGGCACATGAACCACCAGCAGCTCTGGGGCAGCATCACCTCGGAAAGTCAGCGCCCTCACGGAAAAGCAGGATATTTTTAGTTTACCCAGTGTATTTAAATCATCATGGAGCACATTAAAATTACAGTAATTATCCCACCTTCTCACGTGGGATTCTGGGAGGTGACGGATTGGTGGATCGTGTGCTTAGCGGAGTCATCTTCAGTGAAGTTCTTCTGCAAAACAGAATTGTTTTGTTTTCCCCACTTTCCAGCTGCAGCATTCCTGGCCCATTAGTACTTGTCAGTTGAATACTGGGATCTGTTCACAAACCACCCTTCCCTCTCCAGCACCCCAGAGCTGAGACAACCCCTGTGACACCAACTCCTTCAGAACACAAACGCGTTTCCACACTCCTGGAGTTGTGAGCTTCCACATGCAGGCGAGGCTGATGTTTTCTTCATGGCAAGTTTCAACCTCTGAAACATTTCTGCTTTCCCCCCAGCTGTGGGAAATGCAGGGAAACCCAACATCCCCCAGCCCTTGCCCTTCTCTTGCTGCCCCACCAGCGCAGGCAGGGGAAGAGGGTTTATTTCACTGCTGCAGCAGCTTTGAAAAGGAGCTGCTAAAAATGCAACTTCCTGCACAGAAAAAAAAAAAAAAGAAAAAAAAGAGAAAAAAATAGACACATTCTTTTCCAGATCAGAAGCTTTGTGTTTCTGATTGCAAAATAAAAACAGGGGGGAGTTGAACAGAACAATCTTGACAATGAAACCATTTCCCTTATAAATTGTCATCACCAAATTCTGGGTTATCTCCATTTCAAGCCTCCCTTTTGAAAGATAGTGCTGCTGATATCAAGATAAGGACTCTTCTCCTCTTTTTGTTTCTTTTCAGGAAAATAAGAAATCTATGAAAAACGGTTCCTGATCCTTCTTAATGTATCAGAGGTGGGGAGAAGTCCCCAGTATCTCTCCTGGTGAAGTGGCCTTGGAGGTTCCCCCAGCTCAGCCTGACCTTGGAGGTCCCTGCAAACCTCCGTGACTTTTAGGGGGTCCCAAACAGCTCTGACAGAAGGTTCTTCGGAGCCCTGAGGGGTGTGATCCCTCCACAAGAAGCCAAATGCTTGTAAAAGGAAAAATCAACAGGGATCCCTTGATGGAGGCGAGCGATTCCCATCCTGGCTGTCTGTGCTTGGAGCATCACAGCAATCCCCTGGGAGGGGATCTGGGCTATCACCTTGTCCCAGGATGGGATCCACACACAGACAGGCTGCAAACACCGCCCCCTCCTCTCCTCCAGCTCGGATGGAGAAGTCCCCATCATCCTCCTCTGCACATGGGAAACGTTGCCAGAGCCTGGCCATTCCCCTGCCTCACACCCCTGTTCTCTGGCCCCTTCCCAGCTCTTCAGCAGCGTGTTCCTGATTATTTAGTCTCTCTAAATGCTGCAGAAAAATGCTGCTTCTCCTGAATACTAAGTAACGAAGGAAAAAAAAATAAAGCCCATTCCCTTGCTGGACTCTGTTTGTTCTCTGGTTTGAAGTTCGCTGTTACTGCTGAAAGCTTTTTTGACTCTTGTAGGTATTTGATCCAAGTGACCTCTGATGTTTGGGGCACTGATACGGTCTCACACCGAGCCTGTTCTGGCACAGATCTTAAATATCTCTCCATCCATCCATCCATCCATATAACTCTCTTCCTCTCTCTCTCTCATTCCAGTGCTATCTGATCAGATCTTGGCTTCCCTTGCACTTCTTTCATCGAATTAATATCTTTCCCCCGAGGATGTTTTCTCCTTCTCCCGGATTTTCCCTTTTTACACCCCGTCACTTCCCTCTCCCATCTTCCCATCTCCCGACCCGCTCCCCTCCTCTCCGTGCTGCCGCTCTGCAGCCGCGTCATGGATTCAGCACAACATATATATTTAAATGGGACAATTTCCACTAACATAAACAGTCTGGCCCATTAATTTCAATAGTGGAGCTGACAGCCCGGGCCTGGAGTCTCATTGCCTGGTGACACATGAGTACAACTGCTTGGACTTGACGGGTAACTGTTTCCAGCGCTCAGCTGCACATCTGCAGCAGGAAGGAAATTCTTTCTGTAGCGCTGGGAAAGGAAAAAAAAAAAAAAAGAAAAGAAAAGAAAAAAAAAGGCGCCTAGATTTCCCTCCCCACCACCCCCAGATGATGATATTCATCATTCAAGCGTTTCAGCTGACTGGGTGTTTAATTCAGAGTTCAGAGGGGGGACGCTGATGGTGTGTAACGAGCCTTGCTGTTGATCCTTTGTTCCGGCCGCTGTGGTGTTGCTTTTACCAAGGGCTTCTCCCGAACCACTCAGAGCACTGACACATATCCAGCAACACTGGGTACCCTGGTGTCTCCAGAAGCAGCTGCTGAATTAAAACAGAGAATGTGCCTCTCCTCAGAGAGGTTGTTGTGTTGATAAATTAGAGCAGGGGGGATCAAGCGACGGGATTTCTTTGAGGTGGCTCCAGCAGGACCTTGAACAGACGATGCTGAGGGTGGGTCAGTCGTGGTCTGAGACATCATTAAGGGCTTAAGGGCTTCCAAGATGGTGAAAGGCCTAGAGGGGAAGCCGTATGAGGAGCAGCTGTGGTTACTTGGTTTGTTCAGTCTGGAGGAGACTGAGATCAGACCTCATTGTGGTCTTCAGCATCTTCATGAGGGGCAGGTACTGATGTCTTCACTCTGGTGACCAGTGGCAGGTCCCAAGGCCGTGGCATGAAGCTGAGTCAGGGGAGGTTTAGGTTGACAGAGCTCAAGGAGTGTTTGGATAATGCTCTCAGGCACACGGTGTGACTTTTGGGTTGTCCAGTGCAGGGGCCAGGATTTGGGCTCGATGATCCTTGTGGGTCCCTTCCAGCTTAGGAGATTCTCTGATCCTTGGCTCTATGACCAGCTTGCTGACGGGACCCAGAAGACCAAGTTAGCAAAGCTTCAGGAATTGACTCAAACTTTTCAGGCTTTCCCTGCCAGCTGCACCAGAAAAACGTGTGATTAACACCATGAACCTCTCCAGCTTTGCTTCCAGAGCAAGTCAAGTATTCTCACCCACCACATCAGCAGCCAGCCGGAAGGATCCCTGTAGGAAAGGTTTTGTGCTGCAGTCTTTGTGTGACTCCTCTGGGTAACAAGGGCTGTTACTTTCAGTAGGACAGAAAGAGAAACCAAGTCTCTTGGATGGACACTTCTTTCCCCCAGAGCGTAAACCAAGGTTTCCAGTCTCTAATGTTGTTTTTTTTCCTCTTTCTGAGCAAAAATCAGGTGCTGAGAATATCAACCTGTCACTATTTATGTACTTCTTGCCACAGCATGCACCAGCTTTGCCTGGAAATGGGGAATGAACACAGGTCTGAACATGTCACAAAGTGTCAGAAAGTGCATTAACTCTGAGCTAGCTGAGGTGAATACTGAGAGCTTTGGGCTGGTTGTGTGGGGGAATCAGCTACTTTAACACGGACATAAAGGAATTACCCACCACTGAAGTCAGTCAGGGTTGTGGGGATGGAATTCAGATGATACTTAGAGTACCGGTAAGGAAATATATAGGGGAAAGTCACCCAGTATGCTGTACTGCCAAGATCTCCCTAGAAAAGGTCTTGGAAAGCAGAATTTTTACACAGTTCCTGCTAAAGGAGAGCAGACTCACTCACAGACCTTATTTCTGAACACAGGCTGAAGAAGTGTAAAGATATGAGCAACTGTTGAAGTTGGCCCTGCTTTGAGTAGGGGGATGGGTTGGATTATATCCAGAGGTCCCTTCCAACCTATTTTTTTCTATGATTCTGTGGTTCTATGATATAATCTGCTGTATCTAGGTGGAAGCTGAATTCTGGAGCTGATAAAATACAGAGGGCTGCAGAGTTTTGACCTTTGGGTCAGAAATCTTGTGAGATACCTCATCAATCCTCTGTCCTGCCAGGCTCTGGTCCCCTCTCCTCAATGAAGAAGGGAACTCACACAAAATAGGTTTGGCAGTGCCACATACCGTAGATATTATGGGCTTTTTTTTTCCTAAAAAAAAGAGACAAATCTGATCTAAATTAAAAGTCAAGATCTTCTTTCTGAAGTCTGTTGAACAGGCAACAGCAAGCAATATTGCTCTGTAAATGAATAACCAAACTCAAAGAGCCAGTCAACTGATCCAGAGCACATATTTGCATTCAGTAATATGGTCACTTATTGCACCTTGTGACCTACTGAAACATGGACAAGGCTTTTCCCTTCCCCGTATTTCACTGAGTTTCCTTTCAACGCTGTAGTTGTCTCTTAGCCCAGAAGTTTGACATGACGAGCCTGGATTTTCCAGAGAAACTCCTGCCTATTTTGTGGCTTTCACTCTGTGTCCTTTCTAGAGCAGCAAGTATCCTAGTCCAGGTGAGAAGTCAGGTGGGAGGAAAAGGGCATTTTTTTTTCCTTAATATAGTCAAGAAAAGCTCAGGTTTTGTGACGTTGAGACACCCTGGGAAGGTGATGGGCAATTTTTTACAAATATCAAGGCTGAGGCAAAGTCTGCATTAACAGCTTTAAGGGTGTGTGTCCAAGCATCCCTTTCTTCTTGATTTGGTTCAGAGCAGGTAATTAGGTGTTTCTTGAATGTCTTCATGTCTCATGATTGGTTTAGGGCTGAAATGATGTGACACCAGCTTGTAGTGGTGATGAACTGAACCCCCACTGGGGACTCTGTTGACTAATCTAAATGGGGATCACAGCATGCAGCTGATTGAATCCCAGTCTAATCCTGGCAGAAGGAGACCAAATGATCCTACAAAAGTCTTCTCAGCCGTGTTTTCAGGTTGCATCTCCATTCCCACAACCTTTAAAAGCATCTTTGAAGACCCTGCTTTCTCCAGTTGGCTTCTTGCACAAATCTAGCACCACCCTGGATGTGCTGAAATACAATGCCCTTAAATTTGCCATTCCCAGGAACCCACTCCTGTGACTTTGGAGCCATCTGACAACAAGCAGAAGCTTGTCCTCTCCTCTGAACCACTTGTCTCAGCCCACAAGCACTGCCAGTCCATGTCCCTGCTGCAGCTTCTCCCAGAAGACAGAGGATGATGCTTTTCTGACTGTCTTAGTTCAGACAGGATCAGATGACTCATGGTGTAGAAATGTCCCATCCTCTCCATAAAGGAAGCCTTCCATGATCAGTCCTTTAGGAGACATCCATGCTGTGGACATCTAAGGGCTGGTGAAATGAACCCTAGTCCAAGAAACACAGAGAGATTCCTCCAAGGACCTAGGAAAAAAGAATTGCCACATTCTTTCCCATCCTTGCTTTCAACTAATTTGAGCTTGTTTTCTTATTGCAGAGCAATAAAATAAATGCTCCCTTGCCTGTCTCTGACTTTGAATAGGGCTCTGAAAGATGCAGCAGGAATGGATTTGGGCTGCCTTAAAACATGGATCACATGGTAAATTATTTATTTGCCTGTTTATACCCTGTAATAAAAAAAATACACAAACAAAACCTTCCTTCTTCCCCTCTTAAATGTCTCGATTTCTGTGTGTAGATAGTTTATACAACCCCCAGTTAAGTTTGTTTAGATCATACTAGGCATCTGAACAATTTCCAAGCACTTGGAGAGCTTCAGGGGCACAGACAAGTGCTGGTGCCCCTGATCCTGCAGGGAGGGAGCTGAGGCATGTTTAGATCCAACTCCTTGCTGAGGTCACAGGCAGAACAGGATTTCAGGTTCAGAGGAGAAAATGTGGGAAGATCTTCAGAGGATCTGAAGTTTGCAGGACCAAAGTCCAGGGGCCGTGTCCCGCCTTGCATCTTGTTTTTCACTCTGGCTTGTTTTATACTCCTTTTCTCCAAATAGAGAGTTCCTCAGCTCAGGAGAAGTTTCTCTACGAATTTGCACCCAGCACAGGATAAGGGGATCTTTCTCTTGAGTAATAGTCCTCTTACAACTCCCTGACCTAAATGCTGAAGAAAATGTGGTCACAGGTTCCCTGATTTTGGCACTAATGGGAAATGTGAAATGAGACCTCCCAGGATGCAACCAGTGAGTGACAGATTTTACAGTGATGTGTAGGGTGAGATGATCCCTCCAGGCCAGAGAGGGTACTGAAAATGGGAAGTGCCCACGAATCTCACAGGGCACAATTAGTCCCAGAATTAAAAGACCTTGTAGACACCACCTTGATATATAAAATCAGGCTGGAAGCTTTACTGGCCATCCTTGGCCTGCTGTCCACCTGGCAGATGGATCAGTGCATCCGATATGTCCGTGCAGTGGAGAAACGTTGCAGCAGGACTCATCTCTTAATCCCCTAAAATGAGTGCTCAGGGTGTCCAGCTGAGGCTGGGAGCTGAGCTTCACGTGAGGGAGAATCAGCCTTCCAAGCTGAAAGGAAGATAAAACAGTGTTTTGGTGAGAGATGACATTAAAAAGCAGGTCAGACAGAACAGTCAGCCTGTTGATAGTCAGTCAGCTCATCCTGCTCTGAGTGCTTTCCAGAGCACCTGACAGGACGTGTTTGCCCTCACAACTCACTGTGGGGTTGTCTCAGGCAAGGAGAAAGGCACAGGGACTGTCTTTCTCAGGTCTGCCCTTACCTGTGTATCCCCAGCTCCAACCCAACCTTTTCTTCCCTTTATGTCAGTGATCTCTGTAGATGTGCTGAGTGATGGGGGTGACAGGGTGCTGACTTTGGCAGTGCTGGTCCAGAATTACCAACTCCACCATCATTTAAATTCCAATCCATCCACCCTCAAGAAAGCTAGGTGTTCACAGCAGTAAAACATGATGCTTCTAAACCTTCGATGTTAACCCTTTCCTTCTTCATCACAGGAACCTGAAACATGTTTTCCCCCAAGAAATGAAAACTTTAAGAGTCTGGTAATTGCCTGACTCCAGGGAAACGGAAAAAGGGCAACAAACTTCATGGGTCTACCAAGGAGATCTGGGAGGTGTGTTTTCTTTTGTCTCTGGTCAATGGTACCTAAAATGCCACATCCACTAGAGACACGCAACTCTTGATGAAACCTGAAGGAGAACTGACCTGAGGGTTGAATGTGCTGACCTTTCCTCATTCTGTTTAACTGTACTCCTGTCTGAGTAAAAAGAACTTGCTGATGATTTTCAGCAAAGCATTTCTTCTGCTTCCCATTTACTGCTCCTGTAAAGGCCTTTGTATGTTGACTTTAGTCACTACAAACACAAGAGCATGATTGCTACCTTGGTATTTGAGCTTCTGTGTCCTTGCTCTGCATTGATGCCCAGCATGTTGGGATTCAACTCTCAGACACTGAGTCCTTTAAAATTATGTTAACATTGAAAGTCATAGTAGTGCTAATGTCTGCTGTTAAACCTCTGCCAAGCTCCAAAAACAAGTATAACAATAAATTCAGATCTGATGTGACGCTCTGAAAGTTGCCCTAAGGCCACCACATCCCTGCCAGACACGGGCAATTGTGTGTTTTTGTCTTGACTGCCTTTTGTTCAACGGGTCATTCCAGGAGGGAGGTGTTCATGGACAGACTAACAAGAAGGCACAGGTAACCAGTGTGGCTGCACCCGGGGGCAGAGCTCACACCTTTGCCATGGGACAGCGCAGTTATTCCAAAACACCTTCCTGGGGCTGAAAGGAGCCACCAAGAACAGGGCAGTGGGTTCTTTCTGAGGAGCATCGTGGCTTTGCCTAAGTTCTCACCGGGCTGGTGACCTGGGCTGAAATTCAGTGTGTGTGCTCAGTGTCACAATGGAGCAGTTTGGTTGCCTAAATATAGATGGCTCATGCCATTTGGGATGTCCCAGGGAATCCAATTTGTGCCCATGAATCTGGAAGGGGAGAACTCATAGCCATCCTCAGCTTCCTCGTGGGGAGAAGTGGAAGAGCAGGCACTGATCTCTTCTCTCTGGTGACCAGTGACAGGACCTGAGGGAATGGCCTGAGGTCCCTTCCAACCCAAACCTTTCTGTGCTCTGTGATAACATGAACAGTGCCATTAACTTTTATGTTAGACAACCCAAGCACACGCTCGTGGCTGGTCACCTGCACTGCACCCCACCTGCAAACTCTGAGCTTCATCTCCACGGACTGTCACAGCTGCTGAGACATCCTGCTCACGTGGAGGAATCCACACACCAGCACCTAAACTCAGGTGTTTATTTCTGTCACTGCACTGCAATCGTGGGGCTCCACCTGTTACTATCTCTCGATCTGCAGAGGGGGTGACTGTACCCAGGCAAGTGTGGGGCTTGCTGTTAATATATTCATGGGAATCTCTGCTGAGAAGAGTCAAGTCCTCTGGTCCAAAGCAGCCCTTGCCAATCTCCAGCTGCAGGAAACATTTTCACATGCCTGTGCTAGAAAGCATCTCATTTGCTTTATCTCTCTTGCAGATGTTTACCTCTAAGCTTTTCAACCTGAACCTTTTTTTTTTTTTTTACAGTTCAGATCTGTCTAACCAGTCTGGGCAATTGAGGCTAGCACACAATTCATCCTGGGGTTGGCATCTAAAGCAGAGCAGATGAATCATGTCTCAGAAGTGCCTGTTTCAGTCCACTGATTGAAGGAGGGACCTGTGGCAATGAGTTCAGAGACAGACATCGGAGCTGGAGCCGTCCAAAGACAGGTGAGCCGGATGCAGTCTGATTTCTGAACCACCTCCACCCTTACCCATGCAAATGAATAAGGCAGACTGCAAGCACAGCTTAGGAGGGAATCCCTCCGTGGTCACACCGGTGGGCACTGGAGCCCAGAGGACTGCTGCGGGTGGGAGCAAACCCATCGGAACAGCTTGCTGCCACCTGGAAGCCAGGCTGAGAACAAGAACCAGATGGCAAGATGTGAGACCTTGATTAACAGTAATTTGAATGCCTGCTCTGTACAGAAGGCTTCTCATCAGCAGATCTCATGTGGCCGTCAGTGTCTGAGGAGTTACCTGTGATCACTTCGCAGCCAAACGAGTCTCTGAAGACCCAAGTCCAAATTGGCACCATGTGTGTCTCGTGAGTAGATCAGACTCCAAACAGCCTTCAAACGCATAATTTTGGAGTCAGATCTGGAGGTTGTCTGGATGCAAATTCAAAGGCAGGTCTGGGATCAGGCTGGGACATGGCTGTTCACATAGGGACGGCCCGAGGCACAAGAGACATGCCAGCGACAGCTTCCTGTAGGGTTTCTCTCCCGTGCCAAGCTCCAGGCCTTTTCCCTGCCTCCTGTGGCAGGACTTCCCATCTCTCCGCCTGTTCTCCACCCTCCTGTCGCTGAAGTGCTTGTTGCATGACTGGGAACTCAGACTGGAGAGAAGACATTTCTCTTGGAGCACAGGCTCTCCTTGGGCTGGTCAGCGGTTTCTGACCTTTTTCACCTTCTCACAGCGAGAGGCATAAAATTTTAGCACATTAGATGAAAAGCCTCATTTAAAAACAGCACGACCTGGGGGCCTCCACATATTCCAAAGCCCCATCTGCCTTGACACACGTGTATTTCCCTGGTAGCCCAGCATTCCAGACACATTTCTGACATGGAAGCAGCCCTGACTGCATTGGCAAATCTAAAGTGTGTTGCACAACTGCTGCCGCTGCAGGGGCTTCCGTGGCCAAGGACACGAGCACAGGTCCTTTTGCACACCCAGGGTGCAGCTGTGGGAAGCACAGGCAGCCCAGTGAGCCATCCAAGCCTGTGGAAAACCTGGCAAGGTGGATGTAATATGGCAAAATGCCTTTCTTCATCTGCCCCTTCGTGCTTATCGATCGGCATATTAATAAAAACTTGTTCAAAGCTCCGAGATTACTTGGGAATAGTCCAAGCTTCAGCCCCAGCCATGCTTGTAATGAAGGGGCTTGGGGATCAAAAGCATTTTAAAATGGCCTTGCTAATCAATCATCAACAATTGGGTAAATTAAGCCCTGCAGTCTTTCCTTTGCGAGCGAGGGATCTGCCGGACGTGTCTTTAATGAGCAGATTCCTATCCCTTTAATATTCCTTAATACCTTTCTAGAGGAAATGAACCACAGGGAGACTTTGCCGGTGGAATGAGAGGAATGCAGATAACTGTGGGCCTCTGCTTTCTCACACGTAGGGGCTGAGAAACCCCAGCTGCACAAGGGATGTTGGGCACGGCGGGGCAGTTTCCTTCCAAAGATCCTGATAACGCTCCTGATAACTCCTTTGGCCAGTGCCACTGCCAAAAGCAAGTGTTTGTTTTCCTCCTTATTGCCCAGCTAAGCCCTGTCCTTACTCATCTCCTCCAAGGCTCATGTCCATCTGTGGTGAAGGCTTATTTCCTAAACCCATCAGAAAGGTAATGGCCCTAGAAGCAGATTCCTGTTAATTATTAACATGCAAGAGGCAATGCAGGTATCAGAGGAAGGCAGAGAAGCTTGACTCATCCTGGGGCTCTGCTTTTTGCTGGCGTTTGTCACCTTTTTACCATGGTATGAGGCCTTTAACAAGTCCCTTTGGGACCCAAATTGTGCCAAGGGAGGTTTGGATTAGACATAAGGAGAAATTTCTTCACCAGAAGGGTGGTCAAGCATTGGAACAGGCTGCCAGGAGAAGCTGTAGAATCACCATCACCACAAGTGTTCAAAAGCCGTGTGCATATGGCACTTGGGGCCGTGGTTTAGTGGTGAGCATGGTGTTTCTGGACTAATGGTTGGACTCCATGATCTGGGATGTCTTTTCCAACCTCAGTGATTCTGTGACTCTGTGACCTGGGACATGGGGCATGTCCCCTGTGTCTTTCTCTCTTTCCGTGGCACAGCTGTACTTGTGGTCTTTTATTGCTGGTCCTTTATTGCCGCGTTAAGAGAGGGTTAGGAACAGTTTTGTGGCCCGCAGTGAGTCTTGGCTTTGGGATAATGGCTTCTGTAATCCTTCTGTGCTCACAGACGTCTATCACAACGCTGAACCCCACCCTAAAAATCAAAGCTCCAGCACTTCTTGTCAGGTTTCAGAACATGGGGAACTTCTAGAGCATGGAGACTGTACAAGTGGTACCTGTCTGGAGAGGGATGGGGCGCACAGGAAGGCGTGACTGCAGCTCGGATAAATTCAGGTGGCTGCAGCCACGAATAATTTGTCTTATTTGGGCACTCACTAGAAGATCACCGAATTATGTGTAGGAAAATTGTTCCGACACATTCGGATTACAATGGCCTAAACACAGGGAGACAACTCGGACACGGCGGTACATCACAGAGACGTTTTCCAGCCGGATGGTGCACACAGTGTACGCAGAGGATTTCAGGGGGATTTAATTTCTCCAAAGGGAGCCCAGCTTGACAGTGCTTTACCTCTTAAGTGCGATGGCACAGCAATTAGCACATCCAGCATTTAGCACCCTGCTTTCCTCCTGGGAGCGGGGGCGGGAAGGAGGAGCGAATCCGAGCCGAAACGCGGAGTCCGGGCGCTGCGGGGATCACAACGGCGGCGTGGGGACCCTCCGCAACTCGCCTTCCTTGGAGCATCCATGGCACGCGCTCCTCCTGCACAGACACTTAGAAAATAAAAGGGATTTACGAGATCTTGTCCACGGGCAGCGAAAGCCGCTATCGATTACTGCAAGGCTCTTAAACGAGAGTAATTCACAGCTCTCTTCAGTTCGGAAGGCAAGCTCTAATTTAATATCATTATGTCTTCATGCCCCCACACATTCCACTGTCTCATTCACTGAGCTTTTATTGGGCTCTGGATAAATTATGGCTAGATATGCTGCCTTTTATCTGACCTATTTTTAGCTATTCTTGCTTTTTACATATTTTTTTTCCCCCCCTGCCATCACAAGGGGCAATTAAAGTAAAAAGATTAAAAAAAAAAAAAAATAAAATTCCACCCAGCTTTCACCTTTATTTCTTCTCTTTTGTGTGCTGGAGGATGCCTTTGTTATTGCTACAGCATTTTGAAGGCAGGAGTTAACAATAAAAACTGTTCCCCCAGATTTTATTTCCTTTCCGTTTCAAAAAAGTGCAAAGTGACTTTGACCCAACTGCTGAGTACTCCCAGCTCATTCCGTTTTCCCTCAGTAACTGAGGTCCAGAAACTTTCAGAGACTTTTCCTACAGGAATTCAAGCATCCTCAGTCCTCAAGAGCTTCAAAGGAGGTTGTGATGGACACCACTAAGGCTGAACCCCAAAGTAGTTTTCAAAGCTCTTTGGTGCAGAAAGAAAAACATGGACAGCTTGTACCCAGGGAGGGGGTTGCTGATGTTTTGGGTTTTTTTAATAAAGAATGTTTGTTTTCGAATAATATAAATATAAAAAAATATTTTGGTTTTATAACTCAATTTTATAGTAATAGAATGTATACTGTACATAGTTTTATTTATAATTGAAGTGTTACTATTTTTCTTTTAACGTTTCAAACATTGGAATTATTTATCTGAAACAGATGGAGAAATTAAAGAAAGATTTCAGACCTTGAAGGCTGAAGATGTCCTTGTGCCCCTGAACCTTTGTTCACTTTTTCCAGTAACAACAGTTTGATCTGCCTTTAAAAAAAAAACCCCAGACTACTACAGATATCTATTTTTCATGCTGTTTGGATTAGCAGTAAGGCCACATGATGGTGTAAATCACTCCCACTGACTTCAAAGCTCTCATTTCCTAAACTTTTTCCACTAAAAATTTTGGTCCATGAAATCTCTCCCAAGGGTTTGGCCTTTTGCTCCCCGACTGCGGGGCTTGGGCACTGCATCCCATGAGTTCTCCTCTGCTCTCCAGGAACAAACCAGGGCTTTCTTGGGCTGGGATGTCCAGCCAGCAGCTGGCAGGGTTGGTAAATCATAGAATCAGACGGGTTGGAAAGGACCTCTGAGATCATCAAGTCCAACCCTTGATCCAACACCACCGCGGTTCCCAGACTATGGCACTCAGTGCCACGTCCAGCCTCGTCTTGAAAACCTCCAGGGACGGAGAATCCACCACTTCCCTGGGCAGCCCATTCCAATGGCTGATTACCCTCTCTGGAAAGAATTTCTTCCTAATATCCAACCTAAACCTCCCCTGGCACAGCTTAAGGCCGAGCCCTCTTGTCCTACTGCTGGTTCCTGGGAGAAGAGACCAACCCCCACCTGGCTACACCCTCCTCTCAGATAGTTGTAGAGAGCGATGAGGTCTCCCCTGAGCCTCCTCTTCTCCAGGCTAAACAACCCCAGCTCCCTCAGCCTCTCCTCACAGGACTGGTGCTCAAGTCCCTTCACCAGCCTGGTTGCTCTTCTCTGCACTGGCTCCAGCACCTCAATATCCTTCCTGAAATGGAGAGGAGGGTGGTGGCATTGCTGTGGTTTTGGGGGAACAGGCTCCACTGCTGCCCTGGGGAGCCCAAGGGGGTCTCCCAAGGGTGGATACACAAAGATCAGTCTGGTATCAGCTCAGGGCACCATCTGACCGTGGCAGTGAGAGACGTCCACACCATCCATCCACCGGAGATGGATGTTGTCTGCCAACACAAAATTTACCATGGGTCAGGGAGATTTTTCCTGCATCCAAGTCACCTTGGCAACTTTAGCAGGACTCATCCGTGAGAAACTTTCCAGCCTCTTGCCTCAATGCAGCTCTGGGCACTCAGAAACATCTCCTTTGGTTGAGGAATTCAAGACAGGTTCTTCACAGCTCCCTTTTTCAGCTTTTCTGTTCACTCCCCACCTCTGAAAACCGAGGCAAACCCCCAAATTCTGCAATGTCTCACTTCAGGCCTTCCAACATTTACTTGCAAATGGTACTGATGTTTTTCTGCTATTTTTAAGAAAAATGTCATTATGTTGATATTTCCTCCATACAACAATTCCAGTTCCTGGATGTATTTTTAGGCATATTTTGTTCATAACTATTAGATCACTGTCATGTTTGGTTTTTTCCCCTCTGCATTTCTGGTAGATTAAGAATTACCTTGTTCTATTTATAAAAGCACACATAGCATAGTGTAACACTATAAATATTGCTTGTAATTAACTCTGATATTGATATAATTATCATAGATGAATAGAAGAGTGTTAATTAGACACATTGAACAGCTTCCCAAGTGCCAAAAATCCATCGTTTAACTATCCCCAAACTTCTGGTTTGACTCCAGCAGAGGCGGCCGGCCCGTGCCATGGCTTGATCCCCCTGGATGTGCCAAGTGTCCCGTGGGGATTCCTGGACCATCCCAGCCCTGTGGAGGAAGAGGGTGGATGCTGGATTGGTGTCCTGTGGGAGAGCTGCACAGATTCCCCCCAGCAGCCGCATTCCCACACGTAACAATCGTGACAGTGCCACTAACGAGAACCGACGATCACGAGGCAGAGTTCCCTCTCTCCACAGCCAGCACAAAAAATCATGAGACTGGATTTGGAAAAAAACACGGGGTTTTAAAAACCATGCCTGTTAGTTGTTTTCACAGATGAGCTTCTTTCAAGCAGCTTTCTCCGGTCACGAGGGAGAGGAGGTTTTTTTTTTCCCTCCCCCTTAATTTCCCTTCCCCTTAATTTAAGAAGGAAAAAAGTTCTTAAACTGATAAACAGTCACCAGGTTCAAGGAGCTGGGGATTTTGAGTAGACACGACACGAGGACATGGGTAGAAGGTAAGTTTTGAAGGATATATTATGTGATTGAGCCACGCTGCAGCTTTCTAATCACTGTACACAGAGAAGAAAATAACCAAAGACAAATCTAACATAAACACTCTAATCCCACAACACTGAAATACGAAGAGGAAAACATGTGGCAAGGGTTTGCTCTTGTGTGTGTTTGCCTGGTCGTGAGACACTGTGCCGAGTATTGTATTGACCCTCAGGCAAAATCTTTCCTAGCTGGAATACGCAGCAGAAACGCCATAAATAAATAATGTGAGGTGTTTTGTTTTGTTTTGTTTTAAAAATAAAGCCTTAAACCATCTGATACCATCTGGTTAGAACATCCAGGTGCTGTATTTAAAGAAAAGGGGGGAAAAAATTTAAAAGTAATTTGTCACTGAAGTAACGTGGAGTTAATTTGAGGATCCCTTTTGGAGAGAGAAGCTCCCCAACAGCAGCGGTTGCTGCGATCTGTGCTCTGCAGAAAACTCATGGACATAGAAAAGGGAGTGGAAAAGTGGTGTGTACCTCGGGTCATCAGAAGGGCTCTTCTAGGTTATGCTTTCCTGCTAGGTTATACGGGGTTTTTTAAGGGAGTATGGTACTTGCCTGACAGGTTGTAAGGAGGTGCAGGTGTGAGCAGAGCTCTTGCACTCCAGCATCACCCAGATATGGTGGTACCCCGAGCAGCAGCATTACAGCCACACCAGGTCCGTGCCTCCCAGCTGCCCCAAAGGCAGACATTTGGGTGCTCCAGTTGCAGGGCAGGCTGGTGGCGGCTGCTGGGGTGGGGAAAACGGAGCGCTTTGGGTTCGCAGGGTCCTGGAATCATCAAGGTTGGAAAAGACCTCTGAGATCATTGTGTTCAACCATTAACTCAGCTCTGCCAAGTCCACCACCAAACCATGGCCCCAAGCACCACATCTATATGTTTTTTGAGCACTTCCAGGAACGGTGACTCCACCACTTTCCTGGGCAGCCTGTTCCAATGCCTGATCACTCTTTTAGTGAAGAAACTTTCCTTTAATATACAATCTAAACCTCCCCTGGCACAACTTGAGGCCATTCCTCTTGTCTTATCATTTGTGACTTGAGAGAAGAGACCAATCCCCACCCAAATACAGCCTCCTTTCAGGTACTTGTAGACAGGGATAAGGTCCTCCCCAGCCTCCTTTTCTCCAGGTTGAGCCCCTCCCAGTTCATTCCACATGCAAGATCCGGGCTCTCCTACCACACACAGCCAGGCTGGGAGACACGTGAGCAGTTTTTCTGGAAACCAGACCAGGTCAGACAACATCAGGGGCAGGAGGAGGGTTAGGCTGTGCTCACCGCTGTGATAAGTGCACAGGTGCTCTGCAGGCAGAGGAAATTCCCTCCTTGCACCCCGTGCCAGCCTCTCACAGTGGGGTTCACCCATGAATTAACTGGATCTTTTATCACTTTTTAATTAACAATTCACTTGTATACAATGTTCTTGGATACCTCTGAAGCAGGATAAATAATACATGCAAACAGCAGCAGTTCCTCAGTGCAGCAGCGTTTGGCTGGGTCGGTATCGATCCCTCTTTACAGCTACATTTTCTTACAGCCAAAGGATAATATATTTCTTACTCACGGAGTGGTTAATTACTGCCTGAAATAAATCGATATTAACTGGCAGAGCAATCTAACCCATTAGTTGTGTTTAAAATGAATCAGTCAGTGTGGTTTCCTCAGAAACTGATTGGGGGGTGGGGGGGAGGTATTTACATTTCCAGGTGTTAGGAATTTGCGTCAAAGAAATCTCTGGCACTGATAACAAGCACTTCGTTAACTAATTAAGCTGATAAAGCAGCTCAGTGACTGGTATAGTTCACTGAGAGTTCAGATTTAAGCTGACCAGAAATGCAATTCTCTGAAAAATTTTGGAGAGAATCAATCAATTAATAAGGAAAAAAAAAACCAGTTTGCTGAATAAAGCATTTGTTTTAGCTGGGAACTTTGTGAGGATTTTTGACTTTTGAACTTTGGGAGATTTTGAACACTTGTAAAAGGTAACACTAAGAAAACACCAAAACCAAGAAGCTAATTGTAACTGAAATATTTTTCTTGATTTAATAATCTTGAAATAAAAACCCTCAGATTTTGTTGAAGATAATTCCTACGTTCTTTTTTCATATATATATATTATTATTTTGGGCAATTAAGCAAAAGGTGACGCAAACCTGCACAGTGTTTGTGGCAGGCTGGATTCCTTTTATTCCTAAAAAAGGTTTGGTGCAAAAAACTAGCACTGCAATTTAGATGTGTTTGAATAAGAGAGAGGAGAACCTCGTGTTCCTTCCTCCTAAAGTCTCCCTGTGCTTTGTGCCGAGGATATTATTAGTAGGACATTGCTGTCCTACAGGAAAAATCCCAAAGTGAGCTCAGGGCCTTGCTGAGCGCCTTTGCAACGGACAACTTTCTTCAAAGCACCTTTAAAGCTCAGAGAAAGGATTGAATTGAAGGGGTGGAGAGGGCAAAACCCATGTTGTGGCAGAGCCACGTGCTCCTGGCACAGAAAAGATGCACCTCACTTAATTTCAGCCCCCCCCCCCCGCCTCAAGTTGCCATGTGCCTCGTATCCATTCCCCCCAGACTCCCTTCATGACTGGTGAAGAAAAATAGACACTTTTAGGATGAGGTTTTCCTGCCCTAAATTGGGTGATAGATTTAGAAGGAACCCGTGCTGGGCTCATGGAGCATGGAGGTAGCCCAGGGTGACCAGTTTTGGTGAAGACACCAGTGCATGAATGGATGACCCCCACTTGTAGAACTAATCGTAGAGTCCTGAGTTGGAAGAGACCCACAAGGATCACCAAAGTCCAACTCCTGGCCCTGGACAGGACATCCCAACAATCCCACCATTTATTTGTCTGAGAGTGTTGTCCAAACACTCCTGGAGCTCTGGCAGCCTTGGTGCTGTGCCCACTGCCCTGGGGAGCCTGTTCAGTGCCCAACCACCCTCTGGGGGAAGAACCTTGTCCCAATATCCAACCAAAACCTCCCCTGAGGTTTAATATCTTTGGCCTTGTCCAAGTTTGCTGCTGAATAGAAATGCTCATGCTTGGCTTTACCCAAGCAACACCTCGCACTGAGCTCAGTGGGGATCCCACCTGGGAATGACTTACACAGCTTGGGATGTCCATGGGAGTGAGATATGGTGCTCAACGCCTTCACTGCCACCACTTCTGCAGGCCAGGTGGCGCAGGCAGGCAGTGCTCTGCTTGATGTTGTTGAGTTCCCTGGAAATTCATGCTACTGCAGTGTAAGAGCCCATTTCTACTGTTCTTCGAGACGCAAGGGATGACTGCGTAGCAAAACCACAAACCAGGCCCAGCTCTTCCAGAAATGTTTGGTTATTTCACTCTGGTGACACACAGAACCCTGGGTAGGAGGAAAGGGATGGCCATTCATCATCTCCTGTCAGCACCAGGGAGGAATCTGGGGATGGAAGAGGGAGAACACCCAAACTGCAGGTGAGGTTATGGTGCCCAGTCTTCTCTGCTCCATGTTTGAGACCAGGAGTAGCAGACAGAGATGCTGCTTGAACCCCATCATCTCTGCCCGCTCAAGCCTTTTATCTGGGAATGCCTTCAAGAGGCTCATCACCTCTGGATGAGTTACAGTCTATCAGCTAGAAAAACATCCAGACATGATTTAAAGGCTTCGGGTGCTGGTTGTGAGGAAGCCCTTTCAGTGGTTAATCCCTGGTGCTGGTAAAAATTGTGCCTTATTTCTGCTTCTGATTTTTCTGGCCCTACCTCTCACCCTCCGGTCACTGCCCAGCAAGGCTACAGGGCTACCTGTCCTCAAAAATCTGGTCCCTACACAGTTCCTGGCAGACATGTAAATATTAAGATATTCAGTGCCTTTTAATTTTCTGTTGGATAAGCCAAGTGGACCAAACTACTTAATTCCTTACTCCTAATATGGAGCAGATGGCTGCTCCCAAACAGCCTCAGAGGCTTGGGTTTGGTCCTCTCCCATGGGCTAGAGGCACATTCAGCACTCTCACAGGCTGCCAAATGGCTGGAGTCCTTGGGTCCTTTGCATCAATAAAAATCTTGAACCTCGAGTAGGATGAGGGACATTTGCCTTTGTTTTCACAGCCAACCAGAAGCTTCAGGATTTTCGTTTGTAAGATCAGCAAATGGAGAAGAAGATCCCGGGTTAGGAGCCATTTTCCAGCTTGTCCATCTTAACTGGAAAATCCTAAATACAGTGGCCTTTGAGACCTGCTGTGATTTATGTTCTTCTTCAGGTTTCACCGTGCAACCTCAGGGCTAGACCATCCAGAAATCTCTTCTGTGGCACCAAGACAACCTGCTGATCCAGCACTGGCTTGGTGATATACCCCAGAAAGCCCCCAAAAATGTGAGACACTCTTTTCCATGAAAAAAGAACGCAAGATGGGTGGTTTGCAACCACGGACAACGCTCACGATGTGATTTGAAGGCAAGAACTGGCTTGTGAGAGCCAGCATGGAGTGAAACATATTGAAAATCCTGGTTTATCCCAACCCACTACAGAGGCAGCTGCAGTTCTGTGCTGCACTGCACTGAACTCTGTAGCAGATGGCTGGGAAGGCACTGTCTGGCTGCCCTTGCTTTGAACAACCTCCCAAAGTGTTTTCCTCTGTCATTCCCTGAACGGCTGCACAATCAGTGCTGCCCTAGCAGGTGGTGGGCTGGTAAACAGAGCACTTGGACATTACCTAGTGATGCCCTGGCACTTGCTCCAGAGTCCTGCTCTTTGTACAAATACCTTGTTTTTCTCTCATTTCTAAAGAGCAAAGAAATACTTCAGCCTCTGTTTCTCAACAGTGACCAAAGGGACACTCGGACCCTTCAGTCCATTGTTGCTGCTCTGGGTTTTGTACCCCTGCACAGTCACTGGTAGTGTCAAGGCAACAAATTTCAGTGCTCTGGTAAATTAATTCTTGAAGGATGTGAGATAACGAGTGTCTTACAGGACAGGAATCCCAGACCTTCCTCAAACATTTGTTCTGGGACACAAAGGTCGATGTGGAGCCCAGGTGGGAGGGAATCTCCCCTGTTCGCCAGAGAAGGGAAACAGAGGGAAGGAATAGGAGCAAAGCAGTGGTGAGGATCCACCTGAACATCCCTTCCTGCAGAGGTGGGCTGAAGGGGCTGACCCCGCATGCCTGGTGGCATTTGAGAAGCAGCTTCTCTGACCTGGCCTAAAAGGGATCAAATGAATGAGTAAGAGACTGGCCCCATCTGCACAGTCCTGGGACAGGACCCATCCAAACTCGTCCCTTCCCAGCCTGGGGTGCGGGCTGAGGTGCAGGATTCTGGTTTGAGCTGCTCTCAAGCAAAGACGTCAGGCACGCTGGCTGAAGGCTTTCATTTTTTACTGCAATGCCGCCGCCTGCCAAATCAGCTGAGCTGGGAAAACAATCTATAATTGACTACAGAGGCATGAGGTTATAATGATTTACTCCTTTTCTGAAGCATGCATGTAACCTCTGCCAATTTAGCCAAAAGTTAGAAAGATTTTTTAGTGACAAAACATCCAGAGGAGGAGGCACTTGGGTGGGGTGGGGGGAATTGAGACTGCGAATTACAGGAGTCTGAGTTGCAAGTCATGGGAGGCTGAGGACTAATGATGAAAAGTGAAGGTGCAGTGCATAGATTTGCTCACAGATAAGCTGACAGCTTCCCAGTAGGAAATGGGAAGCAGCCTGGGATAGACTGGAGCTGGTAAGTGGGGTTTTCCTGCTGGGTTGGAGGCATGGTGCTGGATCCCTCATTCCTTACCATCACCCAGCACCTACACAGCACACTGTGGGTCATGGCAGGCAGAAGCAGAGTTAGTTATGGGCATCTGCCTTATCCCATGGGAAATCCGATGGCTGAGCCTTGGGACAGTGTCAAGGCGAGCTCCGCACTGGGACGAGACCAGCTGGCCCCAAGGAGCAGTGCCAGCATGGCAGCAGCCATATGGAGCTTCGAGGAGGTGAGGTAGCCTGGAGTGAGTATTCCCCTACTGAACACAGGAAATTACTTGCAAGTGCTGATAACCCACACGCCATTACCTGGGACCCAGGTCTTGCCTCTCCTTCCAACCCTCCTGCTCTCCTCTCCCTCACTCTCAGCTCTGCTGTCCTACCTCTTCCCTTGTGGCTGCTGAACCCCACTGTGAGCAGCTTCAGAGAGAAAACTAACTTTGCCAGGAATAAAACACAGGATGAGGTTTTTTTCCAGTTTCATGAGTTGAACTGGCTCAGCCAAACCTCCAAGAGTGGCTGGGCCGTGAAGAGAAGATCTGGGCTGCCCGCTGTGAGCAGTGGCAGGTGATCAAATGCCCACAATACCTCATGGAGATTTGCTGTTGGCATCATTTCAGGGCAGGCAGGGAAGAAGCCGGGTGTATGTCAGAGAGCCTTTGGGTCCGTTCTTTTGGAGTCTGGTTTATAATTCTTCAGAGAATGACCGAACTGTTTGGGTTAGAAGGGACCTCAAAGATCATCTAGTTCCAACCCCCTGCCACGCTCCCTCGGATGCTATTCCTAAACAAGACTGAAAAAAAAGCACCTGGGGACCTTTGCTGCAAAGATCCAAACAGGGCCCTGAGCCACTTTGTGCAGTAAGCGCAAGAGAAAACCTGCCAACTCCAAGGCCGCTCAGATCCCACTCTGCTGAACAGCCCTGAAATCAATGGTCTTAGCCGGGTATTGATTGCGCCCAATGGGTGTAAATCTGACCTTGACCCTCTTTAATCTTGATGGATTATCCACAACTTCATCAGCACAGAGCACAGGCTCCGAGGGCGGACTTTGGGAGCCTGGGTTCGACAGCATGTGCCGCATTCTCAGCCTTTCGGATACAGCTGCACTGAAAACATAAATCACAGCTTTTCACTTCTAATGTCCACAGGCTGTCTCTATATATATGTACGTAAGAAGTGAAATATGTAACAAATATTGCCATATTTTCAGACTGGGGTGGGTAAAAAGGGAGTGATTCCAGCTTCTGGCCCTTCCACATTGAAAAAGCCATGGAAGAGGGACAGATTAAATACAGGTGCAGGATCCTGACAGCATGCAAAGTTGTGAGGGGAGTTTTGTGTCTCTGTTGAATTCACCACCCTCCCCACTTGGCCATGGCAGCCACTGCTGCCTCTGGCAGAGCTGACGGAGATTTACAGAGCTGAAGCACCGTGAAGAGGAAGGGGAAACGTCTGATGGCTTGTTCAGCTCATGTAGTCAGCCCAAGCCTAAAAAAAAAGAAGAAACCAAGCCAGCTACTCTGCTCAACAGAGGGAGCCCCCTGTTTCAGCTCTCTTGGCTCTGCATGTATTTCACTCCACCTCTCGTGTTTACTATCACGTTGGGCACAAACATATTTGTTGCTAGGAGGAGTCCTGGGCAAGATTAGCTATCTAGAGAGCCAGAGCACAGCAGGCTCCATGCAGAGACTGTTTCAGCTAGAAATTTAGGGCTGATGGGAGTGAGGACTCAGCACTAGATCCACGTGGAGGAGCCAGGCTCTGAGCTGCAACCCCAGAAGTGCAGCATCAGTGAAGTCTGCAGCCCATGTTCTGCAGAGCCCATGTGAACCACAGCGAGACTTGGCCCCCTGACGCCAATCACTGCAGAAGTCAGATAGGCAGTGAGGAGAATTCCAAGTTAGCCATGAGGGAACAGTCATGTAACAGCCTTGGGGAACTTTTTAAAGGCCACTTCTACAGACCACAGAAATGTCTAGTCCATGTTGAACAGCCTTGCTCCATGGATGGGATCAGCAGCAGAGGAGCTGCCACAGCTGGTGTCCCTCAGGTCTCCACCCGTCGAGCTCGGTTCTCTCTCTTGGTGCTGCCCTCCAGGCTCTCTCAGGGGTCTCTGCATGGTGTGATGCCATCAGTCCTGCCATGTGTCAGGCACATCTGGCTGTACAGGCAGCCTGCCAGGGAACTGGGACTGCACAGCTCTGGCTTTCGTGGGAGCACACGGGGGTTTGAATGCCCTGTTTCACACGAGCCTAGACGTGGCCTCTGCGACCACTGGGCAAATGCTTTAGGGGCAAAGTCTGTGTAATGACAGCCAGATCTTGTCTGTGCTGATGTGGGAAGGATTTAGGTCTCAGCTGGACAGAAATAATACCCTTGACAGTAGGTTCAAGGGGAAAGCACAGGGAAGGGAAAGCAGGCAGCATGTTGCCTCTTCATTATTGCATGAAACAAAATTTATATCAAGCCCCAGAGGGGGCTAAAGCCCTTATGAAACACATTTGCTCGAGTCTGCGTGGGCTTCTGGCTACACACAGAGCAAACTGGGCTCCTGGGGAGCGAAACTCAGCTCTGGCACAGAGGCTTGGCCTTGGCTCTCACAGGTGGCCGGCTGAACGGTGTGAGATGTTCCTTGCCTTGTGCTGCGCTCCCCAGCTGCAAAAACTCCTCTGAATTTCAAAGGCTACAGAAGTTCCAGTCTCTCTTCCAGCCGTGTTTGTTTTCTTTGGGTCCCTCTCCCTAACTAATTAGCTGTTGTGTTTACTGGAAATAGGAGACACATTCTTGACGAAGGTGGAAGCGCTGTGTTTAATGGAGCCCTTCAAGAAGGTTGGAGCGGGAGCACTTCTTGAACAAACAAGGCTCACACTGCACCATAATCTCCAGACTGAAATACACTGCGGGCTCTGGATAGCGGTGGGGACTGTGACATGTGCAATTTGCATCAGACCTTCGCTAAACAATCGTTCAGAAGCCGATGAATATAAAAGAGGCTCGGCTCTTATCAGGTTTGATCGCAGAAGCGCTCACAGGAAAAGATTATTAAGCATCTACATGAGCAAAACTCTTTGTCTTCTCCAGTTCAATTGCTACTTTCATTTGTCTTTAATAACATGGTATTTGCTCACTCTTAGACAGCCGTTTGCAAGGTTGTTCACATCCAAGGCTAATTTGCTCAGGCGCTTGGCTCTCCCAAAGCGATCGCTGGAACTCCTGGTACACACAGTACTTTTCTTGAATGTTAAAGCATTTAAAGCTTTTTTTTTTTTTTTTTTCCTTCCCCCTTGTCCGTGCCTTGAGTAAGTATTTACACCTAGTCAGAGACAGCATATAAACAAGTTAATGTTTCGACTGGGGAATGTTTTACACCTCGTTATGCAGGTGGAAATAGCACGTGGGTAGAACAGGGCCAGGTTATTTCCAGTAGGTCATTTTCTTGTTCTGGTCAGCCCTTATTTTAGGCCAGCCCTGCCCCGCAGAGGTATGTGCAACCACACCACTGGTTCTTGCCCTTTTCTGGGGGCTGCTTCGGCATTTGCATCACACAAAGCCCAGAGCTATTTTTACCCCAGCTTTGGCCACAGAGCAAAAGCAAGGCCTCTCCATGCACAGCCTCTCACAGGGGCACCAGCTCGGAAGTCCCACCAGAGAAAAATGTCACAGGTGGGTCAAGGGCCTGTCTGACCCGAGATCACCCACGGTACAACCAAGACTCGTCTGACAGTTGCAGTCTCTCAGCACACAAAGGAGAAAACCACCCAGTGTCACGTCCCACCACATTTAACCCCCTGGGCATCAGCCCTTCGAGCATCAGGGGATGCTCTGCAGCTGCAGATCAGACCTTGGGTTGGTTTTTCTTGGCCAGAGGATACAAGGCTGCTTCTGAGTGGTAAATCTGTGGTGTGGGTTGTGGCTACCCTAACAACAGGTCTCCTTCTTCCTGACTTGCTGTGAATGACGAGAAAGCCTCAAGCCAGAAGGGATCACTGCATTTTCTCCTCTAAGCTCCAGGATGCAGCAGATCACATCTGTCTGAGGTACAGCACCCAGGAACTGATGGCATCATCAGAAAATGCTCTGCCTCAATCCCAGGAAATGGAACAAACATGGTCCCCTTCCTGGAGTGGTTTATTACCTTCGTGGTTAGGGAGAAAACACAAATCCTTTTTCCTGGCTAGAGTTTGTCGGGCCTTGCCCTCCAGCACCAGTTCTTGCTGCGCCTTCTCTGATAGATTAAAGACACATTTAATACCTGGGGCTTCTTTGTTTTTGTTCAAGAGAAGGTACTTACGAGCCACAACGTCCCCTCAATCTTCTTTCCGATAAGCTAAAGAGCTCGAGCTGTGTAAGTCCCTCATAAGCCATTTCTTCCAGCCCTTGTATCATTTTCTGTGGCTGTTTTTGGCACTTTCCTCGGTTTTTCAACTTCCCTCTGAAAACGTGGGCATCAGAACAGTACTCGGTGTTCCAGCAGCGGGCTCGGCAGCTCAGACGCTGTCTAATCAGCAGGACCATTTCCAGTGTCAGTGCCTGGGAGGAGGGAGAGGGGGAGGGAGGAGGAATCCTTGGCAGAAAACTGAGCTTCGTCGAGGGCCCTCTGCTTTGGGATTCACGCTCTTTTCCCAGCTACAGGAACCAGCCTCTGTCAGAGCACATCTGCTTTCACAAGCTGTCTCCTCCAAGTGCAAGAAGACCTGGCCTTGTACCCTCTGGGGCTCCTGGTTGGGCTGCCCTGGGCTTCAGCTGGTCTTCTGTTTGCTTCTGCATCATGCAGTTATGTATACAGAAGGCCTGACAGCCACATTTTACAGGCCTTAAAAATCAACATTCTGGCCTAATCCAGGTCTCCTCTCCCTCCTGGCTCTGTAAGAGGTAAGCCTGAACAACCCCGAGTCTCAGCACTCCAGCCCCAGGCAAATTTCTGCCCATCTGTACGGAGGCTGCACAGCTCACAGCCCAACACAAAGTTATTTATAGCAATTCCCATGTCCTCAGCAGCTCTTTCTTTCGAGGATGGTGTCACCGTTGCTTTAGTGCCCCTGTAACCACGCCAGGGCTGAGCTCTCACAGCAGTTTCAAGCAATGCAGGCAGCACAGGAACAGATGACTGTGTGGTTGTTGGCATCCCAGTGCCCATCGGGGAGGCAGGGAGTGCAAAGGTGCCAGTGCAAGCCATCTGCAGCGACAGCCTCTCCATTCCTTGCTGCTCAAGCAGGGTTTCTCGTTGCAGATGGACAAAATCACAAGGTCCTGTGCTTTGCTTTTGGCCTCACTGCACTTCTCCAAACTGTCATGTTCACACTCGGAAGCTAATCCCTCCACCAGGACTCCGGGTGAAATAGGTGTCATTGATAAATGCTCTTCTTATTCCCTGGACCAAAGACTTCCAGGCTGCCGTGCAGAAAATCAGGCTCTCCACAGTGCTACATATTTAATCAGTGCATGAAAAGGCAACTCATCCAGAAGGGCAAGCAGAGAAGTTCCTCCCAACACTGTGCTCGTGTCTGCATCCACAGGCAGGACTGCACGGCTCTGCGAGGCAATGGATCACACCAGCAGAGCATGTGAAGTAATGTCCCATTACAAGAGCCAGCCTTTTCCAGTGCTTTCCTAGCATGGAAAACACTTTCAAATTTAGTTTCCTGAACACCACCCTATTCATTAGTAAAGTCATGGATCACCTTCTGCTGCCCACCATCAGGCGGCCACTTTTCCGTAAAAGGTTTTTCTTTTTTCACAGTTGCCTTATTCTTTCAGTGTAGAAATAGGGCCTAAAATAGCATGTCTTGGAATAAGTTCCCTCCCCAGCTACGTGAATGTAAACTTCAGGTTTCTGCCCCTCAACGCCTTTGCTGTTTAGTCTGTGTTTCCAAACCGAGGGGGACTCTCAGCCCCACTCCTGGGTGAAATGAAAGCTGTTGCTGAGACCTGTCAGGAGAGCCACACACTCCAGAGACTGGAACATCACGGAAAAAGTGAGGGAATACATCAGATCCAGCCAGCTACTAACATGGTCACCAAAGACAACGTTGAAGAAATAGACCAAAAACGGAAAAGTCTTGGGGAATTAATCCAGATTTTAGTGCAGGACTGATATATGTATTTTTTGAGTGAAGGCTCTGCCCAACGGAGCAATGTGAGTTTTTCTTTTTCCCCTCCCATTTTCTCCATCTTCATGCAGCTGAGAAACGTGTCCCCGATGCTCAGTGCCCACAGGTGCTCTGGGAACAATAGCAGCCTGGGCTGGATTCAAGATATGCCCAGAAAAGACATCACTCATCTCTGCTAGACATTTTTATGGACCTCCTCAACTTATCCCTCGAGTGTCTTACTGATATTAGCATACGAATCCTCACGCTTCCTTCCTCTGGGAGGCTGTTATTGCCCAGGCTTTAAAAGTAAGGAAGCCAAAGCCGAGAGGTGAATAGACTGGCCAAGATCACATAGGAAATGTGTGATCTTTGTGGCCTGGAGACTCCTGGCCAACAAAACCTTAACCTGGCTTCTTGCCCACGGCAAGAAGGCAAAAAGGTTTGAGTCACGCTTTTAAGGGAGGGTTTCCACCCTCTCGTGGAGGAGCAGCTCTACTGGCCCATGCATGGAGCAGCACGGGGCTGGTGGGACGTGGACCCCACGGGCACGTGACAGGATGAGAGTTCTCCCCATGCACAGCGGTTTCCTTAGGAGTCTGGTGGAGAATTCTGCACTTCTATTTTATTTTTATTAGAACTATTATAAAGGCAGGTGCCCGTGCCCCTTCCTATCCAGCTGGATAAAGTTCAAGGGCAACCCAATAAACCTCCCTGCAATGGCTTTGCTTTGTTTAAAACTGGCACTGGTTGAAAGTTCAATATTTCAGACTCATCTCCGCCTTCTTCCCTCAGACGACAGCGAAAATGGCAGCACTTGGAGGAATTCCTGTCTGGAGCACGAGTTGGGCTGTATGATCCTCATTAGCACTAATGGGCGTTAAGGAGCCGAAATCCTTCTTAGGAAAATGACTGGATCTCCAAGTACTCACCCCAAATCGCTGTACTAGGGGAACAAAGGGCTCTGCAGCCCTGGCTTTCTCAGCTCTTCAAAGGGACTTAGCTCTTCCCAGGGTTTTCCTTCTCTTTGTCTCTTTTGGTGATGGTGACATTTGATAACAAGCCTGTGTACAGCTTGGAGTCTGCTTTCCCAGCTCTCCCAGTCGTGTCAGAAATCTGTTTAGGCTTTTTATTTAAATAAGCCCAGGCATCCTGAAGCTGAAAACCACGTGCAACATATCTCTTTGGGTTTAAAGATGATTTTATGAGTCTCCCATCCCTGCAAGGAACACTGAAAAAGTGAAAAGAGCCACACAGCCCAGCCCTATGTAGTGTAGCCAGCCAGGCAAAGATCCCCACTTATCTTGGTTTTTAAAAAAAAACTTGATGGAGATGTTTTCCCCACAGTTAATCTCAAGATGTTGTGGAGCCTTACAATTTTGGTGTAGTTCAAAGCTTCTGGGAGAAGGAAGGCAGGCAGGTAGAGGCCTGTGAATTGGCTTCTACTGAAGTTTGGGAGATGACAGGATGCTTAAATAAACACCCAGCACCAGGCAGGTCCCCAGTGCAGAAGAAGGGGCTGGTGCTCTGCCCTTGGCCATGCCCATGTTGGCTCCTTCTACCTGCAGAGGAGGGGCTGGGTACTGCCCCTGCCCCAAAGCTGAGACAAGGATGCTCTGCTGACCTTGCAGCTCTCAGCCATCTGCCATCCTCCTCCTGCAATGAAAGGCCAGCTCCTGCCCCATGGAGCAAAGTCCTTGGGAAGCCACTGCCTGCAGCTTGGCTCACATTTACCCCAGTGCAGGTGGAGGTACTTTGGATACAACTGGATCAAGTGGGAGAGAAAGGGAGGTGGGTTTGTCTTCTGACCACCATACTTGGTCCACAATTCTTGCCCATGCAGTCAGGGGGTCCCAGAAATTTATTAATTGAGCTAAATTGAGTGAATTTACTGCTGCACACCAGTGAATATCAAAGAGCTGCTGAACAGACAACCCGTGTGAGCGCTCACCCTGCTTCTTCAGAAATTCCCTCTGGTGCTGCTGCCATTCCTGCCATCACCATCAGCCCTCGCCTCACCCTCGTGGTGAAGGGTGATTCGTGGTCTCCACCAGGCTCCATCTCCTCTAGATCTCCGGAGAAAACCTCCTGAGCTCTGTGTGTCCGGGGTGGTTCTTGTCTGCAGCTCATCTCTGCCGCTGGTGTTCCCTGGCGGCCGCAGCTCACGCTGGAGCCCCAAGGAATGAGGCCAGTGCACCTTTCAGAGCAGTGTGGTAACTGCTGGGATGGTTTTATTCTCCTTGCAGCCAAGCAAGCAAGAGGCAATAAATAACACCTCCATGCAGGGAACAGGCAGACATTATGTGTGACGGGGGAATCCAGCCACGGCGGTGAGTAGGACGGGCTCCTGAGGAGAGACTGGAGAGATGAATAATAACACATAGATCTTTGCTCGGTGGCAGCCATGAGAGGCAGGACTTGAATCTATACGTTTTTCAAGAGCATATCCCAAGATGAATATTTAGTGACAGGCCAAGGGGGCAGCAGTCAAGAAACTGATGGGGTTTCAGTCTGTCTTAGCCTGAGAAATAAAGTCCCTGTAGATATATTGGAAGTGATAAACACCAAGTGGGGAAATGCCTGAAGAGTCAGAACACAGGCAAAGCTGCCAGGGTGGAAACAGTAAGTTTGTCTTTGTGGTGAGTGGCAGGGCATGGCTTATGACAGGGCTTTAATCAGTCATGTTAGAGCAATAACAAAGAAACAATCAAAGACCAGAGTACCAGGACCTGAACTTTCTACAAGATCTTCCCTGAAAGAAAAACTGGTAGTTTAAGGTACTGAATGAAGATGAGTGATGGGGACGGGCAGACACCAGGGAAGGAGCAGGCGGTGGGCTTTGCTGTCAAAGTGTCCCAATTTCCAGCTGTGCTGCCAACTTTTACGTGCCCTCGGACTACTCACTCCAACTCTGCACCCTGTTTTCCACATGTCTAATGAGGGTGAGGATGCCACCTCCCCAAAGCTCTGCAGAAACAGGATCTCTGCTGTGTAGAACACATATTGTGTGGGGCAGAGCAAGCAGAAATGTTGCTCTGCCCTCCATACACACTGAGGGCTCACTTGGAGAAGGCAAAATCGTGAAGCAGCAAGCATGGAAGAGAGGGAAATCTAATATAACACATTTTTATGACAAGTATTCAACTTGTAGAAGCCATCAAAGGATGTTTAATGACAGACTGAACATGTCCTCTGTCCCATGCTGATCAAAAAACCCGAAAAATCTCTAATCAACTGCTTGTGAGCGCTTTTTTCCTACTATAAAAATGAAATTTAATTAAAAATGGAGAGACAGAGGCTCAGCTGACTCAGTGGGGCTTCGGCCCCTGCCTCGCAGAGCACTTGAGGACATGTTTTAAGTCCCTGCTGATGGCTCTGGAGAATCAGTTACTGGCTGGCTCCAGAATGTATTCCCCACTATGTTTAAAGGTTGTGCTGTTGGGGGATGGATTTAATATTAAGCATGTGCCAAGCATCTCGTTAATTGAGGGTTTTTCTGAGAAGGTGCTGGTGTTATTGTTTCTCCTTGGAGCCTGTCCCTGTGCACACGTGAGCAGACACACCACAACAGTCTGGAAAAGCCAAGCGTTTTGAAACACTTTTCCAGACAGTAAATTCAGGACAAACTTATTTGGTTTGAACGCTTTGGCACTTGCGAATGTAAAACTCTCCCGTTTCCATCTTCCTCTGCTAATCACTACGAGCAATATCAGTATCAAGCTGTCTGTGGCCCAGCACATCTTCACACACCTGTAGCTGCGCTGCTTCTGGGGCCAGGATGGGTCCAAATTGTTCCCAAGTATCTCACAGCACCAGCCCTGGAATGACACTGACTGTGTTCATTCTGACGCTGGAAACCCCTTTCTGGGTGTTCGATGGCTCATTCCCGTCAGAGAGGACATCCAGCTCCTGAGGAGGAGACAAATGGAATTAATAACTTGGACTCAACCTCATGAGCAAAGGACCAGCTGCTGTGCCAGAGAAGACCACTGGGAACCTACAGCAGGACAGACAACCTGTGGGTGACATGGCAAAGGCTGCCAACAGCCTGCAGGGCTTTCTCCCCAGGGTGGTGGTACTGATGCCCTGAAGGATGCTTTAGTCCACTCTCCTGGGGTTGATTTCAATGCAACCCTTGTCTGTGTGCCAAAGATTTGTTTAAATCCTGTTTATTCTGAAGGTAGCCAGTGGCTCTGGGACCCCGGGTGGGACACCAGCCTGCATTTAAGGGGTCTAACTAGAAAATCAGACCACCTATCCCATACTTTCTGCCTGCCCAGCCTGGTAGTGTTGCCCTCAAGGCCTGTGATGCTTCTGAGCCCAACACTCAGACCCCAAAACCCATTCAGCACTGCCTGTTCATTGAGGGACACTGAAATGACCTGCTTGATGGGGAATGTTATAATTAACGCTGTCTGTGCACTGCTGAAATGTTAACGCTTCTATTAACACACTTTTTGACTCGCTTTTAACACCACAGGTGGCTTTTCAAGAGCTCAGGCTTGATTTAAATCACATCCACTGCTTATTGCTTTAATTATGGAAATGGACAGAGCAAGGGAGCACGTTTCTGGCCACAGACTCCCAGGAAAAGCATGAGGGAGGCAAAGTGGCGTGATTTTATTTTCTGAGTGGATATATGGAGATCAGGAAGAGGACTGGGCATGGATGAGTCTCCACAGCCTGGCTCGGACCTTCCCCAAAGATTTACCACGGTCATAAAGGGAATCCACAACTCAGCATTTTCCAGCAGTGTTGAATTGTACCTGTGGTGGAGCTGGGAGGAGAAATACAGAAATAACCTCATCCTTCAGCTCAGAGCAGGGGGCTGTGACCCAGCTCTGGCCCCACTGTTGCTGACAAAACCTGGATCCCACCAGATTGGAAAGCTGAAGAGGTGCAGGACCTCAGCTCCAGCCTCCAGACACGAGCAGGAGCCTCCTCTGGGTCTGTCTACAGGAAGATAACTGGTCCCAAACTCCAGCCAAGAGGAAACAAGTCCTCTGCCAGGCCAACAATCCCTCATCTTCCCTCTGATCTAAATAGAGTGCTGGAATTGCAGGGAAGGCAGTTCAGCGTGGAGGAACGGAGCAGGGCCCGCAGAGTTCCCATCCCTGCTGACCCCACCAAAGGATGAGGGAAAAGGGCATGTTTTCACTCTGTCCCTCGGACCTGCTGCCGTGAAGGAAGCTGTAGGGACGCCTCCTTGCCCTCTCACGCACAGCATTCAGCTTTCCTGCAGGGTCTCTTCGCTTTCCAGGGTCTGAGGCTGGAGCAGGCAAGGCCATGCAAGCCCAGAGCAAACCCCTCCACGTGCAGGAGGGCAGCAGGAGCCCTGTGCTCACCCACAGACGTGCCTGGGCTCAGTCTGGGCATCCAGGCACTGCACAGAGAGGCTGGAAGATGGGATACCCCTGCGTGGCCACCACCACCTCTGGCCCATCATTCCAGTGCCACAGGATGTGATTTTCCTACCCCTCGGTGTCCATGGGGTTGCATCCAGCCCTTGGTTTCCACCCCTGGCATTGCCCTGCGTATCTCCCACCGCCTGCTCCAGAGGCATTTCACAGCTTCTCCAGAGCCTCCCACAGCAGCACATTCCCCTCCATCCCCCCTCCCCTTCACTCTTCCAGGAGCGCTGGCCTTTGAGGGAAAGCCTTTCCCCCCTGTTTTTATCTGCATACCATTCGTGGCACTCAGCCCTTGTGCTGTCATGCAAAACTGTGAGGAATGAACCGGGTGATAAAGCAGCCCCAGCCAAAGCCTGGAGGCCACAAACCCCCTGGTTATATTTCGGAGCCATAAATTACACCCTTCAGCCACGGGTTAAGCAGGTCATTAAAAAGCAAAAACACTGGGAAAAAAATGTTCAGAAAAGCAGCACCCCTTCAGCTCCCCCCTCCCTCACTGCAAGGGACCCCAATCCCTGCCCCCCTTACCTGTGTGCTGGGATGGGGTCGTTCGTGCCGGGTATTTCTGGCATTGCCTCCAGCCCTGGCTGTAAATCTTTATTACTCTCTGGCTGAGCTGACACCCTGCCAGAAAAGTTTGTTATGGGATAAACCGAGTGACCGCGGGGTGGGAATGTGGGGTGGGAGGCTGGTGCATGGCAGGGGGGGCTGCCGGGGGCTGCATGTGGCACGTTGGCTGGAAAAAAATCTGTGTGGTTCCCCAGGTCCCAATATCTGTGTTGCCCCCGGGTCCATTTCCGTAGTTGCTTCCAAGGCAAGGCACTGCCGGACTCGGGAAAGTACCGTCCCCTGAGCACAGAGGTGGGAGGAAGAGGTGATGAGCAGACCCTCAGAGTTAACACAGGTAAGGACCAGAAAAGGCTGGTCCGTGGGTACAGCCTGGTGCTTTCCAGTAAGTCAGAGCTTATAAATCATTTTGACAAAATAATTAAAGCATGTATATGCTGTGATTGATAATGCTGCCTCTCCCTGTAGTACCCTAGACCGTACTGCCACTGGATACAGGGATGTATAAAACCAAGTGAAAACCGGTTTGAGGTGCAGCTGAAAAGGTTGTTCTTGCCCTCACAGTGGTAAGCCCTGAATCCAGAAAGACTCCAGATCAAAGGTGCTACTTGGAATCAACAGTGCTGCAGGCTGGGTGACTCCACTGCAGCTGAGGTCTGCTGAGATCAGAGTCTGCACCACGAGTCAAAAAGTGGGTCTTGGTTGCCTGACTGCATCCTCCATGCTCCTTGAGTAGGAAACACGAGGAAGACAGAGCTAAAACTGAAGGCACAAAGAGCCACCTTTCTAAAACCATGTGGTATTAAACCAGAGAGAAATCCTGTGTCAGAGGCAATTACACAAATGCACGTATGGATTGAGAGCTGGGCCTGACCTACAGCTCTCAGTGATGGACAGACATTGTTATTAGAGCTCATCAGCCCAGACCCAGTGCTGTGGAGGCCAGCTGAAAACAGCAGAAAGACATTTGCTATTTGACTTTGCTCCATACGGTCAGAAAAAGGGAGAAATAAACTCAGCATCAGTGCAGTCCTTTGGGTGGAGGAAGAGCATTGGCCCCAGGAGTCTAACAAGGAGGTGACCCAGACAGCTTGGACAGAAGGAAGGGGCTCTTGCTCATGTGCAGTGATGGAGCACACAGTCTTCATGAAGTTCTGTTTTTATTGTGGCTAGTCCAAAAACTAATAATCCAAAATTATTGTAGGGGACTATTTTACTGGGGAAGAAAGAGACACCGGGGGATTTAGACAAACTGTCAGATCTTCTCTAAGAGGAAAAACATGGAATTGCTCAACAGCTTCATCTAGGCCTCCTTCTGGGGACACACCTCATGTACTTTGAGATTTTGGTCCTCTGAGCAGCCAAGAAAAGGGTGGAAGTGATGCATTAGTGATCCCACCTGGGCTGTGCCCCTGCTTTCCTTTCCAAGGGAGGAAGAGGAGAGCAGGAGGAGAGGGGAAGGGGGACTCAGGACATGGCCAGGAGATGACCACCACGTGCCAAATCAGTCATGCAGGAGGAACAGCTCAGTGAATGAGGAGCTATTTAAAGAGGAAAATGAGACAATCTGGCTTGAAATTCTTTGACTGACCCAAATAATAGCAAAAGACTGGGTTGGGAGCTTGCTTTTAAAAGTTTCTCTTTTTTCTTTTTTGTCTAGACTCAATCAGTTCTGTAACATACACATTCATTTCCCTCTCCCCTTCCAAATCATCTGCCAGCGAGTGACATTTCAGTGGAGTGCCATCTTACTGGTATATAAAAGAAGCTTTTCTACATTCTTGGAAGGGGTGGTCATCTTCTGAGATTCTTGGAATTCAAGTCGAAGATGAAAAAAATTTATTTTTTTTAAACCTGCAAAACTCGAGGGGGTTTTTTTTGGTTTTGTTTTTTTTTTTGTTGGTTTTTTTTTTTTACTGACATTCACTCTATGCAAATGTTGAAATAAGTGTATTAATATCAAGCTCAGCCATCTGCTTAAATAATTTCTTGGGGGAAAAAAAAATTGCAGCAAGAGTAACACGAAAAATTAAAGCTGGGTAGCAGATTCCAACAGGATGTGTCCCATCAGGTTACACGGACATGGAGCAGCCCCACGTCCAGCAGAACTGGTGGTTTTCCAGCAGCAGCTTCACGTGCTGCACCTTGTAAGATCACCCTCTATCCCATTAGTTTGGATTCTTGCAAGGCCAGGATGCTGCTCAGTTTTCCAGAGTTTTCCAGAGTTTTCCAGAGAGCCTGATTCAGCATCCAAAGACAGACAGCTCTGCTCTGCATCCCAGACTCCTCTTGGAGCTGATGGGGAGATACAGGCACTTAGAGGATGTGAATCACCTGCCCTGCTTTGGGATGAGCTGAATCATGCCCTGGGCCCTTGGGGAAGGAGTGGGGGAGGATGCAGGGCAAGAGAGGAGCCTCCCAAATATCCTAACCTTGGTGCTTGGGGGGAGGGAAGAGGTCAGACCTGTGTGGGCACCTGGAGGTGCTGGCAATGCCCTGGAGGCTGTGAGGTCAAACCTTGCTCCAACTGGAGGCTCTGCTGCCTCTCTCTGTTTCTGGGCCCTGCATTCCCTTAAGGATCCTCCAGCTTCAGGTGAGACACAGCAATGATCAATCCAAAACTTCTGTGTTTGCTCCCCAAACCTGTTGGGTCCCCACCACCATCTCCCCACAGCTGCTGGGTGACCCCAAACCTCCAGCAAGGAAAAGGCTCATTAAAAACATTCATCCACCCTTTTCAGCTCCAGGAAGCGTGGCTGCTGATGGAGCTGCTCGGAATGTTCTCAGGCGAGGGGAGCAGCTGCACAGAGTCAGGGAGCGTGTGAGCACCTCAGGGCTGTGTGTCCCCAGAGCTGGTGCCTGCACCCCACAGGGGACCTGCTTCCCATCCCTGCCTCTCCCACCAGCTGTGCCTGGACCTCCACCTCCCTCTCTGTAAGGCAGAGGTGGACTCAGGCATGCTGATGTGTCCCAATGGGAAGAGCTGTAGGAGAGGTGACTGTTAGTGTGGCCTTGCACGCTCCAAGCACCTGTTCCCAGTGTGCCTCCCTCTTCATCCCAGGATTTAGCATCAGACACCCAAGCATGTGCCTGAACTCCTCCTTGACGGCACTGAAGTGAGGATGGGGAGAAAGGTGTCAGCCAAGGCCAGGCAGCGAGTTGAACTGACTTCCAAAAATCCTCTCTCTCTGAACAGAGGTGGAAGGGGCAAACAAACCAGGGGAGTTTCCACCACCCCCCCTTCAAAAATTGTCTCTTACTGAAGATTTTGGGGGTCAGGTGGTGACTGCTGCTGCTGCTGCACGTGGGTTGGAGTGTTTCCTGAGAGCCCGGTTCCCAGCCATGGGAGGGGATGGTGGGATGCACCCCTCACCCACAGTGCCCCAGCAGAGAGCTGGCCACGCTCTGCCCATCACTCCCACCTCGTTGCATCAACCCAGCCTGGACCTAATCAGTTTATTCCAGTTCTTGTTTGGGTTTTTACACCAAAAACAACAAAAAAAAAAGAGCTGATTCCTGAGGCATGTCAGTGGAGCTCAGCACCAGTGACTTAGGACAGGTCCTAATGCAAAGCCAGCCGTGGTGGCCAGGACCCTGCCAGCAGTTTTATGGATTGTGCTCAGTCCAGAGGAGACATTTTCTGCGTGTTTCTGGGCAGGTTGGACAAGGCATTCAGGAAGCTAATGAGGCATTGAGGAGCTCTGCTGGGCTTGGCTCCCAGGCTGTTTTTCCAGCTTATTTTTGCCTTGGCTCACAGTACCCAAAACATCCATCTCCCCTCAAAGCCCAGGCAAGTCTGCAGGGGAACGATGTCCTTGGCTCACTTTGGGGAGGGTGTTATTTTCCCACGTGGAGGTGAGTCTGCATCCAACATCTTGACTCACCTTGTTGTTATCCCAAACAGGGCTCCAGTGTCCTGCCTGTGTGTTGGGAATGATGCTGGGTACCTCTTGTGGCAGAATTAACTGCTCAGGGTCAATGGACATGCTGTGCATCATGCTGTGGATGATCACAGGAACCCACGCTCCAGCCTTGGCCTTGTTTAGGTAAATGGTACAGACACAGCTGATGTGCTTCTAAGACAGAGACAAAAGTCTTTAAAACCCAATATAAATAGGCTTTTTCAGGACTTCCCTGAATATTATCATTTTTAAACTTAATCCCTTCTGTGCTGCAGCGTCATCCTCAGCAAAATCAAGCTGTAGCTGCTTTATCAAGCCCTCCTCCCCACTTCCCAGAGCCAAGAGGCAGAGCAGAGAGACCCACAGACCTTGTCAAGGCTAGAGATTGATTTGCAGTCACTCAGTCCAGCTTTCAAGAGGTCACCATGCAGGAACTTCCACCCGGTGCTCATGGCCTGTTTGAGGCATGACAGCCTCATTTAGAGGGATAATCTACCTTGACTGAAGGTCTAATTTTATCTTCTTTTGTCATAAATGCACAGGGAGCTTAACTCTGCAAGATGCTGATGACCCATGTTGGTGAAAACACATTTCAAGCGGCATGTGAAGGTAGATAATCATTATTTTACTTTGTGAGGGCAGGAAACTGGCACTTTTAGTTAACTGGCTTTAACTGAGAGAGTTGGGGTTGTTCAGCCTGGAGAACAGAAGGCTCCAGGGAGATGTTAGAGCCCCTTCCAGTGCCTGAAGGGGCTCCAGGACAGCTGGAGAGGGACTTCGGACAAGGATATAAAGTGACAGGAAAAGAGGGAATGTATTTAAACTGAAAGAAGTCAGGGTTCGAATAGATATAAAGAAGAAACTCTTTAGTGAGAGGGTGGGGAGGCCCTGGCACAGGTTGCCCAGGGCAGCTGTGGCTGCCCCTGGATCCCTGGAAGTGTCCAAGGCCAGGTTGGACAGGGCTTGGAACAACCTGGACTAGTGGAAGGTGTCCCTGTCACATGACAGAGGGGTTGGAACGAGATGATCTTTAGGGTCCCTTCCAATACAAACCATTCTATGATTCTGTGATAGCCCCATGTGATATCACAACACCCCATGTGGGTGGAATTTTCAGAAGAGTTAGAGAATCTTCCCAGCTGAAGGAAGATCCCTCTCTCCCAGAGAACCCATCTGGCAAGGGAGGGCTTGGCCGAAGCTTTAGGGCTCAGAGGAGCCTCTCCTGTCCCCACTGTCTTCTTCTCTCTGTCTTTCCAGAAGAGCCATTAATCACCAAAATACCAAGGGATGCTCCTGCCCACATCTGGGTGACTACATCACCTTGGGGGGCCCAGGTGAGATCTCACCCTCCAGAGGGAAGTCCCAAAAAGAGAAGCAGCAAAGAGAGTTGAATAAGACCCCACACAGGGGTCCCAAAGCCATGCCTCCAGTTTGAAAATGAGTCCAGCCCTGCAATCCCAGCCACATGCACTGTCTTTCCCGTGTTGCATCTGCCCTGCAGAAACCCCCTTCCCACTTCCTTTGCTTTTAGCTGCAGAACTCTGGTGTGAGACCAGAGCTGAGAAACACCAGAGATCAGAGAGGTGAGAGGAGCAGCAGGGAGCAGCTTTTATTTACTGTAAGCACAGACAACGGGGAAAGATGAAGATTTCCTGCCCAAGGAAATATTTTTATTAATTTTTTTGAGATGTGAGGTGGACAATTAGAGAATTTCCCACACTGTCTGCAAAGGAGATGAACACTCATGTCCCACCCTCTGGGCAAATCTCAGTGCAGGCAATCACAGTTGCCATGCAGAACCATCCCTGGGGTCTCCCTTGCACCTGGAGCCCCTTCCCTCATCCCAGACTTTTTCTCATTTACCCCAACATGGACAAGAGCGATTGCTCATGAGATAACAGCATAACCAGTCCAAGGGACTCAAATCTCTCCTGTGCACTGCCGCTAAACCCAGCCACCCTGGGCTCACACAGAACTGCCTTTTATCAAATATTAAGCAAGTGAATATAATTTTTTTCCCCCTCATTTGGGCCCTTCTGCATCTCTGGCCATAGAAGTCTGTTTCTCTTCCATCAAGGTGAGGAATAAGATGCCTAAAGTCAGTGCAAAAAGCACCTTCCAGGTGAGCAGCCTGGGGAAGGAGGATTCTCTCAGTGCCAAAGCTGCCACGTGGGTTGTCACACTCACCCCACATCCTGACTGTGAAGCCACTGGTGTTGCTCAGTGGGTCACCAGGGCCTGTACCTCACCACTCCTGTGAGTCATCCTGACTCCCTTTTCATGGAGCACAGGCAAGGGCTGCCAGGCTGGAAGCAGGGACTAATGATCTCCTCTAGCATCGACAGCAGAAGACAAATTTTCAGCTGTTGCCTTGTTTTCCCCTTCCCCATCACCCCTTTTCCAGCATGGCTCCTGTGTCCTTTGCTTTTCATTTCACTGCATGTTTGGGTTTTTTTTTTAAAACAAAACAAAGCAAGCAAATTTTACACCGTCCACACGTGTAAAAATAACAAATGGAGCCTTGAACAGAAGCCACGTTATGTTTGGAGCAGGTTCCTACTGCCAGGTGTGACGTGATGCTCCTTTCCAAGTCTTGGCAGGTTTCAGAGAGGGTTCATCCTTCCTGCAGGCACTCAGGACAGCCAGGGCCAGGAACCCAACAGCTCCACTCACACAGTCCTGGGCAAACCTTGCAGGCAGCCAGGGCATGAATCACAGCCCAGGCTCAGGCTTCTGCTGGGACTGAGGCTATTTTTGTCCCCTTTTGGCTAATCCAAAAGGTGGGTTGTCCTATAGCTTCATGAGGATAAATCCCTTTGTCCATGGCTTCCAAAGGCTTTAGGGTTTAGAATGGGTGGTTTTATTCTCCCAGTAAAGGATAGGCTAAACCAGGCACGTTTAATTTCAGCCCATCACAAGGTGACCAAGGAGACCAGAAGCAGCACAAGATATTTGCAACCTTGGGCTCGCAGTTCCTAAAGCCCAAAAGTCCCGTGGGGTGTGACAAGCACTCTGGGTCTGACTAGGAACACCTATGGATGCCACTGGGTGTTCAGTGGACAAAACCAGGAGATTCATCTGGCACGGTGCGGACACACACCATTCACTAGGTCTCCATGGCCTGCAAAGGGAGTTGCCGTGATGAAATCCCACCCAGGGCATCCCTCCTTCTGTGTCTGGGAGAAGCAAACGGAGGTGACAAGGGGACACCCAGACACCAGCTGGGGATCTTGTTCCCATCCCCACGCAGGAGAACAGATTGACCCAGTGACAACACCTAAGCAGAGTCAGGTGCAAAAGAGAAAAGGAAGGAAAGGAGACAAGGGCAGCAAAATACCAGAGCAGAGCTCTGGACTTCTGAGTATGTGAAGTACTAGGATATTTCCTAGCACTTGGGTGCATAAATATTAAATAAGCTGCAGCGAGAAGGAGAGAGATGTCTGCACTATTGGCATCCTGGGGCAGGGAGCAGGAACTGGGCTGTTCCATGCATCCCAGCACAGCCTTGAGCCAGGCACAAGATGACCCACAGCAGCACCAACCACCCCTCGAGGGTTCTGCTGTCATAGGGCAGCTCTTTGACAGGGGCTGGCCCTGAGGTTTTTTCCTGCTTGTTGTCCAGACTGAGACACCTGGAAAATCCCATGAAGCTAATTACACTCCAGTTCAATGCCTTGTAGCCTCTGGTACTGTTTCTTATGCTAATTAGAAGTACCCAGCAGGGAGAACACATCCCCACCACATCTTGCTCCCCCCTCGCCAGGAGTGAGAGATGAAGACAGCCAAAGGGAGCTCTCCTCCAAGTCCCACGGAGATGGGAGAGGGAAACACACTCCACCACATTGCCAGACTGGCTGCAGTCATTTTTTTTTTTGTGGTACCAGAAGCCCCTGGGTTGTCAGGGTAGAAAATATCCCTTGTCAGGACCTTGCACTCAGCAGGAAAAGCCATGAGATGGGATATGGTGTGGGTGGTTGGTTGCAGAAGGAACAGACATCCCTTCTCCTTGGGCCGAGTCTTCCTGCCAGGTTCCCTATGGCATTACGTGCAGCAGTGTTTCCTTGGGGCTGGGTGGCTCATAGCACCTTTAGGGACCTGTCTGTGCATTAATTCAGTCTGGATTGATCCTCCCCTCGTCCCCAGTGAGGGCTGGCTCAGCTGGCAGCAGCTGAAGCCCCTTGATGGCATGTGAAATCTGAGCAGCACTGACACAGACACGGGTGGGGGACAAGCAGCCGCTGAGTTTGCTGCAAGAGCATTAAACCTTGGCTTGGGAGGAAGAGGCTGGAAGCAGATGATCTCTGGCTGGCATGGTCCCAGCTGTGCCTTGGCACTGAGCACACAGCTGGTGGTATGGGGAGGGCCTGCACACAAATGCAGCTGTGAAACAGAGGTGCCTGAAGCCCTGGTGGGCTGAAGAGCAGAGCGAGAGTGTGTCTCCGCTGCAGACTCACCTGCAGCGATGTCTCCTGAATGGTCAAAAGGAGTTGGATGCGCCTCGTGGGGCACCTGCAGCCAACACACCTCTTCTTTTGGCCAGGAGAGGGTCAGGCACAAGGGCTCAGACCCAGCTCACTTGGCTCGTGGTCCCTCAGGGTGGGTGTTTGGTTTCAGAAGAGAGGATGTGGGGGGAAGTGTGTGACAATGGCACCTAACCCCATCAAGGCACAAGAGGCCTGGGCAGGCAGAGGGCACCTGCAGAGCGCCAGACCTGGGAGCAGTGTTGCAATGAAAGCTGGAGATCAGGGAGCACTGGTCTGGACTCCTCCTGTCCTCAGTAGCAGGATAAGTGCACCCCCAGAGTGTGGCCACCAGTTCTCCAGAAACATGTCCCCTCAGTGACCCCCTGCAGCAGAGGGGAGGAGGGTCTTTCCTTCCAGACCTCTCCTAGGGGGGTCTGCATGAACCTGACTATTTACATCTTCTTAAATGCAGCCAAAAAGCTCTTGGGGTCCAGCACGGTGAAAAAATCCCCAAACTCCAGCCCACAGGTAGTTAAAACCCACTAATAACCCACAGGCACTTGGAACACAGGGAGGTGCTGGGACAACCCCTCACCACTGAAGGTGCTGGGTCCCCTGCTGGCTTCCTCTCCATCTGGCTCAAAAGCTGCAATTGTTGCCTCTCTCCACCCCACCCCAACAAATTTTTCCTTTTCTCCCCGGATTAAACAAACCCTGCGGTGTTTCCAGCGTGACTAATTCCATAATGACAGCAATATCCCTGCCTCCCGTGCAGCCCAGGAAGGTGCCAAGCGCCATTAACGTGCTGGTACACATTGCTATTGCATAATCAGCTGGATCTTCCTGGGGGAAAATGAGCTGAATTGTTATATTCCTTTTGCTGGAATAGCAGGGACCGATGGGGATTTCCACGAGAGAGATGGTTATAAAAGGAAAATCCATATGACACTGTCAGGAACAGCCTTGAAAAACTGCTGTTGTCTGACAAACGCCAAAAAGGAGCCTGTATCTCTATCTGACACACATTCTTGGGGCTGTGAAAGCAAAGGGGCTCCTTTTCTTCAGTCCTCCCATGCTCCATACGCTGCTACTCTCACGCGCTGAGTGGGTCTGTTCATTTCTTCGCTCCGGGACTGCACCAACTGCAAAGGCTGCAGAAGGGTTTTTTCGACAGCACTTGAGCTGACTTGAGCTGACATGTGCCCCACGTATCCGTTCCTCAGCCTGGGATTCTAAAGGAAAGTCTGGGCAGCCTTGGGACCACACCCGGCGAGGCTGAGCACAGCCCCCGGACTCCTGGTGAGATGCCAGCACAATGTTCTGCCCCTTGGGTATCCCCAGTGGTGATGTGATGTGGTGTGTGGCATGTGGCTGTCACACACCAAAGGAAAGGACTGGCTTAAGTGTCTGTCCAATTATCTCAGAGCGATTTTGGACAAGTAACTAGGTTAAGAACTGAATTGATTATTCTGTTTTGGCAAGGAAGACGTTACACATGAAGTCTCATTACTGATGCATTGCCACGGAAATGTGTGGCAGGGGGGAGGAAATCTCACCTGCAATACTTCCAGTGTTACTCCCTCCTTTGTGCCCGAAATTAAAAGCCAATGACTGGAAATGCAGCCGAGAAAGGCTTTAACTTCCAGCCAGTTAAGTGTTGAAAACTGACACACCTGATGATGGATAGCGAAACATCTCTTTAATTTCATTACAGTTGCCAGCAATAACAGCCTTTGTTGGCTCTGATTTCCGGGCTGGCTCTCCTGGATCAGGGGCAGGCAATTCCCCGTGCCCTCCTCCAGAGATTCATTCCTCTGGGTACAGCCCTACTCCGACACCCCCGTGTGCCCCTGCAGTCCCCCTTCGCTCATCTGCAAGACCTCCCTGGCTTGGAAGCACTAACCCCCACGCGGGGTGTAGGAATGTTCCAGGCGACTCTGTTTATTATTAATAAGTTTCTATACGTGTGTAGAAGTCCCTGCAGCTCCCTGCGAAACGAACCTCCAGAGGCAGATTTTGTACTGCTTCCCTTGGCTGCCTTTCCCCTCTCTGCAGAGCACAACACAGGCGGGTTTCCAGCAGCACGTAGAGGCTGACAAGCCGAGAGGGGTCAGCTCAGCGCTCAGGACCGTTCTTCGCTTGTGACCAGAGGTGTTTACTAAGTGGTGGCTGGGCAGCGCTTTGGAAGCGTCACGTGGATTATTTCCTGCCCACCGCAGCTCATTTTATAGCCTGAAGAATAGTTTTCTCACCTCAGATTCGTTTGGGGGATGGATGTTGGTTAGGACATCATCCAAGTCAATCCAACACTCACATTTGGTAAGAGTGTTCCGTGTTTGCCAAATGCTTGTTGAAGAACCCTGCAATGTTTTGCAAGCATGATTCATAGAGTCATAGAATCATGGAATGGTTTGGGTTGGAAGGGACCTTAAAGACAATCTTGTTCCACCCCCCTGCCCTGGGCTGGGACACCTTTCACTACCCCAGGTTGCTCCAAGCCCCGTCCAACCTGGCCTTGAACGCTTCCAGGGATGGGGTGTCAACAACTTCTGTGGGCAACCTGCACCAGGGCCTCAACACCCTCACAGGGAAGAATTTCTTCCTCATAACCAATTTAAATCTACCCTCTTTCAGCTTAAAACCATTAACGGGTCTCCCCATTTTACAGAGAGGAGACAGTGAAACGCAGAAACGAGTGGACTGAGCACAGAGCTGGGCCTGGAGCTTAAATCCCAGCTCCCAGCACGGTGCCTTTCCTGGTGATTCATGCAGGAAACAGGAGGACGAGAAGGTTTTTAGCTGAATCTTCTTTTTTTATTGGGGAAACAACATCCTTCCCAGGTTACCACCAAAGCTTTTCTGTTTTATTATTTTTCAGCTCAGCCAGGCTGGATGGATTGTCCTCCAGTGTAAGCACCAGCGCTGCCTCTGACGCTGTGCTGTCAGGCAGCTTTGATCTACAGCACAGAGTTACCCAGGGCTCTTCCTTGAAGCAACTGAGTGAAGAGCTCTTAGTTTCCTCTCCCACAAAGGAATTTCGCCCGGGTTTTGGTGTGCACACATCCGGGTGGCCATCACCGTGGGGGGGACACAAGCTCTGCCCCCATGCTCCTGACATCCACTTCCACAGCTCCTGCACTTGGCTTGCATTGAGGGTGTAAAATCCCAGTGGGGTGTGGACAGGCAGGTTTTACACCCTCACCTGTTGAAAGAGGAGGGGGTGGTTAATACAGTGGACAATGCCAGGTGGTTCACACACAGACTCACCCCTTCCTTCTCTCAAATGGCCCATCAGAGGAAATCCTATTGACCTCCTCATAATTTATGGTTACTGTCACTTGCTCTCCCTTATTGGAGACTGATGACTGTTCCCAGTATTTGCCTTCCCCCCAGACCTCAGGGGATACTGTAAGGCCCTGCTGTCTCTTTGGAGAGATGCAGTCACAGAGCTGTAGGCAATTGGCCAGATTAATTCCTGATTACAGTGTAGAATATATGGCCAGCGATCTCTCAAATCCCACAATCAGCTGTTTTAGGCAGCCATAAAATATAATACTGCTCATATAATGACTAAAATCCATCTACAACACCAGGAGGATTTAGTTCCTTCTCCTAAGTTTGACTCTCCATTCCTCTGACCTTCCTCACAGATATTTTCTTCACACTCCTTTGAGCTGAAATCCCCCTTTTTGTACCCAGAGGACCCACATGCAGCATTCAGGATGAAAACTTCCAGGCTCTCCATAAACATGATGGAAACACTCTCCTGATTTGGAAAGCCAGGGTAAATCTCTCTTTTCTTCTGGCACATTTTTTTGCCGTCTCTTGCTGACTTTGTCACACTTCATGGACTTGCTTAGATGAGGAATTAATTGGTCGAGGCAGGGTTGCCTGGGAAAAGTCAAGTGAGAAATGCCTTTCATAGAACATCAAGCTGGACTCAGTATTCAAAATCACGGGAGAAGTGCTGTCACAGGACATATTTTCATAGTAAGCCAAAGGAAAAAAAAAGTGGGGAGGATGAACACTTGAGTGAACTGGTCTATACTGGCCAGCTCTGATGGTGGGAAATCCCTGCCAGAACCTGAAAGGCCAATGCTAAACCCACTCCGTGCTGCTGGTCCCCTCAGAGTCATGAAGGAGTTAAAGCCCTTAAATGTCCCTTGGTGCCTTCTCCTAGGGGCTGCCTCTAGCAGGCAGACCTACTCCCAAAGGATTACATCCCATATCCTTCCCCCCTGCCCCAAGCAGTGCCCTGACCCAGCAGCTCCATGGCACAGGAGCTGTTGCTGCCCGGAGCAGCCTCTTGCAGGAGGGGCAGTCTCCCCCAGAGTGTGGCCACCTGAAAGCCCCTCTCAGCACCCTGGCACTGCCTGCTCCACGTCCCCATGCCATCCATCTAGCAGGGTGGCACCTTGCCCACTCACAGCCACGGTACCAGTGCCCCCAGACCCTGCTGCCAGCCCATTTTATATCAGTTTTATATCAGGGTTCCCTTTGCTCAGCCACCAAAAGCTGCTCCAGCCCAGCCCCAGGGGCTCTGCATTCCCTCCTGAGGACAATGCCAGTGGCAAGAGAGGCTTTCCAAGGTCTCCACTTCCCTCTCAGCCCTTCTCTCAGCACGAAGGATTCTCACACAGAGGAGGAAACATATGTGTGGTTTGCCAGGGAAGCAGAGCTGTGTGGCACTTTTGGACACCTCCCTCACCAGAGCCTTTTCCTACCCTGTTATTCCTGTCCGTGGTGGAGAGCAAAACCGCTCTGCAAGCCTGGGTTATTTTTAGGAGGCTGCACAGCCAGAGACACATTTCACTAGCCAAAGTAAGAGGACACCAAATGGTCCTGACCTTTCTCTCCAAGGCCCCATGTCGGGCCCATGCATTGAGCAGAGTGGAGGGTGGAAGGAGGAGAGGAAGGAATTTGTGTATGTTTTCTTGGCCGACTGCCCTTGCCTGGGGCTTGAGTTTATATAAAGGAGATGAGGACACGACACAGGGATGAAGGTTTGTTGACCATCACAGGGTTTGGAAGCTCAACTGACAAGGTCGTGGGCTTGAAAACGCTTTAGAAAACCTCCCCAGCAGATCTCTTGGAGAGATTCTCCTCATCTCACCCAGGTGCCAACCTGCACTTGCACAGTGCTCTACCTCTGTGATTTTTTTTCCTGTGTTCTTATGACATCCCAGTGCTGCAGCAGGAGCTCCAATGTGGCTCTGCATGAATCTGAGCCAGTATTAAAAAAAACCCCAGCAAAATAGAAAAATCTGCTTGCAGATAGGAGCCCTGAAAGGCAGAGAAAAGGCATCACAGATTTGCTTTGCCTTCCACAGATTTACTTTGCCTTGTGCACACCTTGGATGTCCTTCCCTTTATTTAAATCCATTCCCACCGTGTCAAGGGGCCAATGTTTGTTTTATCACTATTTGAAGTCACCACTCCTGCAGTCTCACCCTCTGTGACCAGCTCTGGCTGGAGAACATCCTGGCTGCTCTTTGTGGGGTGGTGGTTCAGCAACCGGGGTGGCTCTGCCCCATCAGCCCCCCCTCCCTCCCTCTCTCCCTCCCATTTCTACCCCTCTAGAGGTGACTGCACAAGGCTGGGAGCCACAGCCAGGGGGGTGGATCCAGACCTGAGCTATCTATGTCATAAAACCACAGAATATCCTGAGTCGGAAGGGACCCACAAGGATCATCCAGTCCAACTCCTGGCCTCGCGCAGGACCATGCCCAAGAATCCCACCATGTGCCTGTGAGTGTTGCCCAAACACTTCTTGAGCTCTGTCAGCCTTGGTGCCCTGACTACTTTCCTGGGGATCCTGTTCCAGTGCCCGAACACCCTCTGGGTGAAGACCCTTTTCCCAACATCCGACCTAAACCTCCCCGACACAGCTCCATGCCGTTGCCTCAGGTCCTATTACTGGTCAGCAGAGAGAAGAAATCGGTGCCTACCCCTCCCCTTCCCCTTGTGATGAAGCTGTAGCTGCTTTTCCAATGGATTTCGGAAACAAACCGCCTGCCATTCTCTTTCCTGGAGATTCGCAGCTGTACGGTGGCAGTGTTCCAGTTAAAGGGATGCTCCCTGGGCATGGAGCAGGGTCCTGCAGTGCTACACAAGCAGAAGAAAGGGAAACTCTGGCTCCAACAAACTTGCAAGATCATTTGAAGGCAGGAGCAAGCAACAGGGTAACGAGATACCTGCTGAGCCTTTTTGCCTGGCTTTATAACCTCCTCACCCATCCACACCAGTGAACACACAGACCACGGGAGCAGCAAAGGACTCAGACGCAATCTGCCTTTTGGATAATTAATATCAACATCCCTCTCTCAGCCCTGGCTCTGGCTTGGATGTGAGAGCCACACCAAGGAAGCCTTTAAAGTGCCTGGAGCTGCTGCAGACAATGGGAAGGCGGGATCCCAGGGAGGGCAGCAGGAGGAGAGGAGGAGTTGCCACTCCACAACCCATCAGTTCTTCAGAGCATAAGGACGCCTTTGTTTGCTTCTCCTTCAGCCTCCTGTTACCCAGAGGGGGAGAGGCAGGAGACGGAACAAACCTGGGATTTTCAAACACTTTCTGAGTCAGATGCAGTGGGAGGGGAGGAGGAAAGCATTCCCACAGCCAGCCAGGCTGGAACAAACAGGCTGGAGAGTGTGCAGCACTTGGCTTGGCCCGGAGCAGGCATCTCAACCTGATAAACACAAATGGCCACGCAAACCCAGAGCGATTTGGGGGTCTGCTTGGTTATCTCCCACAAGATCCATCTGGCAGCACCTTGCCTGGCTGGAGGCAGCGTCACCCACAGCCTTGTGTTAGTGCAGAATCGTGGTGGGGGCTGGAGGTTTTCCTCCTCACAGCCAGAGATGTACAAACCAGTTGGATTCCTCCTGTCCCAGGCACTACCCCAACCTCAGGGTGTCCCCTTGTTGTGCTGTCCCTTCCCCAGCTCCAGCCTGTGTCGAGGCTGGAGCACATGGAAGAGTTTTCCAGACCCTGGGTCTGCTCCAAAAAGTAGCATCCCCAATAAGTTTACTCAGACGTTTGTCAATTTGGGGATTTTTTTTCTCCCCAGGGTTGTTTCAGAGAGAAGTTTTAAATTACATCGAGTGCCTCCCCCCACCCCCTTCCTTTTCCTCCTGTGCAATTGTTGCATGGGATTGGAACTACCTGAATATTGGGATTTCATCCAAATGTCAGGAGGAAGAAGGCAAAAATGCCATTAATTATCTCCAATTACTTTTATTTATCAGGAATAAAGGAGCAACTTGAAGCTAAACAGACCTGTGGGCAAGTATGTTCAAAGGGGCTGCTACCATTTAGTGGGTGAAGTGATAAGGAGCTTTAGCATGAGGCTGAATTTAAGGTGAAGCTGGCAGAGAGCTCCAGGACTCTTTTCCCAGGTCAGAAGGAAAAGCTGAAGACAACTGAGCTACTGTGGCTAAACTCAGTCAAATACTGCAACAACTGTTTTTAACTTGAAGGCAGCTTGAAGGCAGTAAGAGCAGCTCCAAAACTGAAGGAAAGGATCTCGTGCCTGAAATCTTGCCTGATTGTTTCCAACTATATCATCTAGTCTAATAAAAGACAATAACTCCTCCTCCCAACCTTGCCTTGCTCAGAGCCTGAAAACACCAGAGCTTCAACAATGCTCCTGTAACAAAGGGAATGAGTCATTCATCAAAGCATGCATTTGGGGGGAAAAAAAAATAAAAATCTGCATATTCATTTATTCTGGTATTTAGCTAAAAAGATCTGGTTTACCTGTACAAAATTATATTAAAAAAAAAAAATTTAAAAATGTACAAAAAACCAAAAACCCAACCCATGGCTTCTTGAAATTCAAAGTCTGGGTGCAAAGGGCTAAAAGATACATTCAGTCATGAATAACACAATTTTCCAGCCACAAGCAGAATAGTGGAAACAAAGGACTTGCTGAAGGATTACAGCTAGAGCAATCTCTGGGGAAATCATTTCAACAGACAGATGGATGTAAGGACACCCAAATGTCAGGAAATGGCACCCGAAAACTGACAGTATCCAGATTTCCTTAGCATGCCGGGCAATGAGGAACCTGCTGCAATTTCATACCACAAATACGGATCGTCTGCATATGAAAAAAGAAAGCCACATGTCTTGAGACATTTTCTGGGGTGACAGAGGCGTGCTGACCACAAGGTGGGCATGCTGTCAGCTGCAGAAGTTTAGCAACGCTCCAAAACCCCTTTTAAAACTGGTTTTCATAGATATGGCCTCTATTCTGCAAGGAAAGCAGAATCTGTGGCTTCAAAGACGTTTCCCTGGATCTTCACAAAGCTTTTTTTTTTAAAGTGGGGTCCATGCTGATTTGTACCTCTAAACACCGTGGGGATGCTCCCAGGACCAGCACAGCCTGGAATTGCAGCAGTGCAGAAAGTCCCTTCTCCAAGATGAGGCTGCTGCTGCCTGAACAAGGTGTCTTTGCCCCAGCACCTGCAGAATAGTGGGGGTTTGGAAGTTTCAGTGAATCTTAATTTCACCCGTCCGAAAGTAGTGACCTCAGCTCTGCTAACCATAAAACACCGCTCGCCGCTCGGGCTTAATGGTGTGTGGCCTGCCAAGGAATCCTTTCTCTCCCTTTCAGAGACACTCTGTGGGAATTTATTGGCTTTTTAAAGCTGTCTGATCCTTCACTGAAGGAAACTAATGGAATATCAATGACACCAGGTATTTGTCACAAGTATCATTTATGGAGGAAATACGGGCCTGGCTCAGGAGGGCTCTCCTGCACACGTTTAACCAATTCCACACTCAGGTCCAGGCAGCAGCTGGGATCAAACCCAGGCTTCTCTGCAGCTGCAGGCTTATCAGCCACTACCAAACACAGAAAAGCAAAGAGCATTCCTAATTCAGTTAACTAATTCAATGTAAAACCCCAATGAGGACAAGGCAGCTTGAATTTTCATGGGAGGTTGAATTTAGGACAACACCTTCGCAGCAGGAAAGGAGAGTTGATTTTAAGCACCTTTTCAAAATAACAGGTCAAAAAAGTAATTTAAAAAAGATGAAAACATTAATTTTCCCACTTTCTGTTGGCATCTCTGTTTTTTTTTCATCTCTGACTTTTCACTCACCTACACCCTGTTTGGTGAAAGGTCTGCTCTTTCTTCGTCTTTTTTTTTCTGACTGCTTAGGAGTTGTTACCTAAAGGAAAACGCCGTCTCAGAAGTGCTGTGACAGACTTGAGGCTTCAATTTTTTAAGAGGGAAAAAAAAGCTTTATACACGCGCCATATGTTTATGGGATCATCTAACCCCTGTGGAGGACCTGAGCCTGCCGTGTCAAGGTCTCACCCCAAGGGGCAGCATCACTGATCAGGTCCCCAGTGCTGTGATGTGCAAACATCCAACGCTCAAACTCTGGGCTTTGGGGCACAAATCTGCTTTCAGGTTTTCTCACCAGCCTTAAATCCAGCCTGGGTTCTCAAAAGCCTGCAAGGGACTGTGCCCAGTGATGAGTCTTTCTGTACCATGGGGGAAAAACTTCTCTTAAAAACATGAAATGTGCCAGAAAGGAATAAGCAACATGGCTCATTCCTCAAATTTTTTGGAGCAGGGTTTGAATAACAGAGGGGATGGTGGCAAAGGGAAAAAAAGGCCACTTCTGTACTCAAAGACTGCAGAAATGTTTAAGTACCCGAAGCTTCGTGTTAAATTAGTGCAAAACATGGTGATTTGCTGCAGGGTTTGAATTTCAGCTACTGCAAACCTCTCTCAGGGGAGAAGTGAAAGGGAAAGTGCAGGTCCTGAGTCTGAAAACAGTGAATAAATTAAGCCCGGGATCCTTTAACCCCAGGAGTGTGTCAGGAGAAGCCCCCATAGGAAGGCAGCGGGAATTTCCCGCAGAGCTTTGACAGCACAATTAACAGCGGGGCTTGATCGGGCAGGGAGCGGGAGCAGGAGCGAACGTAGCCGGGGGGGGATTATTTGTTGGCTCATGAGCCACTGAGCTGCAAAAGCCTCTGGCGCTTATATTCTCTTAGGGCTCACTTAAACCATGGTGCTCTGTCCCCCGAATTCAATCCCCCGGGTCGGTGCATCGCTGCCACCGCTCACATCCATCCCCCAGCCCACGGGGACCTGCCCCTGCCTTGCCTGGTGAGCTCCCGGTGCTCGTCCGCGGCTGTGATGGGAGCAGGGATGGCCCCACACCTCCGACTCCCTTAATTTCCCTCTTACTTCAAAAGTTCTCAGAAATGAGCCACAGACCCAAATTATGGCAAAAAGAGGGTTCAAAATCTAATTTTATTTTTTTCTTTATTGGGGTCAGATGCTGTGGATTTTATGGAGCGATCCCTAAATCCAAGCCCAGCAGTGCTTCAGGTTCACATCTGAGCTGTCACTGGGTCTGTCTGCAGTACGTGCTGGCAGCTCCCAGAACAGAGAGCAAGAGAGAGGGAGGGAGAGAGAAAGCAGGAGGGAGACGTGCTGCAGATACTTGCACACTAGAACATCACATGAACATGTTTAGTATTTTTCCAGAGGAAAATATCATCCAGGAGGCATAATTATATCTTAGGTTCCCCTTTTTTTTTTTTTTTTTTTTTTAAACAGGGCTTTTTAAACAGTTGTTTTGCTTCATTCTTCTCCTTTTTCTATTTTCAAATTACAGCGTTTGCAGAAACAGGAGGAGGAGGACAGTTAACACAAGAGAGAAGCCACGGGTGCTTGAGAAGGGAGAGAGATTGCTGCTGTTTCTTGTCATTCCTGTAAGTGTTCAAGGCATGGCTGGATGGGGATCTGAGCAACCTCGTCTAGTGGAAAGTGTCACTGCCCATGGCAGTGGGTTGGAACTGGATGATCTTTAAGGTCCCTTCCAATCTGAACTGTTCTAGGATTCTATTATTCAAAAGCAGATAAATTTAGGCCTTATTCTGCAAACTCACTCCCCCACGGTAACTCACAAAGGGATTCTGGCTTGATGATCTGCCAAAAAGACAAGACCTTGGGAAGAGAGAACTTCTCTGCATTCCCACCACCCCAACGTGTCCACGGCTCAAAATTTCCCCGGGAACATCCACAAGAAGTTGATTGAAGCAACGCAGACAAGTCCATCCTGACTGGTGAGATGGTCACCATCGGTGATGTTCACCCTCTTCCCAGCCATCACTCAGAACCATTTTGTGCTGCTCCACTGGCTCAGGGCCACAGCTGGGTGGCACCAGCCCATCCATCTCATGCCAGAGGAGCTGGGAACGCAGCATGTTTTCACAAACAGAAGTGCCCAAAGGCATCTAAGATACCACACTCAATCCTCCTAGGCTGTCACCACAGTAACGCGGGGAGGGGGGCTTCCCAAAAATAATCAACAATAGGATTATGAGCCACTCACTTGTCACACTGTAGTTAGCAGCTACTCAACATTTTGGCTGATAAATTGAAAACCCAGCAGGCAGTGGTAGTGGGTGTTTCAGAGGGGAGTTTTACAGGGTGCACCTTGTCCTTGGTCACCTGTGGGGATCTGTGGTGTGTGGAGGAGAGATTCCCTTCCCAGTGTCAGGATGCTTTCTGTCCTGAAGCACGAGGTCTGATTATAGCAGAGAACCATGAAAGCTCTTACAGGTCATAAAGTCACTGAGGTATAAAAACCTCTATCTGCCGTTTGAGATCCCAGCTCTAGTCGTTGTCTTCTGTGGCACAGACACCTTCCAAGTAGGAATTTCTCACTGTTTATTCTCCAGGCATGGAGGGGGTGATGTTTTCAGCGATGGCTTTGTTGCTCATCTGACAGTGTTAACCTCTTCAGTGAGGACGTGCACCCATCCACCAATCCCAGAGGGATGTCATTGACTGAAATTAGCTTTGCACTTCAGGATTTGTCAAACTGCAATTTTACTAAATGCTCTAGTGGTGGCAAAGTGACAGTCCCGACACAGCTAATGCCATGACCCACTGGCTTCAAAGCAGTGTGATCAGAGCCCTTGGTCCCTTAATCTCCTCAGGATTTGCATCTACTGAGATGTATGTCATAACACTTCTTTATTTTTTTAGCAGGATACTTCCTTTTTACATTTGCTGAGAATTTTAAGCTGAGCCTGGATCATGTTTTCAAATTTTCTTCCATATTTACAAGACTTGGAAGCCCTTTTTTATGTCTGCACTTACTTGCTTCACCAAGCATCAGAGTCTGGGGATGGGGAACACAAGGACCACGTATTTCAGGTCTCACAATAAAATCAGGCGAGGCAGCAGCACAAATAAGCTGCAGGGCTGCAGCAAGGACAGGGAGAAAGTCTTCTCATGCTGTTCTGTAGGGGAGAAGGAGCACAGTGAGTGCACTGGTTTGGGGCCCCGGCTGAGGGCTGAAAGGGCACGATGCCAGTTGGTCCATAAAATATTTAGCAGAATCAGATCTCCTGGTCCTTCCAGTACAGACACCTTGTGCCGTAACACAGGACGGTGCTCAGAGCTTGCAGAAGCCACCAGAAGTAAATCCCACCGATCTTAGCTCATAAGGTGTTTAGTCCTGTTCCTAAATCCACACGTCAGCGCCAGGGACTGTAAATTGCTGGACGACCCCAGCCCGGATGCCCAGCAAAGAGATGCTGTTTCCTTGTGCAACGACAGCCACTCTCAGAGTGGCACCACTGGGACGTGACACCACTGAAGCACACCTGGCTGATGAGCATTTGTGGTGAATTAAACCCCCACTGCCCTCCTGTTTTCTCTACAAATGTCCCATTAGGACCTAAGCAAGAGTCGCAGTCAAGAAGGCAAAGACAATTATGCACTGGAATTTAAACAAACCATTAATTACCAAGATACTCTGGCAGATGATGGCTCCAACAATGCTTATTATAAGAACCTTCATCAAGTTATCATAAGCAGAGGTAACGATCTCCACTGAGATGAGAAAAATAATTAAAACCCATATAATAAGATGTTTTATTAATGACACACTCTAAGGAAATTGGGCAATCCATTCCTACACCACAGCTCTCCATCAAGGGTTTATATTTTACCATCACTTTAATAGCAACTTGCTAAAGTGCTCTCTCATTCCCTCGGCTTGGCTTGAAGCAGGAGGGGACAAAGGAAGAATTTATTTATTAATGGCACCCATCGAGGACCAGTCATGTGGCACAAGGCGGGGTAAAAGAGGAATAAAAAAAAGCCTTGCAAAGAGAGTCCCTGCTTAGCTCATAGGTCTGTTTTAAAAGAAGGGCTTCGGAAATGTAACGACAAATGCAAAATACTTGAAAAAATTTTCTCTAGGAAAAATACTTCCTAAAAAAAAAAACAACAACCCAACTTAGTTTCCCTCTACAAATTTAGGTCTGACCTCAGCTGAGCAGGTGTCAAAGGTTTTCAGTGGGAGCAGGAGCAGATCCATCAGGGAATTTGCAAGGTTTGGTGAACCTGTGTTCAGTGACAGGCCTGCAGAGCCCAGCCCTGGGACACGAAACTCATTTTCTCTGCCCTTCACAGAAAGCATGAGGTTGACGTGCCTGAAAACCGAGATCCTCTCTCGATCTCTGACCAAACTCTCCACAAGACAAGCTTTTCTGGCCTGCTCTGCCAGCTCGCCTCGGTGCTGCCTGGAGGACAGGGGCAGAGAGCAGCATCCGCTCCTCCCGCCCTCAGGCTGGCACCGACAGTGGAGCCACCGAGGAGGTGACTCACCAAGGTGCTGAGCACCTTCCCTCTTCCCACTGAGCTCTCATTTACTTAATCACCACAGATTAAAGCCTGTCTAATTAAGGACAGGCGTTAGATCTGATGGGGACTCGGTTCCTGTGCTGTTCACACACTCTGGCTGGGCAAGCCCAATGTCCCTCACCTCGTTTCAGGCTTTCAAACGGAAATGTTTTCTTCCTCTCCCAACAGAAGTTCGGAGCGTGCTTTTCACCTAAAAGAAGAGGGTATAAATGAACCCATAAAAGGTACTTTACGTTCCAGAAATATTTTAGAGGAAACCTTTTCTCTGTCACAGGTGTCTACATCCATGGGCTGGGTTCCAGCAGGGATTCAGAAGCTTGTGAGCGGGCTGAAGAAAGAACAAAATATTGCAATGAGGGATGCAAAAGGAAGCTGACTTGTCACAGGCTCCAGCATGACCATAGCTCTGCATGGAGACCAGAGGGGACCAGGAGTCTTCTCTGTAAGGACTGCATTGCTCTGCTAAGCTGAGCTTTACTGAAGACACAGCCCCAAGTGATGTGGCACTGAAATCAGTCCTGCCTCTTCCACATACTGCTGGGTAGCCTTGAGTCAGTCACTTAACCTCCCTCAGATGCACACTGTACAGCTAGGGAGGCACGGATACTCCCTTTCTGCCATCTTTTGGATGATGGGATTGTCAGTTATGGACATATTTCTGACATTTGAATAAATGATAATAGCAATATTTGACTTCCCTAAGGCACTTAGCACAAGCAGATCTTGAAGTGTTTTCTAAAAGATGTAAAATTTTATTATTCTTGATTAATAAATAGGGCCTTAACCCTGGCAGGGGTGTCTAGAGATGAACACAGCACCTTTCATTCATGTTGTCTTTGAAATTCAGTCAGTAACTGAAGTGCCTCACAGGATCACCCACCTGCGGTTCCTGACTCTCGTTTATCAGTGCACATTCACATCTCCCTGACCTCCAGGAGAGCTGTGTGCCTGCTTAGTTTACAAACAGGCTTCAGAAGGCATTTGCTGGGCTGGCTCACTGGAGAAGCTCAAGTTTCACTTCCCAAAATGATGAAGCACTTGTTTAACAGTTGTTCAGTTGGATGGTGCCATGAAGTTATTTAACCCCGCTGAGGTTTCGCTATGAGAAAAGACAAAGTAGTTGAGGACTAATGTGATCAGGGCCTGGGTTTTTTTGAATTGTTATTATTGAAATATAAATAATTCCAACAGAACAAGTTTAACACTGGGATAAACCAGGGGATGTGCAGCACACTGAGCATCACAGTTACCCACCCTGGCACTGTCGTCGTGTGGCCAACACGGCGTTGAAGACCTGCAAAGGGTCTCCTGTTGTAATAGGTCACAACATGATGTGCCAAGGGCTTCCCACGGGTCTCACAGCCCCCCTCCAGCACAGGTTGGGTTTGTAGGAGGCAGAGCAAGCAGCAGTGCCAGCTTTCTAGTGAGAGAAGAGACTGCTGCAAGGTCAGGCTGGGAAACAGGGTGCGGAGAGCACCGTCTGTGCTGCCAACACAGCGACGCCGAGGGAGGGAGAAGTGGTCTGTCAGCTGGGAAGAACACGAGCCCAAGGCCAAAAGCAGGGATATCTGCCCAAGAAGATGCAGGAACTCTCTCCCTCAGCAGACCCTGCAGGCCCACAGCCCCCAGCAGCTGGCGATTTGGGCGCTGCAGACACCCAGTACCAGCAGTGCCCTGAGCCCTGTGCAGGGAGCTGCACACAGAGGTGGCCACGATGGCAGCAGGGACATTTGTTCCTCCCCAAAGCCCATCATCCCACGTGTGCTACAGAGAGGCCCCAGATCTGTGGGTGCCTCATTGGGATGCCAGGCCATGCCAAACCCACCTCCTTTCAAAGCAGGGAAGGGAACAGCAGGGAGTACACGTCTGCGTGTGACCTGGGTGACACGAGTCTGCAGGCACAAATTACACACTTTACAAGTGACATTTGCTGTCATGGGGGGAGGTTGGAGTGAGGCTGTTTAAAATTCAACACAACTCCGCCCGGAAAGAGGATGGCACGTGCTCTTCTGTTCTTTTTCACTCCCCAGGGTAGCCTACAGTGTTTCTAGGAAGGAAGTCCCTCTCCTGCTCCCAGATTTGGCAGTGGGTTTTGCCCCAGGGGTGGGATTCAGTGAGTAGTGGTGCCTTAGCACTCTTTTCTGTGGTGTAGTTCAAGTCTTGTTTCCAGCATCAAGGGATTTCTCCATCACTCATCCCCAAATCCCGTTGACCTCAGGTATCCTATATGCCTACCTTCTTAGCATCTCCCTGGTGGGATATGAGGTCATGACCAGTGAGGTTAGTCATCATGTCTGGACCCACTCTGAAGGAGATAAGACCACCTGTGAGGCACACAATTACCTCTAGCCCTCCTTCCTCTGGACTCTTCCATCGCCTGTTCTAAGCCATTGAGCAGTTTCAAAGGGGCAGTCAGAGAAGACTCATTGTCCTACTCCAAAATCTGGGATAGCAGAACACATTCTGATGAAAGGAGTCAGAATGCTTCAAGAAAGGCATCTATTCAAGCAGTTGTCAAAATTCAGAGTTGCTTTTACCAGGAGACCTTATTGTAGGTTCAAGATCTCCGCAGTGCAATCCCGTCCACAGAGAAAGTCCTTTTCTATTTTTCTCTGGAAATGGTGGACAAGAAAACTTTTTTTTCTGAATTTGCAGCTCCAATCCATTTTCCAGATAACTCAAGACATGAAAGCCAAATGAATTATTGCTCCCCTTCTCTCTGTTTCCTCAGGAAATGCTAACAGCAGTCCTGTGACTACATCCATTGGATATTCTCTCTCCAGTTTTCTGGTCTTTCTGACTCTCTTTGTACACACACACTCCATTCATGAGTGGCTTGTACATTGCTTTGCTGTGATTTGTTGTAGATGGCTGTGCCACGATGATGTTATTAAGTCAGTTATCTCATAATACAAAATTACTTAATAATTTGCTCCATTTGTCCTCATTGACGGAAACAATGTGCTCAACCTTGTGTTATCTCAGTTCTTAAGGATTTGAAGCAATCCGTCAAGGCCTTGAGCAGCTCCAGCTCTTTATTTTATCGATGGGAAGATCAGAATATGTGACTCACTGCAGTGCTGAAGGATCCTTCAATTTACTGAAGAGAAGCAGGACATAAACTGAGCCAGGCAAATTCAGAGGAGACAATTACCAGTCACAGGGAAAATCTGTCAGAGGAATTGGTGGACTGCCTATCTCCTGAAGATGCAATTCGTCTGATTAATGTCTGTAGCTACAGGGAAAAGCCAACACTTTCTCGCTGTGCTCCTTTTAGACCCTGTAAAGATCTAGTCTGTGTGGCCAGGAGAACCAAAGGGTAATTCTTGTCTTCCCAGAGGACACATCCAAAACTGGGCAGATGAATCATTCCCTTGGAGTGCACCTTTCCTACCACCTATGGTAAAGGAAGCTGGGAGTGGCCATGACAGATATAACCATATTATAGATGAGAGATGAACTCCAATTTTGGTGGTCAGCTCAGTTTCCAAACTCAGTGCCTAGTGCTCTTTGGGTGTGTTGGGTATCTGCACGGATATCTGCTGGCAGACATGATAAAAGACCTATGCAGACCTTCATCTCTATGGAATTTGATGTTATCCAGACTTGAGCCTGCTGTAAGTCCTTTGTTATGTCTGCCACTGCAGATGCCACAGGTGTCCATGTACATATGCTGGTCTGGGGTAGGCTGGAGCACCTGACAAATTAGAGGATGGAAATGCTTAGAAAACTGAGTCTCTCCTGATGCAGCCAACAGAGTTGTTCTTCTGGCCAAATGAATCACTCCCTGGGTCCCTTTACCAGATTGACAGGCACTCTTTGCTCATGTGGACACCCTCTGCAGACGGTGGAATTCTCTGAGCTGAACTCTACCCTTCATATCATGCAGGGAGCTCAACTCCATTGTCAACACATCTCTATCCCACACTTCTTGAGGGTCTCGGGGGTATCTTGCCCAGCTTTCAGCAGCTGGTCCAAGAGGGAGGGAGCCTGTAGGCCGGCATCATTTCCTGCCAGATTTGTGTGGATGCCTCAGATTCTCACAGCATCTCAAAAAAACCCACCCCCTACACCTCCATTGAGGCAACTGAACAGTGCCCTGTATGTTTCCCAGGAACAGATGCCTCGCTCAAGAATGCATCGCTGGACACGTTGCAGGAATATGGGGGAGGACTTTTGTGGCCTGTGTATAAAACTGCTCAGTTTCAAAGAGTTTATTTCTGGCCATGAAGTTTCTAAACGCTCCTTACCTATCGTCCAGGATGTTTGCTTTGCCCAGGTCATTGGTGTAGGCAAGACACTTTTCCCGTGCTTTATCACAGGATCTAAAAGGGTGAATGATTTATATGAATTATCAATGTTTATTCTATCAATGGGAACACTCTGTGAAGTTAAAACAAAGTCAAACAAGATGCACTAGGACAAAAAACTGCAAGCTGCGTTTCATGCATGGCCATAAACAAGCTCAGCTTATCAGAAAAACAGGCCCAAATGTGTCACAGGGGCCAGAGCAAGTTCTTGATTAAACAGCACTGAGCCCATAGCCAATGTGACTATTGGCCTCTTTTCCGAGGAGCAAGTTATAATCCGTGTTGGCATGTGTGAAATAAGGAATTGGAGGCACTCACTAAGAAAGAAAAGAAACGGAAAACTGTGAAAAGGAAAGTAGCTTTACTGGATTTCCAGTGTTGAATCATTGGCATTCAGGGCTGTGGCCAGGTTAGGGCGAGATGACATCTAATTTGGGTGCCCAACACTGACAAATCCGGCTAGGGAAAAATGCTAATCCTCTTCCCCTGGAAGCAGAGGGGGAGGAAGGCTGGAGCTCTGCTGCTGCAAGGGATTCCTTTTCTCCACCCTCCCCAGGTAATCCATCCCTGTTTCAAGCTCCCCACTTCACCCTGGCCAGATCCCAGCACTCTGCTCCCAGCCCCAAGGGCCGTCTTCAGCCCAACCCATAAAGGCTGCTCTTAAGATGTTCTCCTTTCCCAGCAGAGAGAGAAACTCCCAGTTGTTTGGAAACCAATGACAATATTCTCAGAGAGTGCAGGAAAAGTAGAAGAGGGATTCAGCATTTCCACCATCTTCCTGTGTCCAAGCCCTTACTGGTGCAGACTGGGAGCAAACTCTGGCCTCTCCCACCAGCAGTGCTCTCCCTATAAAAATAGGAGTTTCCAACAGAACAAGTTTTCCCTAAATCTTCCTGGCAGGCATTTCACCATCAGCCTCTCTGTGGGCAAACCTGCTCCTGGTCCCTCCACTAAAACCACAGCAAACGAGGTCTGGAGAACAAAACTCGAGATGACAGGGAGAGTCTCAAATAAAAAGGAAGGAAGGAACAACAAAACTCACAGCAGATGAATAATCAAGTGAACCAAAATGCTTGTCCATGCTGCCAAGATCCGGGTGACAAGTCTGCCTGTCTGGGATGAGAGAGCAGAGAAAGTGGCTCAGCAAACCATGCAGGGGCTGGAATTCAGCACCCTACAATGAGTCACTGGGGCCAGGACTTGAATTTGGGCTGTCTGGGAGTGGAGAGGACAATCCAGTGGTACCTGAAGTGCTGTGTTCTCTGGGGAGATTCCTGTCACCTGGCTGGTCCAGCACTAGAGGGTAACAGTGAGTCAGTCAGGCTGCTGGGCCACATGGCTGGGACAGGTCTTACTGGTGGAGATGGAGGGTTGGAAGTGGTGATCCCAGGGGTGTCAGAACAGGCAAGAGCAAATGAAGGGGCAGGTTGCACTCCCCTCTCTGGCCTTGCCATAGGGCTCTTGTGGGGCTGGGTTGCACCAAGGACAGAGCAATGGGTGTGCTGGGGGTGTGTCCCTGGGCACTGATGGGAGAAGAAATGAGGTGCCATCAGAAATGGGTCGCTGAGCACTGATGGAGCGCAGGGCTGTGGGGTGGGAGCCCAGGGAAGGGGATAAGGAGCCTGGTGGAAGGTGCTGTCTGCCCCACACTGGATGATTTTGAGCAAAGGGCCAACTCCCTGCTTTGGTGTGGAGTGCAGAGCAGGAGGTGCACCCACAGAACTCCACGTGTTACTCTCAGAGCCCGCGTTGCTCGTCTTTAGCAGCCAAACTACACACTTTTGAACACGTAATGTGACAGAAGCCCGGAGTAAAGTGCAAACCCACAGCTTGCTGCTGCTCCAGTTCAGGACCTCATCTTCTGGAGGAGGACGAGCAGAGCCCTGGCAGCCACCTGAGCTGCCCGTGATGGCAGGAGCCAGACCTGTACCTGTGCCAGTTGGCATCGAGCCTGAGACCTCATGTGCATGCAGAGCACAGAGCAGGGCAGCCCTTCTGAAACAGTGCTTGTACTCCCAGGGGGGGCTGTGCCCAGTCACACATCACCTGGTGAAGTTGTAGTGAATTATTTTTCCCTTAAAGCTCCAATATTGTTTGAGTCTTTAATCAAAATTGTAAAGCCTAGGAGAAGGTTCTCTAGCAATTGAAGTTGAGTATCTAGTGGTTAGGAAGGAAGAGCAGTCAGGACTCCTGGGTCCCGTTTTCAAATCTCCCACTGACTCTTTGCGTGACCTTGAAGAAGTCAATTAATTTCTGTCATTTTCCAGACAGGTAAAAATGAGGAAATAATTCTTCCCTAGTTCGCTGGGGGATTGTGAGTGTTAATTGTTTGCAGGGCACTTTCCTCTCCTCAGATGAGAAGTAGAGGACTTTTTCTATAGCATGGCTGGAGGAAGGCTGAAGTTTGGCATGGAAAGCCATGAACACTTCAGGACTGAGGCTGCAGTGCTCAGAGGGCACATCTGTCTTTGCTGCAAGGAGCCAAAATCGCTTGATCCTGCAGCCCATGCCCTGTCCTCATGTATAGAAACCTTTCAGCAGCACTCTGCACCTGGGGGTCCAGCTCTCCCAACCAGCTGCCCCAAGGCCACCCTGCCCCAGCCTTTCATCAGCTCTGGAGGCTGATGTCTCCTTGCAGTCATGTTGTGGAGACAGAGGCAATGAGCAGGAACCAGCTGCCTCCATCCAGAGCCACTCACACACGTCCATCTCACATCCCCCCAGGCTCCCAGCTTTGGCACGCTGGCTGATCCTCACCAGTAACGTGCTGATACCTCACAAACGGGGATGCATCACCAGCTGGCAGCCTCTCCAAATCCAGCCACAGCTATGAAGTCCCATCTGGGCTATCAACTGCTTCATGGAGCCTACCAAAAAATCCTTTAGGGACTTCGCTTGGTTCTGAAAAGTGGTTATTCTCAGGAGTAGAATGAGGTGACCATTTTTCTGGGGTGCTCTGTGGAGGTCAGCTGTCAGGCCATGCCAAGCTGCCCTGGCGTGCAAACGATTCCTGTAGGGAGGGAACTCTGAGTTTATGAAAGTGTATAAGTTTATTTTTGCCTTGAAGGGAAGCTTTGCCACTGCCCTGCCTGCAGAGCTGATCACTGCACAGGCTTCTCTGGGCAGAAGAGAGGACGAGGAGCTGCCACCCGGGAACCCCAACCAAATTAACCTACTTACCAGGCTGCTCTCCTCTCTGCTCTAGGAGAGCGGCTGTTTGTTTGCTTTAGGCCATTTCTGGGCAAGCAGTAACCAGAGATGAGCAAAACTCAGAAAATTTCTGCTCCTATGGGAAATTTCGGCCTTTCAGAGGTCGGTCTGCATCCCAAATCAGGCCAGTTCAGCAAAATGAAATTCTGGTTGAACTCACTTGAAGCAGTCGGTTTCTCCCTGGTGAAAAAGTAGAATCTGGAGAAAGAAGAGGGGGAGGGAAATGAGGGAGATTTTCTTTTACTTACAGGAAACTTCCTTTTATGAGAAATTGTATTTTTCACTTGTTCCAGTCCCAAACTGCTCCAGAACTAATGCCAGGAATTCCCTCATCTATTTTTACTCCATTTTGCTGTCTGGGTCTTATTGTACCTGGCATTTGCTGTGACATATGACTGTGTTGCAAATAATACCAGGAACATTTACCTTGTGGAAGTATCATGGAGGGAAGGTTTCCAAGGGCCTTTTGTCAACCTGCTGCCACCGCCCTGCAGGGACTCCCAAGCCCTGCCAGCAAGGGCCCAAAGCCCCGTGGCTTTTTGAACGCTGCAGCTGCAACAGCGTGGGCGTATTTTGGGGGGGATAAATGCTCTTTCTGGTGAACAGAAAAATAGCAGCAACACTGTGAATTTCTGTCAGTTTTGCCAAGCGAATTCATTTAGAATTAAAAAACATAAGTTGCTTGAGACGGATTTCACTATGAAATGCCTCTTTGTTCAGAGATTTCCTTTCACTGCGGTTTTCTTCTTAACGTGAAAAATGCTTAAAAGTGAACTGAAATGTTTTCTCCGGGATGGAGTGAAACTTTTTCATTAGATCAGGAACAATACAGACGTGTGTAATTATCTTTCAGCAAAAAAACCCATCTCTCACTCACCTCCTTGTAATCGAAAGCCTCGTGGGACACCCTGCTAAAATGGAAGCCGCTTGCTTGAATCCAAACAAATAACTCTTAACTGAAACTCTTGTTTTTACACAAGGAGCCATGAAAACATCACCATAATGAAGATCTGTCAGAGCTTACTTTGGGGGACAACAGCCAAGTGGTGGTTCTGTATCTAATCTCATCAACACCACTGTAATTGCAAGGAAAATCAGGTCCGTGGATTGCTGTTTCCTTGGTATTAAGTTAATGGCAGTGTGAGACAGACCAGATCTGGGATGAAGTTCAGCTGATTGCATGTAAATGTCTAAATTTGAGTTCCCTTTGCAGTCACAGGAATCTAGTTATGACAGTCTGTGGTGTCTGGGGAACAACTCACTGAAAGAGGTGTCAAAAGCAGTTTGGCTTAAACCACACCTCGAAAAATACTTACGTCACTGCTGCAAAAACAGCCCAGCTCTGGAGATGGAGATGTAGACACTGAGGGTGTAGAGGAATGCAGGTGCCTAAATACAGTCATCCCAAGCCCTTTGAGATGCTCTGCTGTATCTCATCTGGCTTCTAGTTGCCACTCTAGAAGGGCTCAGCTGTTGTACAGGTCCCATCTCCTGCCTGCCAGCCTCATGTCTCTGCCAACATGGGGCATCGAAAGCAGTACCTGATCACTGATTCATTCCCCTGAAGTCACAGGAGGTGAAAGTCATTCCCAGAGTCCTCAGGTTGGCAGGAATTGGAAATACATGGTTTGGAAGCACTCCTGATGGGCTTGTATTTCCGAAGATTGATCATGTAGCAGCAACCTGCAGCATGACAGCCCTGCCCAGAATTTCGGGAGGTTGCCCAGATGAGTAAGTCAGTCTCTTGTTACCTTACACAAGAGACATGGCAGAGGAGGAATTGCTGTGGAAACTGCATGGTGCTTTCCTGGAAAGTCCCTGCTTTAACCTCCAACCTTGTGTCACCTTCTGTATAACCACTTCCATGATTTTCCTGCTGACAAGTCACACCTCTTGCTTTGGGGTAGACAGGGCTATGCCAGACTGCTCCCGCTCTTTGCCGAGGCAGAGCTTCTTGCATCACTCTAGGAAGCAGGAGATTTACAGCAGGAGTGGGATTGCACAATCACCCCAGATAAGAGGAATATAACATGTCAGCAGAGTCCCTGTCTTTATCGCTGTAGGAAAGACATATAGGAACACTCGGATCTCTGTGGTGTTGAGAGAAAAAAACATCCTTCCCACAGTTTGTCTGAACATGAGCAGCGCAGAGCGGGCAGCACCATTTGACCAACAGCTCCAGTGCTGCTTGTCTGTGATTAGACCAGAGCTGGCACTGCTTTAAATCACACATTTCCCTTTCCCTGTCATTTATAATCAATGGAGATATTTTATGTTTATATAGGATCACGGTGTGTTATAAGGGCATGATCTGGATGCAGCCCTCCTGTTCTGCAAGTACATCAACTCATGAGGTCATCACAGAATCAGGGTGATCCTGTTCCCCAACCTCACAGGGAAGAATTTCTTCCTAATATCTAATCTAAATCTGCCCTCTTCCAGTTCAAAGCCATTCCCTCTTGTCCTATTACTCCACATCCATGTCAAAGCTCCCTCTCCAGCTCTCTTGTACCCCTTTAGGTACTGGGGAAGCCCATCTGGGCTTTCTGCCCTGGCAGCTTCTGTGCTCATGGGCATTCTGGTCAGTGGTGTCCCAAGCAGCAATGGAAAGGAGAACAACCATCCTGCTTATATTCCCCTGATACAAAACACTTCCTAGAGGATGGTTGGAAAGGCAGGTATGCCCCAGGGCAAGAAAACTGTGAACGCATGACTTCTGCAAAGGGCCATGTGTGCAGAGCATTTAGGGACCAAATTCACATCCTATCTCGGAAAGAAGGCAAATCCATCTCCAGAGGTGACTGACTGAAGGGAAAATACACTGAACAGAGGCTCGATTTTAAAATCCTGAGGTCCAGTGTAAACTAGACTGTGAATCTGAGTCTCCCTAATCAAATCTGGATGTCTCAGATGTAGATATATATATCTGAGCTGATTTGCTAGACCCCAGTAGAGTCCATGAAGGCAACCAGGGTCTTTTAGGGCATAACACAATAGGGCATGTCTTAAAAATGTCTGATTTAGGATGAGGTACATTGCTGGACAGTGAAGGGGGTCCAGGATGACAACACAGAAATGAACGTCCACATTGCAGATGTCTGAGGTTAAGGGAGATGAATCTTACCTTGTAGCAGCACCTGTGAGCCCAAAACAGAGAAAGGGATTTAAACAAGACAACAAGAATCCTTCTTTCATCCTGGCCAACACCTTCGTGTTCTCTGTCCTGTACCTTTCAGCACTGGGCTCTTCATTGCTTTGGATCCAGGTGACAAGACAGTGAAACAGGCCTTGCCAGAAAATCCTCTAAAAGTGGCCAAAAGGTTCCTTAGTTTAATTACCAAGGCCAGAAGGGGGTATGGAAATCAGCAAGGGCAGAACCAGGGATTCACACCCAGAAATAACAACCTTGATATTTAGTCCACTGAAATAAACAGAGTGGGCTGGATATGGTATGAGAAATAGTAACCTTTAAACCATTTTAATGTTTCTTTGGAGATTATGATGAGAATTGTGAAATTACAGGACGAGATGAAAGTTTCTAATTTAGCAAATTAAAGAGAGGTTTTAAGGCTTTCCTGGAACTTCATCCAGCTTCAAAACGCAGTACTCCAAAACTGAGCATCACCCAGTTAACTGCAATCCCGGTCAGAGGAACAGATCTAAGAGTACTCTCTCTGATCACCGAGTCACAATTGGTGGGAATCTTTCCACTGACTTCTCTGGCTTTTGGACACATGGGGAGTTTTTTCCCCTTAGATGCAGACGGTCTTAGACCCCTGCCTACAGCTGCTAATAGAGGCTGTGTTTGCCTGACTGCATTCCAGAGCTAATGCACATTCCAGCCCATGTGGAGGACTTTGCCTCACCTCCAGTGCATAAGGTCACTTCATCTTTGATCCCGTGCGTTGCTGTAAGGCTACCTGAGGAGGAGGGCTGTGGAATGACTCAGCAGCTCCTGCCTGCTCTGTTTCTCCCTTTAAGCGGATTTTTTTCTCCCGTGGAGCTGTTCTCAGAGTGGCTGAAGCTCACATGCCCGATCTTGAAGGCAGTGAGAGCGCAATTATCCAGCAGGTGTAAAGCCTACGAATGCCAGTGCGGCACAGGCCGGGCGTGAGTCAGGCAGGGGGATGTGTGGAATCACTGCTGGCATTGCCACAGGAGAGGAGCATCATGTGACAACAAACCGTCACATGTCAGCAGGGCATCCACCTCCGCCTGCTTTACCTCAGCGGGAGAAGGGGACCATGATTTGGGAGCACTGGGGATGTTTGGTAGAAGTTTGACAAGTCCTATTTTTGTTGTTAAATACCAGCAGTGACTGATGCTCCTGAGCTCGTGAGGCAGGTGCCAGAAATTTGAGATGGTCAAAAGCCACAAGGTAAGTGGCCAGTGGAATGACAAACTGAGGGGAGGGCTTAGAGGTAGCACATAGACCAGGCATGTCAACTGCTTCTTAGCTTCCCAGTGCCCCCTGTGGGAAGGGGTCTGTCCACCTGTTTTAGAATCATGGGACTGTTTGGGTTGGGAGGGACCAATCCCACTGCCATGGGCAGGGACACCACCTTCTACTAGACGAGATTGCTCCAAGCCCCATCCAGCCTGGCCTTGAACACTTCCAGGGATAAGGCATCCTCAGTTTCTCTGGGCAACCTGTGCCAGGGCCTCAACACCCTCATACTGAGGAATTTCTTCCTAACATGTTACGTATGTCTTTCTTGTTTCAGCTTAAAACACACAAGGGTCAACACGCAGCTCGACAGCCCGAGGTGGGCCACGACAAAGACTTCAGTAGTCTTGCCTAGAGTCCTGCCTAGTTTTCCTTCACTCCTTGTCACTGGCACTCCCACAATCACTACCACTAGTAAAGTCCCACTGATGACTGGCCAACATACCACCACATCACACAGCTCAATTCAAACCCCTTTAGGAAGACACAGCTCTGGAGACACCACAAGCACCCTCAACACACCTGCTGCATTAGTTCTCCCTGAATTTCAGCCATCATTAATGTACACTAATTAGTACTGTTGGGAACCCTTGAGAAAAGCACGGACAAACACTAAGAAACTACTTAGTGCTCAAAAGCATAAAACATCTTGGCTTCAGCTAGTTTATGCTGTATCTCAATATCCAACTTACAGCAGAGGGCACAAAAATAGCTTCCAGAAACATTATCACTTTGTTCTAATGGGCTGAATTCTGCCCTGAGGGGCTGTAGAAATTAATGGAGTTTGGCCCAACATGTGGTTAATGAGGATGGTCTATTTCAAGCCCATAAGGTACCACATTTCTGCCACTACAGATTGGCTGGGAATAATTCACCTCTTCAGAGACACTGTATTCACTTCCAGTCCTGGCTATGTTTGCTCTAAATAGAGGCAGCAAAAATAGACATCAAAAACAAAAACATTTCTTTCAGACTCCAAATGCCTCTGGCTCTGATTTTGATCTTGCGTGCAGTAGAAGCTCAAGTGAGTGGAGAGGTTTATTTCTCATTTGTGCCAGTAAAAATGAACTGGGCCCATTATGTTTAACACCGCTTTAGGATGCAGGGCATTTAAGACAGTATCTAAATACATAAAAATCGTTAACCTTGATTAAACAAGGCTAACCTGTTCTTCTGATCTCTTCCTATGGATAATCTCTTTTCATCTTTTGATGAAGTTTCTAACTTTCTTGCCCATACAGCCAAATCCACCTCCCCAGAAGTCCTTCTCAGAAACTTCAGAATCAAACTCATCCAGCATCAGACTTCTAGTTCTGCATGACCTTGTCCTCACCTCTACAAAGCCTGTACACCCATGCTCACCTATCCAGACCAATATGTGTTTACCTGTAAGAAAAGGTGCATAAGGATGTTTTCTTGGAGTCTGCACTGCTGCTCCTCCCTTTTTACATCTTAGTCTTTGCCCCCAGTTTGAACTTAACCTTTACGTATTTGCTTCTGTTTGTTTTGAAACAGGGCACAGCCACAGAGGCTCAAAATACACCCTCAGTTCTTGTAACCAAACTCTCCATCGTGCCTTGTTATTTTCCACAAACACTAAAAAAAGCAGAATGCTCCAGAAAGTACTAAACTGCAGTTCAAGTGGTGTCAGATCTTCCAAACTGTCTTGTCATTTCTAATGTGGATGATTTGTGTAAGAGATCTCCCATTTTCTCTCTCTCTTACAACTTATCTGGGTTATTCGTGGCTGAAGAGGTAACTGAGGAAGGATCTCCCCAGAATGCCTGAATTCAGCTTCAAAATTTCAGCTACGCCTCTTTGGGTGGACTGAATTGTGCCAGGGAGCATTTTATGGTCCAGAAGCCAACTACGACCATCTGGCTGTGTCCATACTATCAAAGCCCTTTGGCCTCCAGAAAAGAGTGACTTCACCCAAACTGCTTATAGGGAAAGATCCCCCATCCATGTGAACTTCCCAACAGTGACTGCAGACTGTTTGGGACAGCATTGGGTGGCCTGGGCCAAAAATTGTGCCACGGATCATTCTGACAACAGAAAGCAAATTCTAGAGGCTCAACACTGTTTCACTGTCGTAGATGTATCCTTTAAAACCTTCCCATCATCACCAAGAAAAAGGACTGGAATAATTTTTTTTTTTTGCTGGACTAGTAGCTTTCAGCTTATGAGTTGTTCTCCTTCTCCTGGAAAGAAACCAGAGCGTTCCCTGCTGATAAAAGCTGTGCTGAGGTAGAGCACGTCCACCTCTTTCCTTTGGGATAAGCTTGTGATTTCATTCCTATGGCTCATAAACTTAACTCCTCAAACTCGTTGACTTCCAACAAGACAGACAAAGGTGGGATTTGGGGTTGTATGTATGGGCTCCTCTAGACTGCAGGTATGTAGAGGAGGTGTTTCCAAGGAGGCTGAGGAGCTCAATGCCCAGCTCCCTGGTCACTGATACAGACAGTACCTCCCATCAGCACCACTCCACGTTCCAGCAGAGATGAAGGGGAGGATAACCAAGTTATTATGTTTGGTCTTTCCCCACCTCCAAAACACACTCCATTAATTACTTGGATCACAAGAAATAAAGAGCGAATTTGAGGTTCTCGTCTACTTGGTCATCTGTTAACTTCTGATAAAACTGAGCTTTGTCTTCTTATTTCTCCTTGCCAAACAAAGAGGCCAAGGCCAGCAAGTGAACCTCATCTTTCACACTACCCACCTGATCCAATCAGTCACGTATTGTAGTTGATCATTACATTTTCTAGATAACTACTTGCCCTTTATTCTACAATGGAAGAAATGTTTGGTGTACTAACCAGCTAATGGGAAAGAGGAGAAAAGACAAAGTTCCACTGATATCACACCTTTGTTATCAGTTTCATTGGTGTAAAACTGGCAGTAATATAACAATTTATTGGTCCATAATCATATGGAATAACTTGTCTCTCTGGAATGAAAACAATCTTTATCCTCAATATACACCCATTATACACCATTATACACATATTCTCCAGGGTTCATTGTAATACAAAAGCTTCCCAATGGACAACCTTTACCATCTTAGTTTTTTCAGTATGATTTGTGAATCCTCAAGATATGAAGTTCTTCTTCCTTCAGGGGGTTCTGACCCCACTTGCTCCATTGCACAATTCAGGTTAAAGGCCCAGCCCTTAATCCTGGATGCTCTGTGTTTGTTGGGAACAGTCTCTCAAATACAAATGTTATCAGCTCAGGTTTTTTGGCCAATGTATCTGTTTGTTATCTATCAGGCCTCTCATTTGGAAGATATTGGGACTTTCTTGGGAACAGGCTGACATCTCTAGCCTACACTCTTTGCAGCCATGATTCCTAACTGGTCACCAAATCTAAGGGAAAGTGGAAATTTTGAAAATTTTGACAATTGGCTTCAGAAACTTCACCTCTGATTCTGAAAATCTCAACTTTGGACTGATGCCCCCCTGGTGGAAAGGCCTGAGTTCATTTTGCAGTGGTGATAAAATTTTGCTCTCATTTCTAAGAGTGCAATTCTGGAAGCAGAGTTAGTTAGTCCCTACAGCCACTTCCTTTGGCTAAGGGTAGATTTACACATGTATAACAGATTATAACCTCTCTCCCACCTACCCCAAAGCTTTGCACCAGGCATATTTATAGGAAGCAATCACCCTGTAAGATGGGAAGGCGACTCCAGAGACTGAATGGTTGGCAAAGAACTGGTTAGTTGAAAGGGTGGTTGATGTTCTGAAATACCGAGTGGTTAACAACATGTCAAGTGGCTGTTGAGAGAAGGCTCATGTTTACTCAGAGGTCAATTATTCACTCATATATTTATTGGTTTAATTTCCTTGTCTATTTCCTCTATTACATATTCATTATCATCTTCTCATAAGTTTTTCTCCTACAGCTACTAATTATTCTCTATGTTCACCACACACCTTTCGTGCCATATAGATGGGAATATTAATTTCCGTAGAGCAGAGATTTTTTTTTTTAATTAAAGCAATGTTCTTTAGAAATAAATGCAACAACCATCAATTAAATTCAGCAAATAAGGAAAAGTCATTAAATAAGAATGCCAATCAAGATGCTGAAGCTGAAATTCAAATGACATCAATCATACTTCTGTAGTTCCAAAACGCTGACTTGATCAATGCAAAGTCCACAGGGCGTCAGTGAGGGAACCATTCACACACATTACTTTTTATTTCTCTGGAAGATGCAGCTCTGTACCTGGGGCAATCAAACAGCACCTCAGCCACTCTGGAAGCAGGTGTGCAAAAGGTGTGTTCCATGCCATTGGCTTCTGAGAAATCAACAGAGGAGGCATCTCAGACTCTGCGTGGTGTCTTCGCTCCTTCACGTAAGCAAGAAAAGGTACGACAAACGGAAGCATTTTAAATATTTCACTGAAAATTCAAAGGGCTCAAATTCACTGGGTACTCAAAACTATTTGTTTCTGAGGGAGACAGTCAAGTGCCATTCCTTTTTCAATGGGGATCTTCCAAGATGCACGAGCCTTTAAGGTCTGCAAGGGAGTGTTTCTGCATCAACACTTCCCTATTTTGCTTGCAAAATTCAGTAATTTGGATCTTGGCTTCAAGGGAAAGGGGTAAGGAACTTGCAACTCTGGAACTGGATATCATCAAGTATTTATTTCATACAGCTACATGTTGCAGTTCATGCTGTAGTTGCACATAACAACAACAACAAAAAAAACCATATAATGAGCTCCTTGCCAACTGCGTTTGGCCCCGAGCAAAAAAACCTTCTGCAGTAGAGCAGCCTCTTGGTCCAGAGGTTGGATTGTATCCTAGAGCTATCTCACAGATCTGTTTTCCAGAACCCTGGCCAGACGCACACAACTCCCATTAAAGTAATTGATTGCCCTGTGAGCTTAATATTTCAATATCCGGGGATCTATAGATCACAGCACAATGCACGATATTGTAATATATGGCAAACTGCATCGAAGTCAGTTGGCACTGGCTAAGTAAGGACCAAAGAGAAGATGGATATTAGAGTCCAGGAAGAGGCATGAGGGATATGTTAGAAGCCAGTAGCCTGCTGTGCAGAGTTTAACCTGCCTATGATATTTCTGTGAGGGCTGCAAGCAGAAAATCCTATCCCATTATATCGAGAGGAGGAAGAAGGATCATGAAGAGAGAAGGGTGAATTATTAAAGGATAGGCCGAGTATGACTGAGAGCTTATTAAAAAGGGAGGAGGATGGGTAAGCGGAGAAACAGCTTGCTAGGCTGGTTCTATTAAAATCTAAGGCCAGATCCTCTGTGTAAATTAGCATAGCTCCATTGACTCGGGTCGACTGGTTGACTTCTCTGCCTTTATGGTAGTTTACCAGCTGACATTTTAGCCCATTAACTTGAAGCATTGCATGTTTTCCTGGGAGCATGGTCTTTGTTCTGTCCCCCACTCTTCTTTCTTTTTTTTTTTTTTTTCCTGCCAGAACTGACAAAATTCTTCAGCTGAAACATCCGAGAAACGACATCTCATCAAAGATGGACGTTTCCATGGAAATATCTGTTTCGGATGAAATTTTTTTTGAGTCTTTTGCAGATAAAATATAAATAACTGGTTGGACAAGTTTTCAATAAATCAAAATAGAAACTTCGCTGGAGAAGCTGAAATGTTGTTTGGGTTGCATTTCCCCTCTGTTTTCTCTAATAAAGAACATACAATGCCTGAAGAAATGAAATGACCAAAATGAAAATTTGCTGAAAACTTCCAAGAGGAGACGAAACTTTGTATTGGGTTATTCCCCCACAGATGCCCCCATTTATATCCCAGAGGGCAGAAAGAGATGATGAAGAGCTGATGGCAGTGGATGTAAGGCAGAGGAGGGAGAGGGAGAGATAAGCACTCCTGGTTTGTCTCTGGTTGAGGGCCTTTTCTCTTTTCTCCCTATTTTCCCTGCTCCTCCCTTCCCACTTCTTGCAGCTAGTGCCTCAGACTGTAATCTGGTGGGAAAAAAACCCAGAGCAAGCTGTGCCTCCCCTGCACCAGACATTGCTGATAGAGAGATCCTCTGACATGGATCTAAAGGGTTTTTTTCTTCCTAATTTTCAGTCCTGATTTGCCCATACAAAGGGACCGACATATGGGGAAATACATTCCAGGGGTGAAACTGCTGTGGTTGTTTCCCAAAATATGATCCCAAGGAAGAAGAACTGGTTATGGAAGCTTATGCCCTGAAAAAAAACCATTTAAAAAAATGAATATGTAAAATAAAATGCAGAGTTCTGTTCAAAGACACAGAGGAGTCTGACCGCAATGGCAGCTGGTAACTACATCCCTGGGAGTCTCACTGGGAGTCTCATCCCAAGGATATTAGAGGAGTAGGAAGGCATCGGGGATCCTGGACATATCCTAAAACCTCCACATCTGCTGCTAGTCCCATACCCCAAAATAGCACTGGGCAACTACTCCTGGGGGTCTTATCTGGTGTGTGCAACAACAGCCAAGGTTGTGCTTTACAATTCCAAGTTATTATCGAAGATAAAAAACTCAGTTGAGTATTTCCAGAGTTTTACCTCCCATTAACTACCCAGAAAGCTCTCTGTTTATGAAATCATAGAGTCACAGATTCATACAATGGTTTGGGTTGGAAAGGATCTTAAAGATCAACTCATTCCAATCCCCTGCCATGAGCAGGGACACCTTCCACTAGCCCAGGTTGCTCCAAGCCCTGTCCAGCCTGGCCTTCAACACTTCCAGGGATGGGGCAGCCACAGCTTCTCTGGGCAACCTGTGCCAGGGCCTCATCACCCTCACAAGGACGCATTTCTTCCTAACATCTAATCTAAACCTGCCCTCTTTCAGTTTAAAACCATTTCCCCTTGCTCCATCACTATCTGCCCATGTAAAAAAAGTTCCAACAACCAGTTCCTTCTTCTGGGGATGTGGGACCAGATTCCTTGGTGCAGTTCAGAATAGCAAAAAAATTAAGAAGCCTCCTACGAATGGGGAAGGGAGTTTGAGCTACCAGCTGCTTTGAACATTTGTAGAGGAATACTTTGGGACTGGGTTGCAAATACACCACTATATTCCACTTTCCAGGAGCCTGAAGTATGTTTGGCAATATACAGGAGAGACCTGCTGCTGGTGTGAAACACCAACCAGAGCAGGGCCTATTCTGACACATGGATGAATAATGTCATGTCCTTTTATTGCTGTGCATGAGGTCCCATGAAGAATATGTCACTTGACTTAATTTTCCCACGTAAAGAATAAAAGATATGTTTAAATCATTGCTTAGCTTTAGGCAGCGCCTAGCTGCTGACCAGTGTGGAAATCCCATCTGGAAAAGACATGAAGACTCGTCATCGCTGCCAAAGTGGTTTTCTACAGCAAGTGCTAATGCAAAATGAGACAAGAACTACTTATTTTGGTGCAGGCAAACTACAGTTTTTTTTGCATGAGCCTGTTAGGTGAGGTCAGCCAGATTGAAAAAAAAAAATAGTTTGTTAAATTATAAATGCAATTAAAACCAAAGAGGGCGCACCAGGAGTGGGTGTTATTCAGCGTGTATGAGGGGGTGCCAGAATCTGGCTCTGAATAGTTTTGATTAACAAACCTAGGCCTGAATTGCTGGAGAACTGTTCATTTCGTTAAGCCATTATTCATGGCCTGTGACTGGTCATAAGTAATGTTCTGCATCCTGATGAGAGGATTGAAGCTTACGCTGGCATGATGAATGCCTGACAGCAGATAATGAATAGTGTACTTCCCTCACAATTCACAAATGCTCCGGGGTTTCTGAATTGTAAACTACCAGGCCAACTCACTGAACAAGTACATTGAAATAACATTCCCAAAAGCAGCAGGATTTCAGCTCTTTCTCTATGGGTTAGAGTTTAATTTCCTTAAATCAAAGCAGTGCAGGTCAAGCAGGTGTCCCAGAGCTGCTTGTTGGTTTTGTCTAAGGCCCAGGCACTCTGCAAATACAACCCAACCCCTCAGCCACAAATCCCTCCTTAGGGACAGAGCTGGGGGTTCCCCACCAGGTCAAAACCCAGCTCTCCCAAAAAGTACTATTCCTCCATGACTCCAGCATTTCCACTTGCAGCAGGAGTTGTATAAATACTTGCAAGTATAAATACTTGCAAATAACAACCCACACAGTCACATAAATAGCAGCCAATGGAAGCCCAAGTCATTCATTTATTAGTATACTGGCCAACGGACTGTCTTAATTATTTAACTATTCTGGTAAAAGCTAATGCATAAAGAACTTAAATGGTGCATGGATCTTGCAGAGGGCCCTCAGCCAAGGGAAAATTCAGGCAGTTCAAAGTCTCCCCTGCATGCAAATGGGATGGAGTATGCTCCTGCTGCTCAGAGCTGCGGGATGGCTGGCCAGGGGCAAAGCACTGCGAACGATGCTTGGACCAAGACACTGCTGCACTGTTTCCCAGCTCTATCACAGCCTCTAAGTACCAGTTTGGCTTGTACCCAGTCGTATATACGTCCCCTAGTGAACACAATGCCAGTATGCAAGGCAAATGTTTCATTTACTGACCCAAGGGAAAGTGAAATGTATAACAGCCGTCTAGTGAACCTCGGAGAAAACCACCTGAGAACATCAGGATGCAGGTGCTGCAGCTGAGCATCTGACAGACAACCATGCGCAAGAACACTTCCCCCGTGGCAGACAAGGAAAAAATCACTGGGCTTGAGATATTTGTGCTTCAGAGTCTGATCTCTCAACCAAGCTGAAGAAGCAATTAATTGAATTAACACGGCATCCCAGCCTCCGGAGCACTCCCCACTCTGCGGCTGTGGGAAGTCTGTTGCTGTGGCAGGCCTGCCCACACGTCTCCAGATAACAGTGCTGCAGCTATTTCTTCCTCTTACAGCCCAGTCTTTGCTGCACGTGACAGCCATGGCACTTTTTAAGCTGGTGGCTTGGGACAGGCTGCAAGTTGGGAATGGCTCAAGTGAGAGTCTCAGTTCAGCAGCATCCCGCTGGGATGGCGTCTCCGAAGATAAACAAGTGGAGGTTTCCCACCGACCCAGCGACCTGGCATCGGGTACGTTTTCACACTTGGCACCTTTTTAGCAAACTACTGCACTGTGGTTCCATGAGGGGAAAGCACATGATCTGTGAGTCCTTCGAGTCTGAGCTCCCGCATCCCACTGATCCACCCGGGGCTTCTGCTTCCGATGGAGGGGGGTAGGACTAGGAATTATGGACTTCACCTGTCTTCTAGGAGTAGTGCACAACTTATCACACCATATTCCTCCCTGTGTCTTTATTGGGTTGATTTTCAAGGTCTTAAAGGGTAGTTTGAACCTCAGACTGGGGGGGAGCAGACTGGGTAGTCCCAACCCCGCCAGAAATTGCCCGTGTAATTGCAGTTGAATTACTCTTCCTATGCTTCAGTTTTCCACAGGAAATTATATTTCCTTTTACACTTAAAACTGTAGATCTTTATGCTGTGGGTCATTTCCCACTACTTTTTGTACAGAATCCAGTGCAATGGGACTAATTTTGACAAGATTATCAAATTATCTTGATCTCACTGTCAAATATTTTTATTAAGCTCAATTTCATCCTGGTTGCCCTATGTAAGGGCTTCTTCCTGATGCTTAGACCCTTCTGTTACTTGTAGATCTTTATCAGAGAACATTTTTCGTGGCCCTTCTACTGGAATATAAGTTCTCCAGTGAAAATTGTAGGATATTACTCCAAACTATTTTTGGGTGACCAGAGTTGAAGAACCAACAGCTGGGGAACCAACAATAACCACTCAAGTGTCCACTGGGCTCCCTCTCATTACACAGGCAGCAGAAGGGACAACTGGGTAAGAGAACAATACTATTCCCAAGCATAGCCATATAACTCCTTTAAATCATCCCTACTTTTCCAACATCTAAGGCTCCTTTCCCCAGCAAATGTCACCAAGCTTCTTCGCAGCTCTCTGGCAACCAGGTGCTGAAGACCACCCCACATTTGAAATTCTCAAGGAAAAGCCACTAGGACTGAAATGCAGAGTGTTGTTAGGAGCTTTTCTTTAAGAATTTCCTAATCCCTACCTTGGTCCATTTCTTTGGTCCATTTTCCTTTCCTCTGCTTTACCACTTCCTCCGTCTACTCTCCCCTGTCATAGTTTGTGCACGGAATTCATACATGCCTAAGGCTTCTTTTCGTGAATCTGTCCTCTTTCCCTCACTCCAACCTCCCCACTTTGAGTTCTTTACTTCCAGCCCCACGGACCATCCCACCACATGAGAAATGCTCTTTCCCATTCCTGACACTCTCCTATTCCACCAGCAGCCGTGTGAACAAAATTTCAGTCTCACGGTCCAAGTGGAAGCACCATAGCTCCAAAAGCTTCAAAGGGAGCTTGTGGCTTCCATGCCAGCATTTTTTGTGGTAGTCACTCACTGCTACTTAGGTCTAGTATCAGCCTTAACCAACCATGCCACTTCACTTTCCGAAGGCAGCCCATAATTAAAAGAAGGCCAGTAGACTCTTGATGATGATGCAATGGTGTGTTCTCAGGTGCTCTCCTAGGCATGAGGCCAAAAACTAAGTTACCATTCAGGCAATTTGAAATGAAAGGCATAAAATTAGGCACTGACTAGAATTTCTCATTGCAATTCTTAATCATTTTGACTTTGCTTTTCCAGCAGTCAGCAGGTTTTTCTTCTGAGAAGTCCTTTCAAAAAATAAATTAGATGGCTACTTACCGTGACTATCAGTTGACTCAGATGACAGGACATTGCACTTACAAGACCTTTCGTGTTCCTCACTCCTCATTTTCTATTTCCCAATTAGGCCAGATTCTACTGCCTTTATTCATACTATTGCATTATTTCATAGCTCACACCAGTGATTTCAGTAGTGACTCCCGGGATAAATTACCGTTTCCATGTGCCAAGATGACCTGAAGTCCTTGCCGAGGGCTGTTTCAGGCCTTTGTCATGACTTTCTTATCCCATTTCATCCTCCACAAAGCCAGGACTTTCTCACAGCTCATCAGCTGGTTGCCCCAGAGCTGGTAGACAAATACCTTCCCGTGTTTGCTGTGCTTAATGGGAGACCATTAACTGCGCCACTAACGCGGCGTGTATTGACCATCGCTCTTATTAACTCAGCAACCCCACCACGTACCTATCAGTAAGAAGGTATTTGTCGTCCTGCTTTATTTGTGACAGTGGTTGTGTTGGTCAATGCCTCACTGAACCAGGTATTAGGTTAACATTTCCCATATTTGGGGGATAAAACACACGCTTTTAAGAATGGGTACCAACAACTGAAATGAGAATTATGAATATTTAGAAGGATTTAAAAGCATGAACCTCTAAGATTCATGAGTACATCATGTACTCATCCTATTTCCCTCCAATGAAAGTCCAGCCAATCACCTTTGAGTGCTATGAAATCCTCACTGGAGCTGGTGCACAAGGTAGAGCTTAGTAATGGAGCCTCTTGTAAACCAGTTGGAAGCTTTGTAAGTATAAATCACAGAGCAAAATCAATTGCTTACTAATCCTTGCTCAGGAAGAATATCAAGAGCACAAAGTCAAATTCCCAAAAAATAGGGAATGACAGAGTTAAGATGATCATGACCTAGTCAGGAAAGGACAAGCTGCTACACTTGATGCTGCGTAGCCTCAGGGGAATGTGCAGTAGCTGGTTACCCCAGCGCCCTATAAAATCTACTCCCAGGCTTTCCACATTTGATATTAACAGGAGTTATAAACAGGCACAGAACCATAACATGAGATCAGCTGTTGTTATATCTGTTTCAGAGATAAACTATCTGACAACCAGTGAAACTGAAATGGAAACCAAGCCTCTAGAGCTGCATTGGCAGGAACACTGCAGCGGGATACTGGAGAACAGAGTGCTCACAATGGGTAACCAGATAAGGGCAGAGCCAAGTTCTGTCCTATTCCACTGCTATCCTCAAGTGAAGCAGCAGAACAATCAAAAGTGAAGTCCTGCTACTGGTGTCATGCCTCTGCTGTGGTCCCTTGAAGACACAGAATTCCCACCTCTCATCTCTTACCAACAGCAAAAAGCTGTGGAATCACCGGATCATTTAGGTTGGAAGGGACGTTTAAAGGTCACCCAATCCAAACGCCCAGCCATGGGCAGGGACATTTTCAACAAGATAAGGTTGCTGACAGCCACACCCTGCCTGTCCTTGAATGTTTCCAGGGATGGGGCATCCACCACCTTTCCATAGAACAGATACTGTCTAAGGCTGCAGGTAAACAAGCAATTGCACTTCTTGAAGTTGCTGTTGCTTTGTTACGAATGTCTCTGCCAGCTGAATTCTGGTGGCAGCACCTCTCCAGCTCTAAGACGTTGATGACCACCTTGGGGCAGCAGGACGCTGTAAAAACTTGATCAGAAGAAGTGGAAGGTGCAATGAGCACATGAATGGGAGACTTTGCCGACCTTTGATAAGGCTGGAACATGATTTGGTTGCTTGCTAAAAAGAGAGCAGGCTGTCTTGCAAAGGTGGGGCATTTGCAATTACGAAGGACGGGATATGTCACTTGTGGGTCACCAGGTGATGAGCCCTCAGAGCCTTTTACCTGTGGGTCACCAGCTGAATGCAGCCCAGCACCACAATTACGGCCAGGAATTTTAATTATATGTTTGCTTCACTTTGGGTTGAACGCTTTTCAGGCATTATTTCTCACGTGTGTGTCTGATATCTGGCACAATCAGGTCTTATCTTAGTTGGCTTCCTTAATCAAAGTTTCTGGATTAGTAGTCTACTGGAATTTGGGGTTGAACATAAATTGCTAATGTTAGTAAAAAACCCATTCACTTTTTCTTCAGCACGAATTTAACCCAAGCTAAGGATCCACATTTTCTATCATATGCACGGTAAAAAGTCAAGGAGAATAAACCCCCCACATTTACCCATAATTTGCAATGTGGGGGGGGGGTTCCCCCAAAAGCCTTTATTGGGGAGCAAGAAGGAAGAGAATTTCTGTTAGAGCATTTGAAAGCAGGTTTCATGAATGTTTCTCAGTTTGACAGTAATACTGGTTCCTCCCAAACAACTCAGCCTGAAACAGAGAGCTCATAATGTTAAAGTTCAGGACAGTTACAGTTGACTGGAAAAGGGACTCAGAATGGAAATTGTTGTGCAACTGCTACGTTATGACTTGCTGCCAGATCTGAAGACAATATTAAAAGCAGCCATTTTCTTCTGATTGATTTTGTACTCTCTTATCCTTCTGCAGAATGACAATGGTAACCTCTAAGTGACAGCATTGCTTGGAGTTTTCTCATTTCTTTTTGCACAGCAATAAACACATTGTATTCAAAGGCACAAAATTCTTGGAATTCACGGCAATTGATGAAACCGAAGGTGATCAAACAAGCACTGGTTTAATAAATTCTGATACGCACATATATTCCAACAGGGAATACCCTGTGTTTTACTTTGGTGAAAGCAGAGTCCTGGCACATTTAGTGCTCTACTGTTTTCTCATCAAAATCTCTTCTGCTATATCAAATAGGTCACTGCGTGGAAATCACAGCCACGTTTTAAGTAGATTGCGTTAACTTATGAATGTGTCATAAAATGGGAACTCCATAACTCCGTATTGACACTGTTTTACTGTTGCAATTTACCATTCTAATGGCACTATTTAGGAAACAATGACTGAACTGCAATGAGATAATTAAGGAATAATCTCCATTACTTCAAAGTATACAAAGCAGTAAACAGCTGCCAAAAGTGATTAATAGCTGAGATGAAGTTAAGACATTTAATCAATCTAATAAACCATTTATTGCAAGAATATAGTGGCTTACACTAAATGTGAGACATTTATCTTATTGATACAAACTGCAGTATTTGCCTTTCTTTAGGATGTAGTATCATGAGACCTTGATTGTTCTTCCATTAAAGTCAAGGATAAAACTCCCATTGTGGTGCCAGGGTCAAGCCTTCACTGAGCTGATACCAATGAAAATAAATGCTTCCTTTTAATGTAGAACAGTTCTTGCTAAAAAACATTTTTTCCCCCATTATAAAACATCCTGTGGCATTGAAAGGGGGACATGTTTTACCGGCAAGGACAAATGTCAGGAGTCATGATGAAAACCTGGATCTTCTTCTAGCTGGTACTGTAATTCCCTGCAAAGTATTGTTCTGTCTGTGCCTCCACCTCGGATCTGTGTCAGGGAGATGAAACCATTCCCTTGTTCCACGGGATTGTTTGGGATTTAGTTCATGTAGCATACAAAGAAACACAGACAGAAGATACTGTACACACTTTACAGTGTTCCTAAGTAAAAACAGAAAGGATACATGGATTGTAACAGCTATCTCATAACTGGCATGGGAATGGGAGTAGTGGGGGTGGAGAGGCTGAACCCATGCTCAGGGGAAGGGACCTGTTTCCGATGTCACAGCAGTGCTGCCAGTACAAGTACAACTGAGCCTTCTCAACCTCCATTTGGCTTCCCAATGCCCTGCAAGAGCGTGGACTTTCTACAGCTCCAAGTGTGTTATCAGTATCCTGCTTTTCTGCTCTCCACTTTAGTCTGGAGGGGTGAGGGAGCTGCATTGCAGCAGCAAAGGGACAAGCACAGGCAGAGACAGCCCCTCCTGGCACATTCTCCAACCCTACTTCCCCCCACAAAAAGCAGTTCCCCCTCTAAACTGAAGTAAGCACCCAATTCCTCCATCAGCTGAACACACACAGAGAGCTGTTTGACTGGAATTTTATACAATGAGTTCCAGAAACAATCTCACCGACATTAAAATCATACATACCACATTGGCTCAAGGTGAACATCACATTTGTCAAGCCTTGCAAAACGTGTTTTTCATCAGACAAGACATTTCTATCTCCTCATCCCTGCATAGAAAAGAGGCACTGGAGCACATGTTCTCCCACCACATGTTATAATTGCTCTTCCCCTGCGAAGAACTGGAAGATGTTCTTAGTGCTGGATGACTCTTGAACTTGCTCTGAAGCAATTCCTTTGTCTTGGTGCTAGCAGGAAGCTCCTTTGGTTTTCCCCAAATATAAATATTGATACAGAAACTCATCCCAAATAATAACAGAGGTATGAATTTATTGTTTCAGCAAAAGCCCCATGCAAATTAACCCTCGGATAATTAAAAATGCCTGCAGAGCCTGGGCGGGTAAAAGATCAAGCACTTGCTGGATTACAACATAAGCAGTGCTGTGATAAAGCTGCATAATAACTCAGGAGCAGGAGCTCCCGGCCTTCACACGTAGCAGGGCTAATTCCGTCAGCCAACATGTACCAACTCCTGTTCATCTGTGCCCGATCCAACCTGCAAGGGACGGTTTGGAACAGCAAGACTCTTGACTGGAGGAGCCAAAGCCAAACAGCAGGTTGAAACTTGCTCAGCTGGATGCAATGCAAGCAGTGGCATTGCACTCGCTCCCTGGTGCGAGTGTTTGTCATAGGAGTAGAATGGGCGAACCTAAAATACAAGTCCCAGAAACCTGCAATACTGGTATCTCTGCCTGTACTGCTGTTTAGGGAGTGTTAGTTTTGCAGAGAGAAAGTGCAGGCAGATTTTCTACGCTGAAAAAAACCACAGAAATTCGAAGACTCGCAGCAAAATGTTTAAATTTGTTAACTGTGGGAACAGAACAAGGCCCCAGAAATTTAAGTCATTTTCCCCAGGAGCTGGATGCGGTGCCGCTGCTGAGCAGAAATTCCTCAAGGCTGGACCTGTAGTCTTCCTTTACGGTAAAGCACCGCAACAAGAACAGCTGCTTAAATTGCAGGGATTAAACAAAGTGGTCATTTCTGCAACCCAGCTTGGTAGCTGAAATGAATCAGAATCCCAGAATGGCCTGGGTTGGAAGGGACCTTAAAGACCAACCAGTTCCAACTTCTGCTATGGGCAGGGGCATCTTCCACTAGAGAAGGTTCCTCCAAGCCCCATCCAACCTGACCTTGAACACTTTCAGGGATAGGGAGTCAATGCCTTGGTTTTGCTACTCTTAAGTGAAACTGTTCAGAGATACATTTATGAGTTTTTTTAAAATGCACATGGGCAATAGCTTTGCCTCTTTTAGGGCAAAGAGAGGATAGTTGTAACCAACATTACTAAAATTCATGCTGCCTGGGTCTATGCCAGCAACGGAAAGATTTTCCCCATTTAGGTAAATAAGTTTAAAATTACATTTGTCCTTTTTGTTGCAAGGTTGCAATAGAGGCTTGTATATACATTAGAGTTCATTTTTTCTAGGAGTGAAAGGAGGTTGAAATTCCTTATTTATGTTAAATATGCCACCATGCTTTCTCAAAGGTTTTCCCTTGGTTTTACACTAGGACAGGCCCACAAAAGAGCCATTATTTGGAGTGGGCTCTGGGTTATGGCAGGTACTGAGGAGGGCGGGAGCACGGCAGGGACATCACAGTTTATCTCCTAATGCACCAGCAAACCAGCAGTGCTGGAATTCCTGGAGAGCCAGACATGCTTTTTAGGAAAAAGACTTGCTCTGGGAGAAGAAGCCAAGCCTGTCCTCAGTACCTTCTCAGTACCAGAGAGACATGGAGCTCCTGGAGCGAGTCCAGTGGAGGCTACAAAATTTATTAAAGGACTGGAGTATCTCTGTACAAGGAAAGGCTGAGGGAGCTGGGCCTGTTCAGCCTCGAGAAGAGATGGCTGAGAGGAGACATCCTCAATATCTATCAGCATCTGCTAGGAGGGTGTCAGAGAATGGACCAGGCTCTGCACGGTGGTGCCCAGCAGCAGAACAGGAGGCAATAGGCAGACACTGACACAGAGGAAGTTCCACCAGAACATGAGGAAGAACTTCTTTACTTTGCAGTGACCATGCACTGGAACAGAGAGGTTGTGGAGTCTCCCTCCGCTGGAGATATTCCAGAACCATCTGGACACAATCCTGTGTCGTGTACCCTGGGATGACACTGCTTGAGGAGTGAGGTTGGACCAGGTCCCTTCCAGCCTGACCCATTCCGGGATTCTGTGATTTGAGCTACACATCTGCCTCTGAAAAACACACCTCATGGCCACCTGTAAAAAAATACCTCACTCCCCACATCTCCTAAGCAGATGATTTATACCTGGTCCCAAAGGGTATGGTATAAATGTGTCAACATGCCTTAACGTTAAATAAACGTGAACAGTTGTTAACGTTTATAAACAAAGATATTAGCATTTGGGTCCAGAGCAGGGTAACGGAGCTGGGGAAGGGTCTGGAGCACCAGGAGCTGCTGAGGGAGCTGGGGGGGGCTCACCCTGGAGAAAAGGAGGCTCAAGGGGACCCTGTTGCTCTCTACAACACCCTGAGAGGAGGTTGCAGCCAGGTAAGGGTCGGTCTCTTCTCCCCGGTAAAAAGTGACAGGATGAGAGGAAACGGGCTCAGAGGAGGTTTAGGTTGGACATTTGGAAGAATTTCTTCCCAGAAAGGGTGACTAGACATCGGAACTGGGCAGCCCAGTGAGGTGGTGGGGTCCCACCCCCGGAGGGTGTTTAAGGAAACGCGGGACGTGGCACCGACTTGACGCAGTGGCGCTGAGCCCCAGGTCGGGCCCGACGGTCCCGCAGCTCTCCCCAAGCCGAAACAACGCCGCGCTCCCCAGATTTATCTTTTCCCGCGCACCCTCGGGCGGGAAATGGC
>VXAY01006259.1:425590-489174 GCA_013399855.1 Oxyruncus cristatus
CCCACTCCCGCCCCGCACACACGCCTGCCTCTGGGAGGGAAATAGCCAGGTGGAATCTCACTCTGTTTCCATGGACAACCCGTCCATTATCACCCAGGTGACTAACCCCAAAGAGGAGGAGATCCTGTCCTGCACTCAGGATAAAGGTGAGCTGCCTTCTCTCTTTTCTCCATGATTTTTTTTTTTCCCCCCCTCCGCTTAAAATCGCATTCTTCAGTGACCGTATAATCCTCTCTAGGCTGCTGGGAATAGAGGAGGGCTTGTTGGGGTTGGGTTGTTTTTTTGGTTTGTTTTTTTTTTTTTTGGGGGGGGGAAGGTATTTGCATGAAGGTCTCTGAATCTGCTTGCTGGATACAGCTGAGAACTTGTTGGAGTGTTTAAATGCCGAGTTTCATCGGTTATTTAAATAAAATCTTCTTGTTCCTCGAGGATCGGGGAGGTAACTTTGTATGGTGGTCACTGTGCAGTCGGTGCCCCGCTTCAGGGAAGGGATACCTGTGCTGGGTGTGTTGGAACGTTTTGAAATCTCAGCTGTTGAGATTTTAAATTTTTTTTCCCTCCTTTTTTTGTTTTTTTTTTTTTTTTAAGTAAAATAAAAAATTCCAGGCTTCTTTTTGCTTTCCTGTGTTCCTTCCTGCCTCACATTTCAGAATGTGTCGCTTTCAGGTTTGTTAGAGGATATTTGTGCTTCTCCGAAAGAGATACGTGATACTTTTAAAAGCGGCTCTGTTTACTCAGTTGATAAATAGTTGTTGCCTGTGTAGGGCATCGTGCTTGGATTGTGTTTTACTCCTAAATAAGATGAATCCAGCCTGGCCAAAGGAGCTGCTTCCCTGAGAAGTCTGGGTGTTGATGAGTGCACTTAACCTTCTTTCCTTTTGGAAGCTCGGAGCGGTCTTGGGGCTCTAAGTGGTGGTGTCCTTGTGTCTGGGGGTGAGCAAGGTACGGGGTGAGCAGCAGGGTTCAAGTTCTGGGGAGTTGTGTGTGGATTTGGGAAGTTACTTGGATGTCAAGTTTATGCTTTGTTGCAGGCAGTCCTGGTAAATAGGGGAGAAAGCACAGAAATTAGAAACAGTAAAACCTCCCAGTGGTCTTCTAAAAATGGTAGATTGATATACCTCCCCTTAAAATGGATGGGGTTAGCGTCCAAAACTCTTCCATTTTTGTGTGGCTCGTCTTGTAAATTAGGGAGGGGTCCCATGTTGTTGAAGTTGCTCCCTGTTACTTTTGACTGAAAGGCCGTATGTGAAATCTCTCTCTTCTCACCTCATCAGTGCTGCCTGCAGATGCATGAAGGTATATTTATTTAAAAAAAAAAAAAAAAGCCGCGAGGTTGGGGGTTGTTTGAAGAAAAAATTATTTATTTTTTTTTTTCAGCATAGGAGTGTTCATGGAACTCTCTTTAATTCCTGTCACTTGTGAGGTGATACTTCCACCACGAGGCCTTGTTTGTCTCAAGAGATTTGTCATGTTTTCCTCTGTTTTGGCAATGTGGAGCGTGGGGTATCCACAGTAAATAAGGTGCTCTGCTCTGCCTAAGACTTGGTTTGGGGTGGATGTACGTGATACTGTGCTCAGATGTTGTCGTGCTCTTAATGGCCTGTGTCACTGGAAGTAATGGAAGGGCTTCATTAATGTCAGCAGCTGGTTGAAGTTTGTTAAAAAAAAAAAAAAGCCGGTTGAGACAAGTAGGGGAAGATTTGACAGCTCAAAATAGGAGTAAGCATCCACATCAAACAAGTGGCTTCGGAGTCCTTGGTAGAGCAGGCAAGAATATGCATATAACTTGCATAACTCTGCAGTAACTTGCATAATGTGCATTGTGTTCTTGCTATTGGTTTGTCTTTGGCAGAAAATGGTCTTCATTGCAGAGCAGGGGCTTTTCAGGCTGTGTTAGCAAGGCTGGGCGGGGGGAGAGGGGAAGGAGGGGAGCTGAAGTTGGGAGGCAGGGAACTCCAGCATCATCTTCATGCAGGAGGTGAATTACCTTTTTTTCTGGGTTTGGAGTGGGTTTTTTTGTTGTGGTTAAAGTGCGTGCGTTGGATTGACGATGTGCTCTGTGGTGAGACTGTCAGATCACTCCAGAGCAACTTTAGCAGGAAGAGAACTGCAGGTCTGTCCGTGCTGGGCTCTGGAAGGAGAGCGCTGCTTGCTCCAACCCTCTTCCACTACAGGTTTTCCCAGTGCTCGAGGTACGGAGCTGGTGAAAACCCGTTGCTCTACCTGCCTACCTGGCGTGGTTACATATCACGTCACCCAATTTTCTGTCGGATTTCTTCGCACTTCTAGCAAAGCCTTTAGGTCCGGAGAGCTGCGGGAGCGCCCGGAGCAGAGATAGGAATACTGATAAGGTTCCTAGCAGGAGACCGATGTTGAGCGAGTCCTCCCTGCTAATTCAGAGTGAACTGAATGTACTGGTACAAAATGGCTAACAAATAGGTTGAGGCATCATGAATTAACTCTTTGTTTAACGAAATCAAGAATCACCTGAGCCTAAAGTCTGAAATACAGCAGCTCTGGGCTGTGTGAGCCAAGGCTGCCCAGTTTAATGAGAACATGTTTTTTTTCCTCCGAGTTTAGCGTTTGGCTGCAGAAATAAATTCCGGGGTACCTTAGTGGCATGTGGTGGCTTTGGGGAATCAGTGTTTTCTTAGGGTTTTTGAGACCTTCTCTCTCTGTTTCTTGAGGGGGGAAAGAATGAATTTATTTTCCTGTTGTTGAGCTGGAGAGAAGCAGTTCTACACTAACTGAGCAGCTGCTAAATAGTGCATGTGGATACCTTCAAGGTTTTGATTTTTCTCCCAAGATTTTTCTTTGAAGCTTGTAATCAGATGCGAGTCCAGCATTTAGGCTGATTTATTTTTTAGAAATGTATTTATGTTTTAAAAGGAGGTCGATGTGCAGTACAGGCTTATGCCAGATTTCTCCTGTGCGAGGGAGCGCCGTTGGCGAGGAGCAGAGCTGGTTCTCTGGTCCTGGGGCAGTTCTGTTTTTAGGTAAATAACGTGCTTTACAAATAAAAATGCCCAGGTATTTTCTTGCTAGCCCCCGTGTATTAAAAAATAGCTCTTGAGATAAAAGTGAAACCGTGACACCTTGTTAAAGGGGAGATAGATACTAAGATGGATTTGTTAACGTTCATTTTTTTAACAAATGGCAACAAATTTTCAAAGGTGGGAAAAAACAGATCTTGGTATGTGAACCATTCCCTAATATGTTGCCACATGGTGGTGCACTGGATTTAGTTGTCTGTCAAAATGAAGGCTGAGCATGGAAGATTTGCTATAATCATATTTTTTTATTATTATTATTGTAATGTTCTCAAATGCCTGTGGTGTTCGTGCTGCTGGAGGATTTTGGTCCCTTTCTTTGTTGTTAAATTAGTTCTGGGAAACAGAAACTTAGGTTCTCCCAACTGGAAGAGATGTGTAGGTGCCTGAAAATATCTTGAATGCTGAATCCACAGAGAATTTAATTCCCTTTTAGTTTTTTAAGTAACGAAAATAGTAGTTCTTTGCAGAAATATTTTACATTGTGGTCATCTGGCACTTCTGGGAATTGGAAACATTTCCAGGACTTTTAATTTGAAATTAAAATGGAGACATAAATACGTGAAAGGGGGTTTGTTATAACAGGGTAAGTGTGAGCAACTAAGAAAAAAATACAAATAAAAGCTGCAAATGAAAATTGAAAATCTGATTGGTTTTTGTACAGTGAATTCTACAGATAAAACCAACTCTTTATTTTCTGAAGGAAAGTATGAATTCTTCTTACTTAGTTGAACAGAGACCTCTAATGCAAGGTCTGTGTGGTTAAATGTATAGAAAGCAAGAGCGGTGCCGACAGGCTCTTGCATTGAGTGGAACATAGAGAGCGTGGGCACGGATGGGCAACAGACATTCAGCCCAAAGAAGTGAATTTCCCTTTTTTGAACCTAAATGCTTTAATTTGATCCTCATAAACGATGCAGATTCTTGGCTGTTTCCATGTGCCAGGTTAAACAGTGGTGTAATACTAGTCCAGCCCTTCAGGTACCTCCTTCAGGCTGTGATGGTTGATTTTCTTTCTTCAGATAAATCTTTCCTGACTTCTATAAAAATTGTCAGCTGGGCATCTATTTTCAGTTGTTTAGAGTTAACTGAAAGCTTTACTGTCCCTACAGATGTGTGTTTTCTTATGCTATAACTTATATGAAAAAGGTTCACAATGGAACCTAAACCATTGTAATTTTTTTTTAATCTCGGTGAGTCCCCGAGGATGTTTCCACAAACAAACTTGTTTGCCTTCTTTTCTTCCAAATAAAGTTGGAATAACCACCAGTGAGAGCAATATTCGTTATAATTTTAAAGAAGTTCTGAGGATCTCAATTTAGAAGCCAAAATAAGCGTTTTTTTAATTGTGTCTTCGGTAAAAAAAAGGCATTTTGAAAATAGCTGAAAATATTTTGAATGTACTTTTTTGCCATTACATCACCAGGACTCAGAATATTCAAACATTTGAACATATGTTAGTGATCCTGAGACATTGTCTCAACAGATTTTTATAATGTTAACTTCAGAATTTTAGCGTTAAAGTAGCAATTTAAGGGAGGGGGGGAAGATGTGGAAACCACTCGGGCACTGCAGTGGAATGTGAATTGCTCGCTGAGGGTAAAATTTTAAATCATTAACTAATGACATAACTGTTATATGAAACCAGAGTAGCCATACAGTAGGTTTTATGTTCCAAGGAGACTGTAGTAACCTGTAGTAACCCGAGATTTGATTTAGGGTCGCAGTTAACAGGCTGAAGTGCCCTGGCAGTGACAGGAATGATAATTTTCATGAATATTGAATTTTTGGTCGGTGTCTTCAAGCTGCAGTGCGACCGTTTCTTCGTAGTGTCACCTCAGTTCATGCTGGTTTCAGTGCAGTGACTTAACTGGAGTGTTCAGAAGTTTAACATGGCTTTAAAAAAAAAAAAAAAAACCAAACCCCCCAAAGTTGACCTACATTTTGTTAGCTCAGTATTCAGAAATGCAAATTGGATTTTCTGACATAATCAGTAAAACGCGGCGTGATCGATGCTACGCTTCAGCTTTCGGAGTTTAAGCTGAACATTACAAATAAGCCTCAGGATAACAGGTCCGTGTTTGTTTCTTTAATGGGATATTAAACTAAAATGCTGAGAAAGCAAAAGCCGAAAACTCACTCACTTGTCAGTGTTTGTGAAGGACGTTCCCACTGGCCTGACAGAAAGGTGGGAAGCCTATTTTTCCATCGTGGAACACCGAATTTGTGAACATGAAGATGATGCAAATTAGATCTAGCCTGCAGTTTTTATGTATGTTGAATCTTAAATATTCCCTCTGTAAGCAAGTGCACTTTGGTTTTCTGCTAAAATTTTGAGTGTGAAGAGTTGGTTGGCAACAACCACCGTGGCTGGGGCTCAGTGTAACGTGTTCAGTTAAATTCCCAGTTTCAGGCAGTCCTGGATGTGGAAATGGGAACTATGGGAGTGAATTTGCCCAGTATACAACCCCAGCCAATGCAGAGTTTTGGATGGATTACGTTTAATTGTATTTGAAGTGTTTCTGTCCACAAGAGTTAACACTTTAAAAAAGGAGGAAAAGCAAAGACAGGTCTAATTGCCTACATTCTTCCTTAGGTTTTGCCCACTGTGTAAATTGGTAAGGGAAAATGTGGCTCGTCCTTCTTTCTCCTCCCTACCTGGGGGATACATCGTGCTGGAAGAGCATCTGGGAATGTGGATCTATAGGACCAGGGAGGAGAAGAGAGCTGCCAAAGTGCTCCAGCCTATCTGAGGGACAGAGCAGAGAGTATGAAGTCCTGGCTCTTGGGGGCTGTGGAGCCCAGACAGAGGCTGGTAGTGGAAATGGGAATAGTTTTAGTGTCCACAGGAGGCTCCCAACCTGCCCTGACCCCCTCTGTCCTCGAACCACTTCTGGGCAGTGGGTGCTCCCATGATGAAGTCAAGAGTGTCTCTGCCCACCCAGTTGGGTTGCGTGTGTTCCCTTATCCCATTTCAAAAGTATATCCAGGAAGGGGAAGGAATCTTCCAAGCTGAAATAAGACAGCAGCTGATCGTTCTTCTATCAGCCAAGCCTGTTTAGATGTTTAAAGACCACATCTGGATGGCTGGTAAGGACTGTAAACCATCTGATTCCTCCCAGCAGTGGAAACCTGGCTGGAAAATCTCACAAAAACATTCAGCAGCATCTCTGAAGTCTTCATGTGTTGGTTCTAATGAGAGATACTGATATAAGCTGTATTTTCGGTGCTCGCCTCAAACAGGATGACATCTTCCCATTGGATTTAAATTCTTTGCTGAACTTGCAGAGCTGCAGGAAGGCACAGAAGGAAATTTGCCTCCTGTGCTTTAATGTCATCACAGATGCTTTTAAGAGTTTCATGTTGGAAATGTTAATCTTCTGTAAATTCAGCTTTTGCTGGAATTTGATGGGAACTGGCTTTATTTTTACTTGGGGAGGTTGAGGCATAAAATGGGCATAGAAGTGACAAATATGGAAACCATAAGTAGCGTCTGAATAGATCAGGGTAAAAATATATTCCACGTGGTCTGCTGTGGTATAATTTTGGCCCTCTTTTTGTATTTCTAGAATGTTTGCTGTAAGACAAAAAAAAAAAAATCCAAGTGAGTCCTGTACAGTCCAGTCTCTTCAGTCCCAGCTGCTGCTGTGAAAAATAGATATTAGCAGTAAAAATATCAATTTTAACCAAAGGAGCTGAGAAAGTTCTGTAAGTGGTGTTGGGCCTACATAAAGATTGTAGGCTTTATTCAGTCTGTTATCAAAATGATCACTTGCATCGAAGTGCCACTTCTTGTTTTCTTTGTACAAGATAATAAAGTATGATTTGTAAAAAGAAGAACCCAATTACTAGAAGTGATTGGCTGCACTAGAAACGAGAATTCTATTATCTAGAAAATTTATTGCAAGTTAAATCTGAATAAATGTATGGTAGACTGGGATTCTGAGGATGTCAGGGGGTTTTTAAATGAGATTTTTTTCCCTTATTTATTTTTGCAAGAAACTATTACTCTCCTCTGAATGCTTATTAATATATTTAAAGCCTGACAAATGGGCATATAAGATCCTGCAGAACCTGTTTTGTGCAGAAGAGCAGCCCCAAATGATGGATGCCTGATCTGTCAAAATCTATTGCACGTGTAACTCTTTAAAATGTTTCTAAAATTCTGGGATGGGTTTATATTTTGTGAACCCCAACCTGCAGTTACAGTTTGTATAATAATGATATTGTTTAAAGTCATCTTGTAACTGGTCAACTGTTTCCTGCCACTGTTGCAAACCTTATTTTCTCGGTAGCAAGCGAAGTATTGATTTTTATTCGCTGCTGTGCTCTCCCCCACCCCCGCAGCTCTCTGCTTCCTGAGTTGTATTCCAGGATTCCCAGCGGAATTGGCAGTAAAACTAATCTTGCTGTTTCCCAGCCTGCTGTAATCAGCAGTAAAATTTGAAACTGTCCTGTTTATTTGATGATTTGCAAAGCTTGGTCATCCCCTTGGTCATCACCTCCTCTCTTGGCCTCTGGGAGTCAGAGGGAGGAAGAGGGAGAGGTGTCTCTCCAGCTCCTGGGGATGAACTTCTAACCTCAGAGAACACTTTGGGGTAGGTGGATGAGTTTCCACCCTCATAGCTGTCAGAAAGGTATTCTGCCACAACGTTGGTGTTACAGTGGACACATGGAGAAGAATCCAGGTGTTTCTTTGAAGTAACATTGGTAAAACTAATTTTTTTTAAAGGCAGGAATTTTGTACAGAGTCATTGCGAGCGTGTGTTTAACAATTTGCAGACAGTGCTGCCTCATTTCTGTCCACAAAAGCTGTTCTGTATTTTCGTGCCTGAGTGTTTACATACTTGCACTGGTTACCCATGAATGCACGTACATGTGGTTACCAGGGATCTCGTTACAGGAAAGCTTTCGTAGAATCGTGGAACAGTTTGGGTTGGAAGAGACCCTAAAGATCATCTGGTTCCAACCCCCTGCCATGGACTGGGACACCTTCCCCTAGACCAGGTTGCTCAGAGTTCCATCCAGCCTGGCCTTGCGCATTTCCAAGGATCGGGCAGCCACAGCTTCTCTGGGCAACCCATTCCAGTGCCTGATCACCCTCATGGGGAAGAATTTCTTTCTAATATCCAATCTAAACTTGCTCTCTTTCAGTTTGAAGGCATTCCGTGTTGTCCCATCACTTCCTACCTTTGTCCAAAGTCCCTCTGCAGCTCCCCTGTAGACCTTTTAGGCCCTGAAGGGGCTCCCGGGTCTCCTGGAGCCTTCTCTTCTCCAGCTGAACATCCCCAGCTCTCCCAGTCAGTCTCCACAGCAGAGGGGCTCCAGCCCTCTGAGCATCTTCATGGCCCCTCTGGACTCGCTCCAGCAGGTCCGCTTTGGAGAAGTTCAAAATGCTGGGTGTGGGTTTTGAAGTTTCGCAGCTTGAGATTTGCTTGAACTGTGAGGTTGGCAATTTTTCCTAGTGATGATTAGACGGATGGAAGCATTCTGCAGAGGATTAGTCAACAGTGGCACGTTCTTAAAAGATATTTAATCATTTATACTTGCTTCAGCCAAGCACAAAGAAAGGTCTAATATTTACCACCTGGAGAGAAAGGAGCAATTACAGAGTATCTCACTAAACTGTCACAAAAGCCTTAGAAATTTAATGAAATAGATGCGTGGGACTTCTCAACTAAAATCGGTCAAAGATATACGTTAACAATTTGAGGAATGCAAAGCATTCCAGGAAAAACAGTTCAAACATGTATTTTACAGGGATTTTTGGAGTGAAGTTTTGACCTTTTAGGGTTTTTTTTAATTCTCTCCCTTGCTGTGTTTTGCTTTTCTCGCCTTTTTGTGTTCTGATGAGAAGTTCTGGGCTGCAGCAGCTGCTCTTTGTGCTGTGTTGCTGTTGAAGTTCAAGGGGCTCAGAGGTGTTTGGCACTGGTGGTTGTGTCCAGGGATAATTCTGGCGTGTCAGTGCTGGGTTAATGGTTGGACTCGATCTCAGAGATCTTTTCCAACCTTTGTGATTCTGTGAGAAGCTGTAGTAGATGTTTGGGGGGTGAGGTGGTGCAGTGGTGAGGAACCCAGGGCCGTGACTTCGTGGACAGATTGTCTCCTGGCAAATTGGCGTAGATGGTGTAGGAGCTGTCTTACAAAGAAAGATGTTCTTTGTGTTTCTTAACTCCCTATCGAAATTTGGAAAGATAAAGGTCTTTATTGCTTCCAGTGATTGTTGTTGTGCTGTATTTAAAGGGGGGAGATGCACAAAAAATGACCAATAAAATAGAGTAAGTTTTCCAGGGCTCTTCCCACAGTACAGCGTGGCTTCAGAGGGAAAGGCAGAATATCCCATTTGGGATAAAGGAAGTGTTTGCTCATGCATCAGACAGGTGACCTGCATAATCCTTGAAGAAATGGTTTCCAAAACAGTTTATCTGAGAATGCCTAAACAGGATTAACTGGCAGCAATTTGCATTTGTTATAACTAAAGTAATTTTATGAAGGTCCTGAGAAATGATATGATGAAGGTACTGATTGTGTTTCGGCGTGTGAATTGTGTGTCATCAGTCACAGAATCACAGGATGGTTTGGGTTGGAAAGGACCTTAAAGATCATGCCCCTGTTCCATGGGCAGGGACACTTTGCACTACACCAGGTCGTTCAAAACCTCATCCAGGCTGGACTTGAGCACTTCCAGGGATGGGGCAGTAGAAGAAGGAAGGGGAAAATGCTTTTAGATAGTGACCAATTGAACATATCAAGTGTCTGTGCTTAAATTGGTCCTGAACTCTCACCCACAGTTTTCCTGTGGTAGGTTATGGGTGCTGGAAGCTGTTTCCCTTTGCCAAGTCATTTGTTGGCCAGCTGCCAATTCTCATTACTTTTTATGATACGAAGCTGATTTTGTTGAGAACCAGTAAGTTGCAAGTGATTTGAGGGTTTTGGAAGTGGAGAGGGGGAAGGTTATGTTAGTTGGGGAATTAAAGAAAAGAAAAGGAAAAGAACGTTGAATGCAATCCGCGGTGCAATTCATTTGCTAATTACACATTGACATAAATTGGAAAGTCCCAGAAGGAGGGGGTTTGCAGCATAACTGGAAAACAATTTGCATCTGTGTAGAGGTCTGTGCTTATCCACAGAGGAATGAGATTTTAACTGGATTTGTTTAATCAGGTTTATCGGGAGTACATAGCTGTGGGATTCCTTTTTCCTCGCATTTCAAAATCTCCTGTCTTTCTGGAAGATTCCCTCTTGTGTTGAGATTAAGTATGTCAAGGAAGGATGTATGGTTAAGTTTAATGGAGACTGAAAGTGAAACCTAAAAAAACCCCAGGAAATGTCCTTCTGAATTTTTAGAGTGGATTGAATACTTGAATGTTTCTGGCTCCAGATTATCATGATAAAACTGACAGCTTAATGCAAACTGTGCCCTGAAATTCAAATACCTTTTTTTCATCCTGTATAAGGAATCTGAAACACTCCAGCAAATTCATTCTATCCCTATTGGAAAGGTTCCTAAAAACTTAATTGTTCAGACTAATTACATGCTAACTAGTATTACTACAGAGAGCATTTACTGTTAGTATTATGGCAGTTTGGTGTGTTTTCTTCCTTACAAGTCCTTCAGACTTGTTGGTGCCCATCATGTTACCCTACAGTTGCCGCCACTTCTCCTTGTGTAAACATGTCATGATGGGAAAAAGGACAAAAATCTGAACAAAATTAGAAATCAAACTTGCCAGTTTTGAAATAGGAATCTGTTCAGGTCTCATTCCTGTATTTACTTGTGCTGTTGCTGCTGCGCATCATTATAAATTACCTGTTTAGCATCATTCTGGCAGGCAAGTGAGCTCTGAGAGCAGGACGACTTTAAAAATGCCACCACCTCAGTTTTGTGGCAGTGATGGATTCTTTTCAATACCTTTCAGACAATCAGTTGTTTATCTTAAACATAAGAACTAAATGCTGTTACTGTCTCATGTTATAAAACTGTGATAATATTAAAAGGAGAAAAATGAGCTTTCAGACAAAGTCTGCCCCAAGTGCAGGAAACAACCTCAGTAGATTCCTAAGGACCAGATGCGTCCCTGGATCCATCAGGTGCCCTTCCCATCGGATGCAGAGTCACACTCAGCAGCTACAGAAGTAGGATCAGAAGGAGGTTTGGCTTTATAATTTCTGTTCTAAGTGTCCTTTCAGGAAAAGTCCTGAATGGGAAGGACAAAAATATGCCTTTCATTTTTCACCATGCAGTATGTTGGATTGATCCCTGAAGTGGAAAACTTAACACTGACCTTGTGCTGTTGTGGTTCTGTTCAAATGCAGTTTCCACAGAGGGTTCTGATCCGTTCCCTCGTGACCCAAAAGTATTTGTTTTACCAGACGCTGTTTAAGTAACACCTGCAATCTTCTTAAATTGTAAATCTAAAAAATATTGATTGGAGCTTTGCGACATAAAAAAATAATTCCCTGTGCTCCTAAATCCAAGAAAAATGAAAACCCTACACACTCAAAAATAAAACCAAGCAAAGCAAAGCAAACAAAAAAAAAAATTCTCAGTAATATTAGCAGGGGTATAAGCTGTGAATGTGCAACTAATAATGGAAATCTCAAAGGTGACCTTGTGGTGATGACCAGCAGGACACGGCAGTGCAATTTCTGGCGAGGTAACCTGGCACTCAGACTGCTCAAATCACACTGGTGGACAAGGGTGTGTATTTGTGTGAGTTGTGTTTGTACTGAAACACAGAAGTAACCCTGGTTTTGTTTTGGAAATGTCCTCCATGGGCACTAAAGACACATGAGAGTAAAATAAGTCTGCTCTGACTCATCACAGAATATTCTGAGGTGGTCCTAAATTCAGCATGTTAAGGTTAATATCTGTTTAGTTTACACTTTGTTTATCCTTATGCTGTGGATGGGGGGGGGGATGTTGGAATTCACTTGATATAATTTTTGAAATTCATAGGTAAAAAATCATTATTTTTCAACAAGCAGCAATGCACATAGTACTTACCTAAGCAAAAAACACTTGATTTTTTTTTTTTTCCTTTGCTAATGGTGCAAGGTTGAAATAAAATGTTTCTGTTGGCCACATTAAATACTAATTAAGAGTCAGGTGGGAAACCAGAAATTTATGGTAGTGTTTCTGAAGTGTTTTCCAGTAATTGTCAGCCCAATACACGCTGCTCTTAAAAAAAAAAAAAAAACAAACCTCTGCAATTTTTATTGTGAGGATGATTTCTTAAGTACCACTGTAGGTGGTCTTTGTATTAAAGCCTTCAAGTAACAAATGGCTTTATCTTCTCTTCTGCTAATAAGGTCAGTAAAGGTTTCTCTCTTGGATAATAATAACACAGTTCTGAAGGCATAAGAATCCTGAGTGGAAAATGGGTTCACTGTTTTCACCTTCTTAATGTCTGCTCAGGTGGATGTGCTACAGAGTGTTTTACAGGAGTAAACAGGCCTTCTTGCTTTAATTAACACTGTACACGTACAGGAACTGTGGTTGTCTGGGAAGCTGTATCCTGTATTTTCACTTCAATAGCTGATAAAATGCTGCAGTTGTGGAAATGACTACCAAGTCCAGTAGGCAGATGCCTTTGAAAACAGTTTTGGTTTTGCTTTCTATTTCGTCATCAAAAGCAATAAATTTAATGAAGTTTGATGGTCTTGTGCTGTAATGAAATAAACACTGAGTTTTTCCTTAGGTGGTAAAGTAGCTGTTTGGACCCAGTATCCAGAAATGCATTTTTAAAAAAAAAAAAAAAAAAATCAAGTGTTCTGAGCAACAAAACACCTGTAAGTTGTTTTCTTTGCAAAGTCTGGGCGGATTAACTTCTCTGGAATCAGTTGTCTTGCATGGTGAATAATAGCAAAAATGTACTGAGAAGAGAATTGAGTATGAACATGTTACATTCTTGATTTGTGTCCTAGTGAAAGGGAGCAGCAAGTATTTACTAGAGAAGTTACTTCTTCATTTTTCTAGAAAAAAATTAAAACGTATCAACGTGGAGGGAGGGCTCGAATGTTTAACCTGAAGATACTTCCTTGGCAGTGTTTGGGTAAAACTGACCACTAACACCCTTCCCTCTGGAAAACATCCCATCTATTTATATCACTTCCCAGAGGTTAAATGCAGCCTTTGGAACAGTCACAGGAAATAATAACCAGTGCGCTTCTAAACCGTGACCTGCCCTTCGGTCCAAGTGGCCAAATAAGCCACTTTTCTTGATTACTGGGAGGACCGCATGTCATTATTCCTGCCCTGTGTGGAGCCTGGAGGTGCCAGATGTCCCTCTGTCCGTCACTAACTCCCCTCTCCACTGGCTGGTTGGTTTGTTTTGGGTTTTTTTTTTTCCCCCTGTGTTTATTCACAAACACCACTGTGTATCCATTTCAGCCTTTCGGTCCTTTTTGAGGGAAAGTTGAGCCGGATGTTCTGTTGCCCCTCAGCTGTGGATGCGGGGCTGGAAGAGACACTGTCCCGCTCACCTGTGATCCTCTTAGTGTGACAATACTGTCTCCTAAACAAGGCTTTCTGCTACCATTAGTATTTTCACTTCAGTCATTTACCTTTCTTGGAGGAGCATTAAGTTTGCTTAATGCAAACCTACCATTAAATACCTGGTAGGACTCTTTCAGTCAAGTAGTTGACTTGACTGATGAAGTCAAGTACTGTTGCCAGCAGGGCTGGAAATGCTTTCATGTGTAGAGGAGGAAATGTTGCTGTGTCTTACCAGGCCGTCAGCATGGGAGAGTTTTCCACATGGCTTTGTCATGTGTACAGGTAAATAAAGCAGGTTTGTTTTGATAACTGGGGGAGGGAACACAGGCGCTTGTAGGATGCAGTTGATCCCGCTGCTGTAGGTGTCTGCTTTAGGATGACAGGAGTTGTGTTGTGGAAACTATTAACAGCAAAGGAAGCCTGCACAGTTTTTCACTGACTTCTGTGCTTGCCTCTGTGCAAAGATGAGTGAAATGGAGTTCAAGCTCCTAATTTGACAGCTTTGTCATCAGCTCCTCGTGCTGTATGTGCCACATCGGTGTTTGGCTGCGTTGCAGCGTAACCAGGGATATGGACTTGCAGAGTCCCACCATTTATCTTTAGCTCTTCAGAGGAGGGGAAGGGGAAGAAGAGGGAAAACTTGGCAAGAGAAATTCAGTGGTTGTTGGTGGTGTTCTGCTGCTCTAAGTTTAGCAGCGTTGGGGGAGGCTGTTAAAACGGGCTTTTGGAGTTTGAAACCCTCCGTTGGGAGCAGCGTTAGGTAACGCTGGAAGCCCATCAGCGCTGCCAAAGCCCAAACACCTGGCTGAATTGAATCCGTAATTCGGTAAAAATGGAAGAGGTCTGAAAGCTCCCCCTGTTGCAGACAAGAGTCGCGTGGTTTGCTCACGGGCAGACTCGAGGCAGCGCCTTTCAATTGCCATCTGGGGAAGTGTCATGTCACAGCGAAGTCCTGTCGCTCTGCTCCATAGAAGCAAACCTGATCTCAGCATCAGCAGGGGCTTGTTGTTCTGTCGCTGCAGAGAAACTTCTTGTGTCTGCTACGCAGCCAGGAGAACAATATAGAGGGTTATGGAAAGGCTGCATTATCCCAGGGGCCTTTCGGACGGTTTTCACAGTTTCTATAGGATGTTAGCAAATCCTCCACTGCAAAAAGCTGCAGCTGAATTCGATAAAGTATCACCTCTTCTGATTCCTTCTCTGATGGATTTCATCAGATCCCTTCCTGAGTGAGTACCACCAGCGTTTTTGTATGTTTGTCCTTCAGCATGGCCACAAAATCTGTTTTATTTGAGCTGTTTCTGAATTAAATAAGTATATTTGCAAGATCAGGATCCTTTATGTAATTATTTATGAAAAGTGTTCGTAAGAAACTTTTCGGTTCCTGCTCTTCCGAATTCTACTACATCAAAGGGAAATCAATACTCAGTTCTGGAAAGGGAGGGGGATTCATTTGGGATGATCACTAACACTGGCTGTAGAAGGGGTGCTGTTGTGGAATGAGGGGTAGAGATCACACGTCCCCGAGTGATTTTAATGGATTCTGACTGGATTTGTCTCCTGTACTTGTTGATAGTCCAAGGAAATGCTAAGGGAAAAAAAGAAAGTCCAAGGTCTGCATCCCATTAGAAGGATTGCTGTACTTCTAACATACTCAGGAAGAATTAATTTGCTGCACTTGCAGCAAAATGAAATTTTCAGAGCTGTTTAGAACAAAGACTTTTTTTTTATTTAATGAATTTCATTTGACTTACACTTGTGGTGATTTGGGTCTTCAGAGTGCTCTTGTCAGTGGAGGGAAAGAGGTTGAGAGGATGGGAAAGCCTTGGCAGGGCTGTTCCAGGGCTTCTGTCTTCCTCACACCCATCTTTCTCCTTTTGGGAACTCAAAGCTGTGATATTTTGGAAGCTTGTCTCATCCCACAGGTGTGCCTGGCTTGCCACCTGTACGGGGCTGTGTTTGTGTGAGCTTAAGCTCTGCTTCAAGGGGAGGCACTAACACAGGTACTTGTTTTGGGTTGGGAGGGAGTTGAATTTACAGCCAACTTTAAACTCTTGTCCTGAAACTCTCCCTTAGGACCAGATTTAAATCATTCTGCAAGCTCAGCTCTCTGCTCAGTGGTGTGATTTTTAATGGGGCTGGTCTGTGACACTAAGGATAAAATTTAGCTCGCTGCTGGAGCTTGACAGGGTGAGATTCATGATGAAAGTTGGCAATTTAGGAAATATTTACAGGGCGTTTAGCAGTTGGTGAAACACTAACACTGCTCACCTTTTTGCTGTGATCAATGATTAGCAAGGTGGTATTTTATTTCCACTGGCAGACTGGGGTGTTGCCTGCTCCACCTCTGCTGTTAATGGCCCAGGAAGTAATTTAAGGGAATGAGGATGCCTAAATAGTCCGGATCTGGAAAAGGAAGATAGGTCAATATTTCTGCAGTAAATAGAAAACTGAGAAAAAGGTAATTAACAGAAAACTGGAGGGAAGATGGATAAAAGCTTTTAAAGGATTCAGTGTGATGTAAATGTCAGGGTTTTTTTGAAAAAAAGAAAAAACACCTTTCAGGTGTCACACAAGCCCTTTTTAGGTTTTTTTTTTGTTTGGCAGTGTAGGTTTTCAAGATAAAAATACTAAGGTTTAATTTTCTACTGCAGGAAAAGAATTTTTTTTTTAAAAGGCTTATTGTTCATACAAGACTGGCAGACTAATGTTAGGAAGGAATTTTTTGTTGTTTTTAAAGTAGTGTTTTCTTTTAACCTGTTAGCGGTATTTTAGCCCTTGTGTATAATTCTGTAACTGAGAGTTTGTGCTCCTGTGTACATATATAAAAACCATAGGTAAATAACTCCTGCTCAGGTTTGGGTTTGTTACTGTGAGAGGAGGTTCCAGGCTCATGGCAATGCATAGAAATGGAGGTTGGAAGGGATTTCTGCAGGTCCTTGCCCAAAGCAGGACTGAGGATGCTCTGAGCATTCCCCCGTGAAGTTTTGAGTATCTCCAAGGATGGAGGTTTCACAGCCTGTCTAGTGTTTGACCACAGTAATTCCTGATATTTAGGAGGCATTTATGCTGCTGCAACTTGCCTCTTCTACTGTTCCTGTGGATGTACCTCCAAGAATCTCACTCCGTGTTCTTTGTTATCTCCTCAGTAGCTCTGTCTGCTTAAAATGTTAACATAGATGTGCAAAGGAATAATAAAAGGCTTGTTGGTCCAGTGTTTCCCGCTTCCTCAGGCAGTTGTCTGTTCACTTAAATACAATTTGTCTGCAAAGATCCTTCTCTTCCATTATGTTTGTAGTGATTTTCAGCTTAAAGCTGGTGTTTCATTCTGTTCTTGCGCTTGCCTTGGCTGTCTTTGTTTCCTGAAGACAGGAAGATGCTGTAGCTATAGATTCTTCCTTACACAATAATACAGTTTTGTCATGCTCTCATACACTCTCCTGAACTGGTTTTTTAGTTTAGCACAATCACTTGTTGAAGGCACTTATCCTACTGTGCATGCGTAGCTTTTAAAATTTTCTAGGATAAACAAAAATCCCACTTTAAACCAAGTCATGCTGTGTGTCAAAACCCCCTCAGAACCCTTCATTTGAAAGGGGTGCTCCTCTTTCACAGCACTCCTGCAGGATTTAACGTGCTGGTTCTTGAGGCACTGTACCCAAGTTACTGAGTGTTTCAGTAAATCCATACTGTTCAACCACAAGCTGTGTTGGTTGGTTGGGTTTTTTTTTTTGTTTGTTTGCCCAAGGACATCCAGAAAACTGATTTGTATAACGGTAAAGAAAAAGGCAAAATTCAGGCAGACAAACATCAGTGCTTTTATGCCTGCGTGTTCTGTATCTGGGTTACAGTTAACACCCCGTGCCCACCCTTTTAATTGGGTTAATTTTCTCACAGGGGATAAGGTGGGAACGTGTGGTAAGTGGCAGAGAGCTCTGCCAGCAGTAGCAGATTGTGTAATTGTGGGTTTGTGTCTTGAATGTGTTGTGGTGGGGACTGTTGTGTGTTAGGGTGATACTCTGAGCATAAAATCATAGAATGGTTCGGGCTGGAAGGGACCTTAAAGATCATCCAGTTCTAACCTCTGCCATGGGCACTTCCACTAGACCAAACCTTGTACAACTTGGTCTTGAACACTTCCAGGGATGGGGCAGTAGAAGAAGGAAGGGGAAAATTTCCCCTTCATGGCTTTTTTAATCCACTTTGAGGCCATCCTGCAGAATACCTGGAAATACGCAGCAGTGGTTGCAGACAAACTGTTTATTCTGTATATTTGTTTATGTGAAAGCAATACTGGTACCAGCTCACCTCTTCAAAGATGGAAAGGGAAATCATGAGATGTTGTTCATGATCTTATTATTATTAAATTCTCTTTGGCTTTCACTCATTGACAAACATACTCCTGACTATGGAGTGCTTTCACTCCTTGAGTAGTTTGCTTTTTCTCCAGGTGTATATTCACACTCAATCTGGAAGTCAACTGTAGTTTGTCTGGATTTAAAATTTAGATGAGATTCTTTACCTCTAAAATTCAGCTTCCTCTGCTTTAAAATTCAGAGGTTGATAATATCCTGCAGCAATTTTGCGTGGCAGCGTGATGTATTTTCTGTAAAACACACAGAAACTGAGCCTTTATAGTCTCATTGAGTAGCAGTTGTAAGAATGGCTCCTATATAATGTAGAATGATTGTAAGGAAGCTCTGGGCACAAGTGTCACTGCTCTACCAAAAATCTTTAATGGGAGCAGGTAGTTATGATCTCCCTCCAAAAATGACATAACGATCCATAAACACCTCAGTGTTCCTGAACGAGAAGCTTAAATAATGGGTCACTTCCAAATAAATTGATATCTGACAACTTTTTACATTTCTGGTGTTAGCTATTTTTTTCCCCCAATATATAATGATTTAAAATAGAATTTGAGATTATACTACAAGGGGATACATTTGTGGGCTTCGTGTGGAGAAGGTTGGACTCTGAGAGAACGGCAACATATGAAACCACAGCAATTTGTGGAGGTTTTTCAACCCTTCTTTCCTTCCACCTGTTCTTATTTTCTGTGCCAGTTATATTTTATGCCGCCAGGAAATTCTGCAGGTCACAAAAGAGATGAGAACGTCAGTCTGGAGTTTATATCCTTCAAAACAGGCATCTTTACCCCAATAAACTGTTACTAGTATTTGCAGCTGATGCAATTCCTGTCTTCCCAGTTCTTGGCTGCCCTGTGGAAATGAACCTCTGACAATCATGTTTGCAGGAAGAGCAGGAGTTCAAGACTGCAACAAGGACAACTTACCCCTTGCGAAAGGCTCTTCTGAGGTTACAAAAAACAATGGTTAAGACTAATAAGGGATATTTTTTTTTTTTGTGGTATTAGTTCAGGGGGGTTCTTTGTGTTTCTTCTTTGTTTTGTTTTTAGCTGTTGGGCATAGGTTGATCTTTACCTGCTGCTTGAGTTTACCTTTCCCAGGACATGCAGGACTACAATATTTTATGTGCTGCTTTTCAACCTAACTTCTTATTTTAGCACGAACCCTGCAGAGGTTAAACAGCGTAATGCTTCATACAACCTGCTGTTCACACAGCCTCAGGAAGAATGTATATGCTACGTTATTATTATCTTAGCATTTCATCAGAACACCATGAACATTAATTTTCAGTGCAGAAGATCCAGAAAAATTACAGGGTAGAAATTCCTGTAGAAAATCTGTACCTCACTTAAAAAATCCCCGTGAATCCTCTCTTCAAAGAAATAAAATCTATCTAAAATTCCCTTTGTATATTCTGAAGCATCCTTTTTTTAGCTTCAGCTTTACATTTTGCTGTACCCTTTGTTTTATTGCCATAACACCAACTAGTCCATGAGAAGCCAACTCTAAACAGTGTCGTGATGGCAGGTTGCTTATATTCTGTTAATTCTCACAAAACAATTTGTGTTAATTACTGCTTCGGTTTCTCACGTTACTTGGGCAAACAGCTCCATTACACTGAATAGCACGTTTTCTGATTGTTTGTTTGTTTGGTGAAAGTATTAGTGTTTCCCTTCAGTGTTTTGCTTTAAGATTAACATATCATTAAGCTGCATAATAAGACAGTCTTTATTCTCGTGCAGTGAAATGGCAGGGGAAGGCAGGGCATAGTTTTGCAATTTATTCAAGAGAAGTTAAAAAAATAAATAAGTAAAAAGTGGATTAGGCAGTGACTTGGCTCTCTCTGTTCTGGGATAGCAAGACCCAAACTGAAGCATTTACAGCAAAACACATGTTCATGGAGGTGGATTATTTCTTCCATTTTTGCCAAATGTTGCAAAACACAGAGTGTCAGTTCCAAATTACTCCACGTAGCTACTTTTTACATAATTTGGGGAAAAGTCATCTCTGATTTATCAGCAGTATTTGGTATATTTTATAATATATTGTGTTCTGTCTCTGGTGTGGATTAACGGAGGTCTCTTTAATACCCCCAGTTTGGGAGATTAACAGTTAAGAGACTCTTTGCTTTTGGAGGCAAGAAGTTAATCTTTGACAGCGCGTTTCTGACATGTTACTGGAAATCATTCTGTGCGCCCGCTCTGCTGCTATTTTCAGCGTTTGTTGTGGGGCTCTTTTCAGCAAAACTGCTGTCAATGAGAGCCCCGTGGAAGCAAAAACAGCAGCTAATCCATGTGTGTTGTATCCACGGATAAGTGCTTAACTGAAACGGAACGAGGAATTGCATATAAAACCAAATTTCTTTCTGATTGATGTTGCACCTCGAATCTTGTGTTGAATTTTGGGCCCCTTGATACAAGAAAGACATTGAGGTGCTGGAGTGTGTCCAGAGAAGGGAGTGGAGCTGGGACAGGGTCTGGAGCACAAGTCTGATGAGGACCAGCTGGGGGGTCTCAGGCTGGAGAAAAGGAGGCTCAGGGGAGACCTTATCACTCTCTACAACTCCCTGAGACGAAGGTAGAGCTCGGTGGAGGTCAATCTCTTGTCCCAAGTAACAAGTGATAGGACAAGAGGCAATGGCCTCAAGTTGCACCAGGGAAAGTCTAGATTACACACTTGGAAAAATTTCTTCATCAGAAGGGTTGTCAGGCACTGGAACAGGCTGCCCAGGGCAGTGATGGAGTCTTCATCCCTGGAAGTGTTTAAAAGACGCGTAGATTTGGCATTTGGGGACGTGGTTTAGTGGTGGCCTTGGCAGTGCTGGGTTAAGGGCTGGATTCAATTGTCTTGGAGGTCTTTTCCAACCTAAATGATTCTGTGGATCTGTGATTCTGTGGCATGACAAGCTGCTTCAGCCTCATCTCTGTTTCCTCAGATGTGTTTGGGGCTCCCTTTCTGGATATAGTTTTGACAGGAGTTGTGTTAGGTGGAAGAAAGCTTGTGTGGTTTAGGTTTGTCTTTGTTTTTTTCTTTACGCTCCATCATAGGCTTTGCCTTTAAAATGTGGTTCCACGTGGAATGGATGGATCACGATGGTTTCTTTTACTGCCTTTCATCAGGGGTGTATTCTCTTTAATTATTGTGTTGACTAGTACCAAAAAATGTAGGACATTGGGTTATTCTCTAGCAGTGCTCCACAGCAAGTTTAGGGTAAAAGCCCTTGGAAATCCTGAACCCAGAAGTAGTTTGGAAAAGTTGCCTCAGAAGTTCTTGAAACCACGTAGGGGTCTCTCAGCACAGAGACTTGTGCAGCCCCGATAGTTGTACGTCCTGGTCTGCCACTGAGAACGGGTGGCTTCTTATTTCCCAAAACAAATATGTTTGAAGTGTGATTGATACCTGTTTTTGCACTGCCCTACATATCAAGCTGTGTTTTTAATGTGCACCTGCTTTTTATTTAAACGAGGTCACAGCCCTATTGCTTAAAAAAGGGGATCATCAGACCACCTCTGAAAGTTTATCGAGTCTCACCTCTTACTGCCATCTTCGTAAGTCACACTGGCTTTCCTTTTCCTCCTCTCCACTCTCTTTTTGACTTCACGACCCACCTGTAGAGACAAATTTGCTAAACAGGCTGTTAATTGTTGTGGTTGCTTTTGCTGGAGTCTGTAATAAGACATCTCATGATGGAAAGGTGGTTGTTCACGTTAAAAACCTGATAGATGAACATGTCGCCGATGACATGGAACATGACAAATGTGCCTGCAGTCATTTCATTCATCACTACAAATGGGATTCTCTTCATCTGCCTGGCGTGGATGTACATGCAGAGCAAATTGAAGCATTCCTGTGTCAAATGATAGTTTAGATTGAGTGGGGTGGTAGAAACATTTGTTGTTACAAGAGATTGTTGTAAGTTTGGGGGTCTCCTCTGCTTTGTGGTGACAGTGGCTATTTCTTGAAACGTGATGGGAACCTACTGGTGTCCTTCTGAGTTGTCAGCATCCTTGGTCTTGAATATTCTGTTTCCTCTTTTATTTGCCCTTCTTGATTTCTGCAGGTCTTAATTCTTTAATGTTACGAATATTTGAACATGCCCAGTGCTGTTCAGAAGTAGTGTGTTTAAAAAAACCAAACCGTGAGACAACCACATTATAATTTTTGTCTGTTCTTCTAAGGATGCTTAATATTGATTGAAGTGCTGGTGGTCAGTTTATATCCTACCCATAAGGAAAACTTCAAGGAAACCCATAAGTGTTGTACTGGCCACTGTGCCTGCGGACCTGTGTTTTTTACCACACTGTCTTCAAAGATTAATTTAGAAACACAAAAAAAATTGCACAAAGTTTGGGTATTGTTGTTGTTTTTAATCGGCTCTCACAGGCATTGAGTTCAGAATTCATTTAGAAAAACGCTTAAAACAAACAAGCAAAGTAAAGCCCTAAAAAAACCCCCCAACCAAACAAGAATAGTTTTATTTGGTGTGGTTAGTCACAGAGGGGAAGCCTTGGTCTCCGTGACAGCTTTGTTAAAAGGAGCTGGGCAGCTTTGCAGTTTGGGCAGAACAGGCTGTAGTGAGACCCATGTTTGATCAGAGGGGAAACGTGCCCTGTCAAGAGGTGCTTTTATGGGGACCTGAGCAGAATTATAGATCATTTTTGTGTGTTACTGCCTCTCTGGCAATTCTTAAGCTCTGAAAATACAACCTAAAATTGACTTGGGAAGAGAGTAAGATTCAACCCTTACAGATTAATATGCCCCTCTCAAAATGGCTTTCATATTTCATCTAGACATGAAGATTTGTTACAGCACTTAACACTTTTAAATATCTAAGATGAGTTGTGCATTTGTGAAAAAGGATCAGTGCAAGCCACATGTGGCAGATGTGGTAAAAGCTGTGGTTGTGAAAGGAGGGAATCTGCAAAGGGCAAGAAAATGCAGGGTATGTCACAGGAGGGGATTTCAGGGTGGGCAGGGTCCTTCACCCGTGACAGATGACATTTTTAATCATAGAATGGCTTGGGTTGGAAGGGACCTTAAAGATCATCCTGTTCCAGCCCCCTGCTGTGACCAAGGACACCTTCTGCTAGACCAGGTTGCTCCAAGCCCCATCCAGCCTGGCCTTGGACACTTCTAGGGATGGGGTTCTCTGGGCAACCTGTGCCAGGCCCTCTCCACCCTCCCAGTAAAGAGTTTCTTCTTTATCTATTCTAACCCTACCTTCTTTCAGTTTAAAGCCATTCCCTCTTTTCCTTTCACTCTATGCCTTTGTCCAAAGTCCCTCTCCAGCTCTCCTGGAGCCCCTTTAGGCACTGGAAGGGGCTCTAAGGTCTCCCTGGAACCTTCTCTTCTCCAGGCTGAAAACCCAAACTCTCCCAAACTGACTCCTGAGCAGAGGTGTTCCAGCCCTTGGAGCATCTTTGTGGCCTCCTCTGGACTGGTACCAGGAGGTCCATGTCCTTTATGTTGTGGCTGATATTTGAGCCACACGAGAACTTTGGGGATGCTGGAAGGTGCAGGAAGAGACGGTCTGTGCTTTGTGTTCATACTCCATGTGTGTTATAGGGTGGACTTGGCATGAAGAGGAGCCTTGAGGATGATCCAGAGCATGTTGACAACATTTCCATTTGCTGTTTGAAAGGTGCCCTGTGTTGTGACACATCATAGCAATGTACCCAAGTGCTGTCCTTGCTCACTAGAGTGTCACCTTCAGGATCAAAGGGTCTCTGTGACATAGTAATTAACATTTGAACTTCATTTGTGGAGTTACCAAGAAAGAAAGACTGAGATGAAATGTCAGAAATAGTAAAGCAGACTGTAAAATGGTAGCTGCTGTAGTGGGCAAATGCCCTGAAAACAATGTGTCTCTCAGCAGAACGGGCTGTAAAGTGAGCACTGCTGGTGATGTCAGCACAGTCACATTGCACTGGGGAGTTTTTCTTGGACAACTTTATAAACTCTTGCTGGGCTTTCACTAAAGTACCTGCAGTCAACATATGCCTTGTGTTGTGGCAATTCTTCTGAGTGCTGGAGTGTTTCAAACCACAAAAGATGCTGGTGAAATGATTTTTTTCAGCTAAACACTCAGGGAAGGGGTGCAGTGGGGGCACATCCTCCTTGTGTTCCAACAGGCTTTGATGCAGGAAGGGCGGCTGAGAGAGATCCCTGGAGGCACCATAAGTAAGGAGGCACCAAGGGCACAGAAGCAGAAGGTGGCTCAGAAAAGAGTGACTGAAATGGTGACACTTATCAGAGGGTGCAAGGGGGAAAAGAGAGAAAGAGCAGAAACATTAAAATCGGTGAACTACAAGGTGGCAAACTGCAGTAATCTGTGAGAAGTTGGCAGCGTGACTCAGTTCTTTCAGATGCAAACCTGAAAGAAAAAGGATTTAAGATGAAGTAGCAGTTTAACAGAATTTTTTATTACAGACACGGGCACAGACTGTCCCAGTTCAAATGAAGGATAGAAAATTTAGTAACTCACTAAGCTGATAAGTTTTTCCAGCACAAGAAGGAAGGAAGGAAGCCTGCAAAAAGTCTGCCCTAGTTTCCAATAGGGATGATTTGAGCAGGGATAAATATAAAGAATATTTTTGCTTCCCTGATATTTTTGGATGTTGTTTTTAAATTACTTTTAATTAATTTTTTATGTTCTCTGACTTGGGCTTGCCAGAACATGCACCTGGCAGTGATTGTGGGGAAGGCAAAGAATCGGTGAGTATTGCAGGAGTGAAAGGACGACAAGGGATTTGATCTGGTGCTCAGCGGGAAAGGGAAGTCACCAACTTCTGACACTAAAATATTGTATTAAAATGGGGGAAGGGAAGCTTATATCAGTCTCTGGCTAAGATTTTAATTGGGAGCAGATGGCAGATTAAATCACTGGGTGCCTCGTGGCTGGTGTGAAACTGTACTACTTCAGAACTGTGAGCTGTTACCTTTGACACCTTGGGAGGAGTAAATAAGCTTCTAAAAAAACCCCGTGAGAATTAAAATAATGCCTAGGCTGCCTTATTCATAATTTCTAATTTCAGTTTTCAGAGAAGAACACAGAAACTTGAGAAACACTGCGAGAAACCAAGGAAGCCAATAATACCCAGCAGATTTTTCTTTTCAAAAATAAACCATGTCACAGAAACTGAACTTATTTCTGTAACTTGGTAACAGGGGAAAGAAAAATTAGTTGATTACCACATGTTGAAAAAAAGCTTTTAAGAATAAACTAGAAAAATGGGGACTGCATATCAGCTGCTATAATATGGTGCAGAAATCTTTGCATAATGTGTCAATAGTCCAGGGCCTTCACAGGGATGTGGCAGGTGGGACAGTGCCCTGGTGTGCTCAGATCTGTCACTGGTCACTGATCATCTGGGTGATGCAATGGAGAAGACATTTGCAGAATCTGCAGGTACTGAAATAGGAGCCACACTGGGTGCTTTCCACTAAAAATAGAAAGGGCCTGGGTGAGCTAAATGTATATCCTGTGTTTTTCATGTTACTTGATCAGACTCTTTCAAGATTTTGTGGAATAAACCACTGCAAAAACAGGAGAAAAGACAAGTGGTTGTGTTGCTAGACCTTAGAAAATCCTGAGGTATTTGTAGTAGTGAGATTTGACACGTAGCAGTAAAAAAAAAAAAGGAGATATATGTCTGTTTACACATTCCAACGTGACAGCTGATTTGTAAGAACGGTGAAGTCGTCCTGCTGTGCCCTGTTTTGGAAAGACGACTTCTGAGCCGCTGCGTAAAGCTTTGAGTGCTGGACGGGGAGTTGAGAGCTTTCCAAGGAGCAGGGAGAAAGCAATGAGAGTAGAAAAGCTGACCTGCAGTGAAAGGCTGAACAAATTGAGAACTCTTTTTCATTTTTGGAGGGGAGCCCCAACTTTTATTTATTTCTGTATCTGCCCCTATTTCCTGTGACTGATGTGACAGTTGCATTTCAGCAGTTAGATTGCCAGCAGAAACTCACAGTAGTGCTGATAGTGGCACACAGGTTTTCATATAGAAAAGGTGTGTTGGTGTGGTTAATTCTGTAGTTAATCCATGTATAGTCACTTTTCCTTTCTTCCCACCTCTTCTTGCTGTTACATTATTAATCATTATATGCAGTTGAACATGAAATAAAGGATGAGGGTTTAAAAGCATCAGGTTAATTCATACCACTGGAAGCACCTTGAATCAGCAGATGAAGCAACCTGAAATAAATAAATTCAGCTGGAACTTAAAGCTGTTCTTCCCTCCGTTTTCAGAGAGCACCTCTTCTCTTTGCCACATCCGACACTTTTCACAGAATACCTCGAAGGACTGATGGCAGGGAGGGTGCTCTAAGACATCCTTGATTTGTGGTGCCATTGGCACATCCCATGGTACTTCCATGAGTAGCTGCCATTGCTCAGCCAACCCCAGGTATTAGGAGATACATCAGTTCCTTTGGACGAGGCTCTGGATACAACAGTCAGTACTTAAGTCAGCAGTGGTTTGGTGCTGTGCTGTCTACATCTTAAATATTGTAACATTATTTAGAGTAAATGCAGTAAAAGGTGTAGTGGAGTTGACTGCTGGTCTGAGTCAGCAGTTGAAGGAATGGTGAGCCTGGGATCTGGGCAATCCTGCCCTTCCCAAAGTGCCATGTATGCCTGTAAGGCAGTTGCAAAATGATGTCTTCATGTGTGCTGTAGGAGTTTTACCTACAGTCAGTAATTGAGGAAGTTGCCAAAATAATTGGAAAGGATGATTGGAAGGGTTTTTTCTCTATTTTAGGCTGTGAGGTTCAGGAAGAAGGAATTGAGGAAGCTGCTGGGAGGGGACACACAAATAATATTGTGTAACATGTTTCAAGATAGAGAAATTTGGTGCTTGCTTGGTTGGGTGTTTTCCCCCTGGAACATACTGGGGTGGTCCTGGCAGTGTTGTTATGTCAAGAGAGAGGAAAAGGAGATACTCACTGTCTTCAGGTAAGAAGGAAACAAGCTGTTCTGAGGATGGAAAGAGCTGATGGTGGAGTCCAGAGCCTGGCATGGAGTGAGCAGGCAGAGCAGTAGACGGGATAGATGCCTTAGTGCAGAGAAGCTGAACGGGTCTTAGGCTAAAAGAAGAGAAATGAGAGCTGTGGACTCCTCCTTCGTCGTTTTACTCGCTGAATCTGCTGCACTGGGTTCCCAGGCTGCTGTGGCCAAGCTCTTTTGCTTGCAACCACGTCTTCCTCCCCATCCTCCCACAAGTTCTATCACTGCTGCCACTTCCCCCACCCTGCACACCAGCCAGTGAAAGTGCTGGAGTGCGGCTCATCTGGCTCACATGAAATGCCTGACGTGTAACACCGAAACATGAATAAAGATCCCGGGGCTTTGGTGCTTTTCTGGCTGTAGTGGTATTGCAAGGTTTGTTTGTACCTCCAGATTTGGATTATCTGCTCTCTGTTGTGATGAATAACGTTTAGTGTGTTTGTTCAGCTGCGGGAATTTGTTAATCTTTCCTTCAGTTTTCTCCCAGAGGAAAAAAAAAAAGAGAGAGAAAGAAATAATCTCACTGTGGAGAAGTTTAGCAAAGATTGGTTTGCGAGAGCTTTCCATTATTTTTTTTTTTTTTTTTTCTGGGAGAGTACATTTGTGGTGGTAGCTGGAAGAGCAGAGAACTGAATGTGCAGGATTAAGCTTGAGGCCCCGGCTTCCTGTATGAGGGGAGAGGAGCTCACGAACCCGAGGCGGCGGCCAAGAGGAAAAGGGTAATGGACAAACATAGGCTGTGTGGATCTCTGTGCTGCCTGCCAGCTGCTGCTGGATGGACTTCCTGCCCTGGGACACGGGGGACATTTGGGGCAGTCACTGTCCCTGCAAAGCCGAGCGTGGGAGCTGGATGAGGGGGCCTTTAGCAGCTCCTCGTGGGTTTAGCAGATCAGAAGGCAACAGGGGTCTATTTCTGAGAGGGTTTAGATACAAGAGCTCCTCGTGAATTTTACAGTTAAAACAGATACTGAGAAGTAGGAAAATACAACTTCTTTTAAAAAAGTAACACGAGGATTTCACAGCTCTTTAGGGGAAGAGCCATGCATTGGTTTGTCCTTTTTTCATGGATGCTGTAAAGCCAAGTGACTTGACAGTGCCGATTCCAAGCTTTGCCAGGACCTCACTTCCCTTGGAAAGCTGGGTGAGAAATGTGTTTGTGACAGGGTTTACAGCTCACTTCCATGACCTGTGATCTGGGAACAGATCAGCAATGTTTGCTAGATAGTTCCCTGCAGACCAGGCATGAGAGAGACTCTGATTCCCATGTCTTGCCTTTCTGTAGGGAATGTGAAGAGCCCGCTGAAAGTCCAAGCTGCGGTAAAGTCTTTGAATGCCAATAACTTAATGATAATTTTAAAAGGATTTGTAATAAACGAGGTAAAGAAGAAAACTGTGTCTGTCTTTCTGTGATAATGAGCAGAGTATCCCAACTCACGTGGAATGTGATACCTTAAAGAGAAATTAGAAGTTATCTTGAAAGGGTAATTGGGCTGGTGGTTGGCTGAAACCTGTAATTGCAGCAATACAGTTGAGTCCACAGCATTTCTTCAGTCACCTTAGTAAAAATACACGTTTTACCCTTTCTTCCTCTCCCATTTGGCTCATCTTTCCACCGAAGGCAATGCATGGAAATTGTAGAATCATTTAGGTTGGAAAGAACCCTTTAAGATCATCGAGCCCAGCCATTGGTCCCTTTCCATGCTGAGACCACATTAGTGACCCAGCCCTGAGTGATGACAACAGAGTTTGTGTTGATTATCTTTCATCCTGCAGACTGTAGTGTGCTCCTTTCTCAAAGGACACCTTGTCCAGTTCCTTCAGTGTCATGAACTTGCTGGTGGCTTCCTGGAAAAGATGCTGGGAGCCTCCAGGGAGTCGAACTCTGCGATGCCACCTTGTAGCGCAGCCTTGCCAGACGCGAACGCTTGAAAATACTCCTCTTGTAGCAGCACGATTGGACTCTTGCTTTCTGATTTCTGAAACATCTGGGTTCACATTCAGCAGTTTGCTTATTTTTACACAAGCCCGAGAAGGAATCGGAAGCCCGAGGCTGTAGTGGAGCCATCAGCCCACAGAGCAGAGGCTCGAACAAGTGGCACGAGATCGATGCGGCTGCTGTTCTTAGAAGGACTCTTCCCTTCCTAGAAGTTTTCAACCTTTTACCAGGCACTTATTTTCTCCTGCCTCTCCTCCCTTACCTAAGTTTTGCTGCTGTGTAAAATGGTTTTTTTCTTGTGGATTTCGGTTTCCTGCTCGCAATCAGGATTCTCCTGTCTCCTCCGTGTAAACAAACCGTTTTTTTCATGAATGGCTGGGGAAAAAAAAAAAAAAAAATCTGTTCTACTTCATATTCTAACACAGAGTTATGGAACAAAATGTATTACAGTCCTTGTTGTGGATACGGTAAGGGATTATCTTTTTTTAATGACAGTTACAAAGCTACACAGAATTGTTTTAGAATTGGTCTGATAAATGGGGAAATATTTTGTTGCAGCTTAATTACGGAGAACAGGAGCTTATGGTTTACCCGTGTTTAAATACGTACATGAATCTTTTCAAAGTAATAGGGCAAATATAGCACTGTTTCTGGAGGCTTAAAAAGAAGATTTGTTCTCTAATATTAAATTTTTAATGTATTATTCATGAGGAAAGCCAAGCTGAAAGCTTTTTTTCTTCCCTCAGTGGAAATGAGCTTGAAAAATACATTATCTGTATAGAAAAAAAAGAGCATAAAGGCCTCTAACTCTTGCTAATACTGGGGTGGTGCATGCAAGTACTGTTGGAATTTCCTCAGGGAAAAGAAAACAGAATTTGGTTGAAAATAAGCTGATAGAATCATTGAATAGTTCGTACAGCATTACTGGAATTCAATTCCTTAAAAAAAAAAAAAAAAGAGGGTAATTCCAGTTAGAATGTGGTTTTTAGAATGACAGAGTGACTTTTTATTGAAGTTGCTTTAAAGTCCACGTTTAACAATTATTACCTCTCTGGTTTGGATACAGGGCTGAAAGCACATTTTGGTTACTTGTACCACTTTCAGGCTGGCTTTTCCACACGTGTGCGTTTGCACCCCGGCTGTTCGTGCAGATCTGTGCGTACTGTTGGTTTATTAAGGCAGGCAAAATGTGTGTGAGCTTTGGAATTTGGAGAAACCTTTAAACCTGTTTGGCATTACGTAATACAGTCCGTCTTTTCAATGTGGAGTGTCTTATACCTGGTACAAACTGGTGCTGAAAATTATGTTTTCGGCTGTAGTATCACTGTAAACAAGAAACAGAAGCCAAAGTGACATCATTTTAGTGATCTTTTTCCTTGGTGCTTTCCTGTTCCTAGATCATGCTTGGTTTAGTTGCCTGAAATGACTCAAGAGGAAAAAAAATAGCAAGTTGCATGTTTAGACAAGAGCTCTCCAGATATGTGTTTCCATTGCCTGATTCTAGAACCTTATGCAACAATTAGTTTATTAATTGGAAAAATATCTGGAATTAGTAATGTCCAAACACCACAAATTATATCTTATTGAAAATAAAACTTAATTGTTACTTAAATGCTAAGACCTCACCTATCAGGATTTCCTAGGTATGGTTAATGTCATTTCTAGACATTGGATAAAATGGGAATTTTTGCTACCTTTGATAAGGGAATAAAGTTAGGATGTAACAAGTTAAATACTGTTCTAGAACTTACTATTAAATTATATGAGCACCTCTCAATTTTTAATAAATATATTCAGCCCCGAGCTCTTAGTGGAAGGCTGTGTGCCTTACTTAAGAATACAAACAAAGTAAGAAATGTTCTGCAGGTGGTTTTTTTATTCTGGGTTTAAAAAGTTGCTCTTACAGACGAGGAACCGTGGCACGAAACTTATGAAGCTGCTTATCCAAAAAAAAAAAAGAGAGATTTGGAATGGAGCAGAAAATTGGATCTAGTTCTCCTTAGACTTGAACTGGTTGTTCTCCTGGGTGGGGTTGACCTTTCCATGTGTGCTTTGCAGTACAGACATCCCATTAAGAAGTACAATGCAGTGTTGTCTTTTGTCACTTGATCCAGACTTTGGGAGACCTCAGTTCCGTGTCCCCAGCTGTCACTTGGAGCAGTTAGAACCTTCTGGCGCTACCTGGATTTTTGAATTCCTTCCTTTTGTTGGGAGCATCCAAAACTTAGGGTTCCAAGAGAAACTGCGTGTTTCTTCCTTATTCACTCCCAGCCGTAATCCGTAACGTTTGCTGTGCAATTTCCGATGACATAAAGGGCCGACTGATACAGGGGGTTGTATCATAAGCAGAGCGTCTCAGATTGATAGAACTCGCAATTTTTTAATGTTACCTGTGTTACAAATACACTTACCTTTGGGATTGAAGACAAGACGTGAGATGGTGGTGGGAAATTTAAAACCTGCGACCAGAGAGCAGGTACAGACATTCCAGGAGCGTTGTAACCACCTCGTGTTGTGTGCAGGTGGGGGTGAAGCGTGTTTTGACATGTGGCCTGTGAAAGGTATTTGGAAATTGTGCTCATCCTTCACTTAAAGGAAGGGGTGAAACAGCCTCTTCAGTGCTTGGGCTCACCTATACGTGTGCACCAGCTGATTAAATAAGGCCTTTGAACAGTTGGATTTTCTCCAATGAGAAAGAACCCCCCCAAGTTTTGTGGATAATGTGTTTAAGTAACTCGGTGGCCAAGGCATCCTCTGTATGAGAAAACTTTCCACTTTCACCTCTGGGCGAAAGGAGGAAGGAAGAGTATTAAAAAAAAAAACTGCTGTGAAAGCCCATCCAAAAGCCTTGCCCTGTTTGTGTAAGCTCTTTCCCTTGGGAATTGTGCTGTGGTCTTTCAGCTGCTACACAAAGTATTTTGGACAAATAGTCTTCCGTAAAACTTTCAGTCATCAGAATTTTCTGTACAGTGGCATTTTTCTTGCAGCCTGTCATGGACAACAACTCACAGGATTCCCCAAGAATCCCGAAAGCTGGGAGTACACCTGGGAGGTGCAGGAAGCTGGTTTTGGTGACCAGTGTTCCCAATTCAGCCTTGTTAAGGAATCTCACCCTATTCCTGTGTTGTTTTGGGTTTTTTTCTTAGGAACAGCATTTTCCATTTGTAATTTGGATATGCAGATCAGTAGTGTGGAGCAGTTAGGAAATAGCAGCGTTGGGTAGAGGAGCAGAAGGATTAAATGAAGGGGTTGTTTTGCAGCATTTTTAGGATAAGCAGCTTCTCTGGATTGTTTCTGTTCTTGGCCAACTCCACGGACTTACAGGAAAGACTGAAGTGGTGCTGTGGGGGATGGTGATCTTTCCCCTAACTGTAAATGTTTGCAATAAAAACAGCTGAGCTGTTCATCAGGGGCTCCCAGTGGAGAGGAGAAAAAAAAAATTGGCATTTTTAGGGTGGGTTGTAGTGTGAGCAAATCAGATGAATTGTGCCCTATTAGTGCTGGTCAGCTTGGCTGTGTGAGCACTGCTGTGGTCAGCTGGGCCGAGCTACCAGGAGGTTAAGGAGAATATCCACAGAAACTACTTTGGAGCTATAATGGTGTAATTAGAACAACAAAAAAAAAATAATAGTTTTGTCCAGTGTTGAGACCCATTACCACCCAGAGACTTCCTACCACCAGCTGACTGGGTGTTGGCAGGAGATTCTTGGCAGTGCACATCTTAAACACACTGGACCTTACTTTGTTTATTTTGTAGGGCTGGAATTCCTTGCTGGTGTGGGGACTGTGGGAGGGGAGCAGTGCCTTTGTTTGTGCTCACGTGTCACTGGAGTAGAGTTCTTCAGCAGAATCTGTAGTGCTGCAAGAGTTAGATCCAGGATTTTGCTCTTGATCTTTGTTAAATTTTGTTCTGGGAAAATCCTGTTTGGTCATTGGATTTCATAGAATCACAGAATGGTTTTTGGGTTGGGACCTTAAAGATCATCTCATTCCAGCCCCCATGCTGTGGGCAGGGACACCTTTAACTAGACCAGGTTGCTCCAAGCCCCATCCAACCTGGCCTTGGACACTTCCAGGGATGTGGCATTGTGGAAGTATTGCCCAGGTTCTCTGGATGGCCTTTTCCAGTGTGTCTCTTGGGATGTTTTCCTCTGTTCCCAAGAAAAATAAGATCTCCTAAGACAGGCGCTAATGAAGCCGATAATGCAGCTATTTGTCCTCATTTTGGTTATGGAGGAGCGGGAGGGGTGCCAGGTATTTATCTTGCTTTACAGCAGGCGTGCCAGCACATACAGAGCTTTCCTGCTGGAGCTCTGTGCAGCTTTGGGAGATCAATTCAAATGCAGAGTCTGTTTAGATTTTAGTAATTCACTGAAGGTGCTGGGGCTGGGCAGAAGGAGCCGAATGGGCAGGGAAAGGCTCTGCCCGCACTGACAGCGCTCAGCCAGAAGCCTTTAAAATCACTTGTGCTGTATGGTACAGGACATGATACTTATTATTCTGGCCCACAGGGGTTTTTAAAGTTATCAGGGTAAACAACACACCCGGCTGTGCGGGTGTGACCGTGTCAGGCACCGCTTTGCTCAGTGCAGGTTTGCTGCACACAGCTGGGGGTACCAGTGGGCACACGGAGGGTTTTTGGTTAGAAATTATTGTTGCTGTGCCCCTCTCCCCTTCAGTTTGGGTTACCAGGGGGTGGCTGTGTGAACACCTGCTGGTAGAGTCAGTGCAGCCACCTGAAGTGGAGGGGGGCAAAGGCTGAATGGGTGACAGCAGGACAGGGTGGAGAGGAGCAATGATGAGTCTTACAGGCTCCGTAAGCTGAGAGCTTGTTATTTGCAGGAGAGGAGAAGGGGCGCAACCTCAAGATGGCTTTTTAAGTGCTTGGGTAGGTACAGACTTAATAGGAGTTCACATTTGTGGATCCTTATGCCTGGGATTTCCCATCTAAACCTAAGTGCAGTAAATGTACTGGATCCATCATGTGGTGCGGGCTCCTCTGTGAGCTCATCAGCTGCTTCTCTCACCTGGGCAGAACCAGGACCTCTGCTATCAAAAGTGCTGATAATGAGAGAAGGCTCCTACTTTCCAAAGAGGTGAAGAGTAAGTGCTCTGGAAGACCTGGCTTTCTTTAGTTCTGAGAACAGCAGCACTGGAAAATCTCATGCCCCATCCCTGGGAGTGTTCAAGGCCGGGTTGGATGTGGCCCTGACCAGTCTGGTCTAGTGGAAGGGGCCCCTGCCCATGGCAGGGGGGGTGGAACAAGATGATCCTTAAGGTGTCTTCCAACCCAAGCCGTTCTATGATTCCATAGTCTATTTAATGTAAATGGTGGAAGTCTGGCTCTTCTGTCCCAAGAAGGAGAAGGATACAAAGCAGTGGGGATAGTATTGCATCATTGCACACTAAATACACTGCTCACAACACTGCCACTGCACCAGTGCTGAAGGAAAAGAGCTTTATCAGGGTTTCTTTTGTTTTGGTTTTTTTTTTGGTGGGGCAGTGACCAGCTGATCTGAAACATTCTGCATAAACAACTTTGGTAGCTATGTTGTCTGAGAGAGGCTGGGACTTGGGCAAGATGCAAAATCAGAATGACTTCTAATGATGCCTCATGCCTGGGTTCTCTCTTAAAATTAGCACAAAGGCACATTCCTAAGAAGTAAGCTAGGGAAGAGTTTTAGTTTTGTTAATGGACTCAGGTGCTATTTTTACTTTCTTTTAGACTACCTTTGGTAAGGTCAATACGTGGTCCTTGTGTGGAGGTAACAGGAGTGGGAGTTGTAGAACGTATCCACGTAATTACAAATACCATTTTTGCTCCAGTAAACAACAAAAAATTACTGTATGTTTTTGTTAGATTGTAGGGTTTTTTCCTGATACAATTAAGGAAACAGTTTATTTTTAACTTTTCCAAACTTGTAGAGCTGAAGACACTGGTTATTTAACATAATTATTAGTTACCAGACAGCACTCAGGCTTTCCCATGACTTCTCTGTAAAACAGCAAGTAGGCTGCTTTCAGCATTACAGGATTGTTAGAAGTCAGAGCATGGGCATTAAATCCTGTGCATTCCTTCAGTACAAAGTTTAGGATATTTCAAGTAGGTCAAAAGTGCTTGAAGTCCTGGGTATTTGGAGAAGCAATTAAATGTGTCTGCAGCTGTTCCAGCCTGCAGCTGAATTTTCAGCTTGGTTGAGGCATCTAAGTACTTGTTTGAGGCACCAAAATGCTTTTTTCAAAAATTCCCTCCTGTTAGTAAAATAAATTAATCTTTCTTATTAGCTGAATTTCTCAATGGGCAGTAAACTGTGTCTTTGTTCTAGAAAGGAACTGCTGGAAGTTCATCAAGTTTCGATGCCCCCCCCCCTTTTTTTTTTCCTGTCAAAACTGTAGTCACTTTATCATACAGAGCTTGCAGTTTCCTGTATCTTTTGTTTCGTTCCTAATCTAGTTTTAGCTTTCTGAATATCATATTTCCAGGTGGGAATGTGCTGCTTTTAATGGTCTGGGAATGCTGAATGGGTAAAACTATCTCGAGTCCAAAGTACAAGGTCAGAAGAGCTGGGATTGAATATTTTCCAACTTATTTCTTGGGATCAGTTGAAAATACAGTTAATATTAAAAAAACCCTGGAGTTTGAAAGCCAAGGAGAGAGAGGGCTCGTGCAGCACCAGTGAGATATTTTAGCAAATTATTAATGAGACTTTACAATGTGCTTCTGTGGGGTTTTTTTCCTCACTTCTTTACTTAGTGTGTAACAATAGATGCTCTGTTACAGCTTCAAATTTTTGTCAGAGATAGCTGGTAGAGCTTCTGTTCTGCAGGTGACACTTCCATTGAACTGAAAACCCGCGGTGGTTGATATTGTAATTACTTTAGGTTTAAAATAGTTACAGAATATGTGTAGGTTTTACTGAAAACCTAAGGTGGAGAGAATTTTGATCAATTTAACTGGTGAGGGCAGATGCAACAGCTTGAAGAAAAAAAGCAGCAAACAAAATCACATTTTTTTCTCTCTGTAATAGGCACTTGTATTACATGTCCATAAATATTGCAAGTATTAAAAAAAAAAAAAAGAATTCATGAAGGGTAGTCCAAGATTGGGCAAAATCTGCTCCATGGAAGCTAAAGCTGGAGAAGAAATTATTATGGCAGCAATTTCTCCAAGTCGGATTCTGTGCCAGCAGATGTAACCTGGACTGCTCCTTGAGAAATCCCTTAACTAAAGATGCAACAAGTAAGTTTATAATCAAAATCTGATGGTTTTATTTTGCTCTGGTTTCAGGTAACCTCCTGTTACAGCACAGGCTGTGCGTGGTGCCTGTAAATGGATTTTAAGAGTGTTTTTAGTCGTTACAGACTGCTGTTAATTTTAAATTATAATAATGACCCAAGCACAGATAATACAGTGATTCAGATAAAGTTTCCTCTTCCAAATGAGTGGGATTCCTCTTTATTCCTTTGTATCTGGGTTTCATAATGTAGAGAAATTTGGGGAGGGGCAGGGAGGAATGGAGGAAAATGGTCATCATACCAAATAACTAAAGCTCTGTTAAAGTCAATGTCTTTCTAAAGTTAAGCCACTTATATTTTTCTTCCGAAGGAAGAAGGTAAATGTTTCATAGTTGGTCATGCGCATTCTGTACTCCATTAACACAAAATCTTTCCCAGAAATGACATTATATAAATGGCTTGGGTTCTCTAAAACATGTTGGCAGAAACACCATTGTTTTACATGGGTACTTTCACACGGGGTGAAGTTTTTGAGGTCTGCAGTGAATATCCACAAAATAGCGATGGGTTTGGAGAAATAAGTGGGGATTGGAAATAGGCATCAAAGGAGCTGCAGAGAAAAAGGTGTCCTAGTTTGTTCTCTGCTATTAGGGATGTATTCTTTTGGGGAGCAAATTTTGCGTGAGTGGTTTCCCCGGCAGGAATTAGAACTGTAGCCTGTCCCAAAATATCCCCAGGAAGTGAATGAAAAATTCATGAGGCAAAATGGAGAAAGAAAACTTTTCCTTGCAAAGGAGGACCCTTTAACACATTTTTGCAACGTGAATTTGTCAGAGAAGAGCTGTTCCTAGGAAAGAGAGGAGAAAGCTTGCAAAAATAGACTAATTCTTTGGATTTGATGTCTTACTGAAGTATTTGCTGCACAAAGTACCGTAGAGAATGTTGCTGTCTCTATGGGAACATCTTAGGGCTATATTTAGGAAAATTAAATTAAGCTTATTCTCCTCAGATGAGCAAGGTTTTGCTAAGGCTTTAATTGGAGGTGTGGTGGTTTTTGGTGGGGGGGAAGACAATAGAGGAATTTCTTCCGCCTTTGGGTTTGGTGAACCACTTGTCTTAATAATTTTCAAGTCAAAAGAAGAGAACTAAAACTGTCGCCGATGTTTGAGTCAACCTGTGTGTGGCAGGAGGCTGGAAAAAGCTCAGCTGAATTTCACAACTTCAGGTTATGACTTTGGCCATTGGGAGGAAAGAAAACCCTATTAAAACCCTTGTAAACATCTGTTTGTTAAACTGAACAAACTTGAAATGAGCTGATTATAGGTCTGGTGTCCAGCAATATCCCTCAGGTTTGGATCTCTCTTTGTCTTGAAAAGTTAATGGATTGGGTAAAAGCTGTGCGGCAGGTGAGGAGTTGGTGTTTTTTTTCACACTCTGTGGTGCCTGTGGAGCACAGAAAAAGGGGTTTTTACAGCTTTTTCAGTAACTTCATACTGATTTCATTGCATAACTTCTTGAGGAGGATGTGGCCTTGGGCTGCAGAGCCCCTGTGTGTGTCCATCTGTCTGTCGGTTCACACCATGGGTAACAAGAAAACACACTCTCCCAAAGGGCTTTTCTTTAGCTTTATCACTCTCTTTTGTTCAGTCAACATTGGTTCGAAGGCTTTTTTTTTTTTTTTTTTTTTTCTTCACTATTACTGTTAAACCAGCTTTGAATTAAATTAGTGAGTGAGAGGGCAAACATCCGAGTGCTGGGGTTGCGCGGTGGCTCCAGGTGCCGCCTGTTGCCTTCCCTGTGCTGGAGCTTCTCGGGGTTGAGCAAGTTGTTCTTTTCTGCCTTTCCCACCGTGTCCCACGTAAGCACAACTCGAGGCAGAGCCGAGCGGATACTGTACATATTTCTGCTCTATAAACACATGCTTGTTTACATTTGCTTCCTTGCCATTCCAGCTCGGATCCTCTCCCTCTGCCAGAGGGGATCAGCCGTGACTAACAAACGCGGAGATCCGGCCATTTTGACCCCGTGTGCTGCTCCTGTTTCCATTTGTTTGTTTCTCCTTCGCCTTCCCTCCCAAGTATTTAACAAATTATTATTAAATATCTTCCAGAATTTTTTTTTAAAGGGGCCAATCTTGGGAGCAGTTCGAAAGAGTCGGGATAGGCAAACATCTGATCTGGTTGCTGTGTGTTGCTTTATGGTTGAAGACAAACTTAAGCGCTGAGTAAAACACAAATAAAGCAACCTCCTTGTTTGCAAATAGGTGTTTTCTGCAGTGCAAAACTCGGTTCTGATTGACTCCTACAGCTTGATCGTAAGCTGCTACTAATAATTGGCAAAACCTTCTTAAAGCAAACCCCCTGCCATGTTCGCAGCACCCCGTGGAACCTCAGCGCTGCGGATTTTGCAGCTTTAGACTCCCAGGTCTTTGCTGATCCAGCTTCACCAAACCGTGACGTTACACCAACATTGCAAATACATCGAATTCTTTTTATCAGCAGAAAAGGCCGGGTTGGATTCACAGGCCACATCTGCTGGTGAACTTTGTGCAGTCTATTTTATTTTTTTTTCTCTCTCTCTCTCTTTTACTAGAAGAAAGGTTTGTTTGTTGGCGGCTGCTCGGGGCGGGACAGGAATGTAATGCATGCACAGACTGCGCAGTATTTCCTGTTCAACTGCCGCTCCAAACCCCGGCGCTGGGAAAATCTCCAGATCCAGCAGCTCAGCCTTTGCTCAAACAACTAAGAAATGCTGCAAGCTCTTTAGTTTTTTACCGAAAATATAAAGTGGATCTTAATATTGTGCTACTGCTGTACGTGTATCAGTCCGTGGATGTTGCTTCTATAATATTTATAGATGCGGACTGAGACAAAACATTAAGCTTCCTGAAGCACTGTAAGGACAGGGAGATGGCTCCATAATATCACTGCAAGAAGTTTGTGTTTATTTTGTATCACAATACATCTCCATAGCATTGCCTGCATAGTTCAGTTAGCCTGGTTTACCACCCCATTACAAACTGTAGTAATCTCGTGGCACCGGAGCTACTTTTTCGTTATTTGTTGTATTTTATTTTGCTCTTAAAGTGGTTCGAAACATCGCTTTTGCACTGCATGAGTTCCACTCCACAAGTAGAATGTTTTGGTTCAGCAAAGGGGGAAAAAAAGCTTGGGAGTTTGATCACTTCTGCCAGCGAGCACCAAAATCCAGTGCTGTGACCTGGCCTTGTGTGTAGGGTGAAAGTGAGGTGAGGGGGGTTATTTCTTATTTTTTTTTTTTTACCTTTTTTTTTTTCCTCCCATAATAGTCCTGGTCCTTTGTACATGTTTCAGGATGATGGTCTGCTGATGGAAGGGTGGGGCATGGCTAGTTATTTTATTTACTTATTTTTTTAATTTACTTTTTTTTTTAAGCAGATGTATATTTTGAGAATTTATATCCATAGGCTCCTCTGGAACCAAGTGCTGTGGCTCTTCTTCAAAAAAAAGCAAATAGCAGGAAAAGAGTTGACTGTGGACTGCATATCTATCCATATATGTTTGCATATATACACATTAAAAAATGTTATCTATCCTTGCAGAACCTTTTTTAATGTGTTCAGCAGCTTCTTAGCCCTGTGTAAAAAGGCAGTGAGTGTGCATGGGTCAGCCTTGAAGACCAGGGCGCATCCATCCTGGATGCTCTCTCGCAGGATGGACCAGGTGGATGGATGTCAGGGCAGGGCAGGTACTGAACACAGCTTGGATTCTTCTCTAGCTCCAAGGAGAAAGCAGGAAAGGCTGGATGGGCACACTGAGCTCCTCTTTAAACACTGTCCAGCTGTTTATGGAGAAGGCAAAGGCACGGCAGCTCCCTGGCTCCTGTTGCCTGGAGGAGTTACTGGAGGTGGACATCTCCCAGCTTCTTCTTCGTGTTCTCATCCATCTTCTGTCCCAGTGGCAAGCAGTACAGGCACAAAAATGAAAGTGCTGTGTGCTAATTAGTTCCTTCCTGGATCATGGGAGACCTGCTTATGAGTCCTTTGGAGATACAGATCTAGGTGTGCTGCTCCTCGAAATTGGAAGTGGTCTCAGTGCAGCCCTGTCAGCTTGTCAGGCACTTGAGCAGGACAGGAGGCGGGCAAAATCTGCACTGCTTAATTTGAACTTGGAGGTATTTCACTCAGAACATGGTTCAGCAGGTTAATTGGGTTGTTAAAACAGTATTTAACTTCCCAGCTTCGTTATGAAATGTGGATGTCCCCGAAGCAGCGGATCTGCCTTCAGTTTTTGGGCTGAATAAACGCAAGAGTTGGGCTCTGACAGTTGCATTTCTCTTAACATGGTCTTTCCTAGTAGCGACCCTCCTGACTTTTTGAATACTGCTGGAGGTGTTTAAATCATGGCTTATATGAGAAGCTGACACACGTGAAGGTTATACCATCATATATATGTGTCCAGCCAAACCGCAGTGTGCAGACTGAAGTGTAGCAGCAGCTTGAAGGTTTTGGAATTTGCCTTGAGATCTGTCAGCTTTTTGTGCTGTTTTGAGCCTTTTCATGGTTTCTTATCCATCCTTGTCAGTTAAGAGGCTTCTGTGTACAGTTGCTGTTTTTAACATTTACTGGCTACGTCTCACGAAGCCTCGCAGCCTGAACAGAGACAGCAGTGCTGAGTTCCCAGTCGTGTCTTAAAAAAGTGACTTTAGAGTTTCGCTGCTTTTGATCCTTAAAATATGAGCATCCAATAACCAGTGGCAGGTATTTAATCCACCCAGATTTGAGGACTGTAATAAATAATTTATGTAGGGCAAAAGAAGATTTTTTTTCAGCTTTAAGCTGCTGCAACAGAAATGTTTTCGAAGTGTTGTTTGTTTAGGCAGAAGTGGGTTTTTTTCTGTACATCTTTAGCTGTCTCAAGTTACTATCCATCCTGATGAGTTTTGTCCTTTTGTCCTAGCTACTATGTGAAATTGTATTTTTATAGGACTTTTGGAGGTATGTAGTGTTCTGATACCCACTAGGTAACTTCAGTTTAAATGGGATAAGCTGTTCTTTTGTAACAATTTATTTTAGCACAATGGTGCAGTTTCTGAGCTTGTTTTTCAAAATGTAGTAAAATGGGTTAATGATGGTAATGTTCAATTTTTCCTAAAATTCCCTAAAATAAATCGCGTTGACATTTTTTGAGATCCAAGTGCAGTGACCTAAAGAAATCATCTCAGAAATAAAAGCAAGTTACTTGGTTATTTTTCTCCCATATCCTTACCTGTCTTACATATTTAAGCTTTTTTTCTTGCCCATAACTATGTGATCAGCTCCACCCAGAGCAAACTACTAATGCAGTGCCTTTGAAAGGGGAGTTGTGGAGAGGGAGAGCTAAATAGTTTGGAAAGTTTTTTATTTCATTAAACAAGTCTGGGATCCCTCCCTTCAAAGCAATACTTTCAGTGGAAAAACTGAAACCGTACATTTATTTAATTATTCTGTTGGAGGGAAGAAGGTTGCCAACTTCAGTTGAAATTAAGATAATTCTGGGGTCTATCATGCTGAATTTAAGCAGAGCAATTTGCCTGGGCTGGACATGTTAGAAAGTTAAACCAGTTGTGGGTGGTTGTTTCAGGTATGTGACAGTGCTGCCATTTCTGTATTTTCTGTTTACAAGGGAGATTGAACCTTTCAATAATAAACTGCAAGTGGCATTTAAACCCAAAGTTACATGGGCATCACATGCACATTTGGCACCAAGTATTGTAAAACAATTTTTATCCTGGCCGATACATCACAAAAAGAAGAGCTGTATAAGCAAGTTTATGGTTTTCTACTTAACTGTTTCTGTCTTGAGGCGTGTAGGATATAAAATTTTACTTTCCTAACAAGATCAGATACAACCTCTTAAGAAGTTTGAGAAATTAGGCATTTCTAATCACGTATAGATTTCAAAACTGCTTCCTTTGAAGAAAGGCTTTGTTTAATACCACTTAATTCTGACTGGGCTCTTTCCATCCCGTGTTATAAACAAACTTCTTAGCAGAGAGCTCGCCCTACCCAGATGTTCATTTTATTGCATTTAGCGAGTTCATCTGTAAGCGGAAAATCTCTTCATTACCCAGCTTATATTATTTGGGAGAACTGGATATTGCATTCATTTAATTAGGAAAAACCCAGCGATAATTAGCTCACTCCTGGCTGCGGAGGGATGGCCTGGAGCCTTCCAGTTATCCCGTGGTGGCTTCCTGCGGCAGTGAGGGGTTGGTTGTACAAGGCTTCATGACAATCTGGTGTAGGAATTTGACACCCCTACAGCAAAATTTGATGGGTGAAGCCCTGAACCGAACTTCTTTAGAATTCAGTGCATGAGGGAAAATCTTTACTGTTTGGCTTGTGCTGCTGCTGGAACTGTTGTGGTGGGAGAGGAGCAGCACAACCCTTGTGCCTCCCGAGGGTGGTTTGTGTGAAGGGAGGTTGGAGAAGATGCTGCAGATTAACTTCTGGTGTTAATTTCTGTTGTACCATTTGCCTGTAATATTTGGGCTTTGTTGTGGGGTGGTTTTTACTTCCTGTTGTCTTTGTCCAACCACCCAATGTGGTTCCATACTTCCACCTAAGCTTACGTGGTACAGTAGTTTATTTTAAAACTTGCCTTTATCTTTCCTTGAACCCCTTCCGAGGCTTAGTGGGTTTATTAGGACTTGCCAGAAGACCTTGATAAGCACAGTTCTGTGGACCAGCTTTGGATTCCAGAAGGTTCCAGGCAATTCAGGAATTAACACAGTAGCACATTGGTTGTGAGCAGTGAGTCTTGTCCTTGGAAATGGCATCTGGAAATTATAGGTGAGACTCTGTACTTCTAAATTAGGGGAAATCTGTATCAGGGCGTCTTCCCTTCTACACAGGAAGAGCTGTGCTCTTTTTTTCTGACTCTGGCTGCAAGTAACCTTTTCCCAATTCGGATAATCTGACAAAGTGCTCCACTGAAGGCTCTTGCAGTCCTCCAGGAGATCCCTGGGGAAGCAGTTACACAGGGATCCATCTGTGCAGTCTGCTCTTCAGTGTGGCCTTAAACCATATGCAGAAGGAAATAAGGTGACAAAATTTGTAAGGGAAAAGAAACTTGGGTGCTTGGTTGTGCATTTTAGTAGATGTGTGTGCACATATGTGCACCTGTATATACATCTAAAACCTAACTGTGAAGAGTTGCAGGAAGGCAGCTTGATTCTGAATGACCGTCCTTTAAAATAGCGGATGGAATTAAGTGTAGATACATGTGACATTTTCTGCATGGGAAGAGATAAGAATTCTTGATTTACATTTGCAGTGATGCCTGAAATATCTGCTAATGAAGAGATCTTGGTGTTATAATCAGATCTGAAAAAAATCACATTAGCCCAGCGCTCGCTTGTTGTAAAACTCAAATAAGATATTAGGAAAGATTAGGAAAGTAAGAGAACAAAGTATTGTGTGGGTGTATAAATTCATGGTGCTCTCCTTTCATCCTGGATATTGTGTGTGTTCTATCTCCTCCTGCTCAGAAATGTGAATTAGAGACTGTAAAAACAAGGAGGCTCAGAGTTAAGAAGCAGCTGAACTCTTGGCAGAGCTCTGGACCTTCCTGCCATAGGATGCTTTGGACACTAAAAGTTTGTGTAGGTTCCAAATGTGATGGGACAAAGCCATGAAAGCGGAACCTGTTGAGAACTGCTCCAGAAATTGAAGTTGCAACTTCCAAAAGATGGAGGGGGGGAGGGGAGAAAATGCCCCCTAAATTCCATGTGCTTGATGCCACTCACACTTGGAGTTTAGATAAATGAGTTTACCCTTCCAGTGTCGTTACTACCTGGTCTTACCTATAAGCTTTTAAGGAATGCCAGGTTTTGTCCTCTGCAGTTTCGCCTTTTTAAAATTTCCTGGCCTCCAGAATGTCCAAATTTATGGTAGGGATTCAATATTAATGCTTCTTTTCACCTTTGTAGTTGTTATATTTACACTGTCACTGCTTTAACAGAAGCAAATCCAGCAAACAGCACGTGGATTGCAGGTGGTTCAGTGTAACTAAGGAAGGAGAAAATATTTTCCATGATGCACAACACTGTCATAGTTGCTAAAAATGAGATATGGTGCTAATTTTTTCTACATATGATAATACCTGTCTGCCTGTTAATACAGCACGGCACGTAAATGCACTTGGATTTGAGTTCCTTACTGCATCCAAAATTATCATTCATTAAGTCACAGTAAAGCCTCTGTAATACGTTATTTTTGAAGAATATCCTTTTAAAATAACATCTGAATTGGTGGAAAGACCTATTTAAAACACCAGTGTGTTATGAATGGCAAAATTGTCGAGACTCAAACCAACATGAAGGATTATTTTTCCTAGAACCAGTATTTCAGTAAGTGAAAGGGAGTGGCCAGATTTCGAATGTATGATTTGATCCAAATATTCTTAGAAGGTTCGGACCAATCAGTATTTCTTTTGTCTGAGATTTTTGAATGTTTGTTTAGACAATTTGCTGTTTACTGCCTCTTTCTGTGGTAAGTATAGAACATACAACTTAGTTCTGAAAGGGTTGTGGTGTTCCCATTGATCTGCTGCAAGTTAAGAGCTTAAACACGCTGCCATAATTCATACCTGCATTCAAATGGCATTAGTTGCCCTCATATTCTTAAATAGAGGCTGGAAACAAAATAAAAATTACGAGGAAGGTTTCTGTGGCACTAGCTGCAGGGAACAGGACACACAGCATTGTTCTTCCCATTCTAATTTCAGCATATTTCAATTTTTAATGTCGGAAAAGAGTTCTCCTTGCCTGGATTATATTGCAACTACCTTGCTTGTGCTTGCAATACCAGTTTTCTCACTGTTTTAAAAAAAAGTCCTTCCCAGCTGCCCAGGCATCCTTTGGGGATTTCTGAACTCATGTTGCTACAAACAAAATGTGACATCCTGAGAATGAATCTTCTACTGTAACTTGTACCAACAGTGACCAGAGTTCTCTGTGGGTTTTCTGTTTGACTGGAGTATTGATAAGCGGAGTTAGATTGGTTTCAGTTTACAGATGCCTTTTAAAGTAATGGAACACCTTCCTTAAGCTCACAGACATGCACAAATCTGTGCACAATTCTGATTTTATTCTCTTAGCTGAGCACTTTTTAAATGGTGGAAGTTTTTATAGACTTTTAGTTTTTGATACTGGTACACTTCCCTCTTAATAGCAATTAATAGCTGAACCTGAGCATTGCTCACTGCAGAATTCTAAAATGGTTTGGGTTAGAAGGGACATTAAAGACGATCTAGTTCCAACTCCTCTGCCTTGGGCAGGGACACCGTCCACTATCCCAGGTCACTCCAAGCCCCGTCCAACCTGGCCTTGGACACTTCAGGGATGGGGCAGCCACAGCTTCTCTGGGCAACCTGTGCCAGGGCCTCCCCACCCTCACAGGGAAGAATTTCTTCCTAATATCTAATCTAAATCTCTCATCTTTCAATTTGTAATAGTTCCCCCTTGTCCTATCACTCCCTGTCTGTGTAAAAGTTGCTCTCTCTCTTTTTTGTAAGCCCCCTTTACATACTGAAAGGCCACGAATACAGGCAGTATGGAGATCAGGAAATCACTGCTGGAATTGTTGGACACCTCGCAGGTGCTTTTAGAGGTGGAAGTCTGGATGTCTAACTTATGCTGGGTCTACAGAATCAGAAGATTTAGTTTCTATTTTCGGAGAGTACTTGAAAGGTCACTCAGAATCTGTACTTTGTGGCTTTCTTGTCAGAGCACACCTGGGAACCTGCACACCTTCAGAGCATGATAGAATCCATTCCTCAGGTTTGCCGGGGAGATCAGTTCCACTCCACACACAGCTCTTCTTCCACTGAGATTTTCTTCATGTATTAATAATTGTGTTGTTTGTGTTGATATATTCAGGTAGATGTGGCAGTCCCTAATAATCTGAGAGGGGAGGAAAAAAGGGGAATTGTATATTGATATGTGTGAGGGACTCACTGAGAATTCCACTCACCCTCTAACTTTGGGATGGGGGAGTGTTTGGTTTCCTACCCAGTGCAGGAGACAAATACTTCAAGATAGGTAATACCTAGCAGTATAACAGTAGATTATTAAAATATATGGTGATCAAATCAAATATAACTTAAAATACTCTAGAACTTTTTTTCAGCTCTTCTGTATTACTCCATTTTATTTTAATGTGCATTTAAGATTTAATTCTCAAGAGTTGGAATCTGAGGGGAACCCCTAGATGTCCTACCTGCATTTCTTTCCTCCAAACTGCTTTTTAGCTACAGTTTTCAGTCTTTAAAAATGCTACGCTTGCTTTCAGTGAGCTGTATGTAATTTTTTTACCACTTCAGTAGTTTTTTTCAATCCTGGTGGGCCAGTAAGCAAGTTGAAAAGCAAGGCCAAGACTCCTGTTTATTTAGTAACACCCTCTGCAGCCTTGTTCCTGCAGCCAGTGGTGCAGCTCCCAGCACTGCCTCTCGGTTGTCTTTTTGTCCTCCAGCAACACTGTCAAACAGTAACAGAGGAAACTCAGAAACGTCTCAGAGCTTTTCCTGACCCTTGCAGGAGTTTTAGATGTACCACACATGATGCTGTATTTGGCTGGAAACTGTGCCTGGGCATCAGCAGCCTTTTAGTGGGTCTCTTTTGGTTTAGATCTTCTGCGTCCTCGGTCAAGAGACACGTTTTAGCAGCAAGTTACTGTGTGTATTTACATTATCTGCTTTGGATATTACTTGGAAAACTCTAAGTGTACTGTCTCAGGATGATTGCAGTGGGCTGACATGACCATATGAGTCTAACAAGGGAAAAATGTGTTGAGTGGAAGTGGGTCTCGATATGATGGAGAATCTCTGTAAGGTTGTCTTGCTAAAGACTTCAGAGTATAACAACTATACATCTTAAATGCAGTTGTTGTGGTCTGGAAAACCCGGTGTGTGTGCATGAATTTATTTTTCTGCTGTGTGTTTTTTCTTCCCAGTGTCCCAATGTAATATCAGCTTGAAGAAGCAGAGGAGTCGAAGTATCTTTAGCACCTTATTCTGCTGCTTTCGTGACTACAATGTCGAACCACCATCTACCAATAGCACCAGTGCTCTGCCTCCTTTGGTGGAGGAGAATGGAGGACTTCAGAAGGTCAGGATTTTGTCTTGTTTTGCTGTCATATGGGTCTTTTGTAACCAAGGTTTAACTCTGCTCCCAAAGGTTTGTCTTAACTGTTCTGCCCCGAGGGAAACCTGTTAGGATGTACAGCAAAAAAATCACTGTCCTGGTGGTGAATTGCTAATACTTTCTCTTCAGCTGCAGTTTAAAACTAGTATTTTCATTGACAGTGTTGGCAGTATTAATTTTATAAGCAAACAACATTTAAAACCTGACTTAAGACACTAAAAAAAGGTAGACTTCTCATAAAATTTCAGCTGCTGATTTGTCTCTGGCTTTGGTTCCCTTTCCTGATTACAGGAAGGTTAAAATGTGTCCACTGGAGCATAGTGGAACCTTTTAAGTATCACTTAAAAGGGGTTTTAGTGACAGAAAAACAAATCAACAAGGGGGAGAACCATTATTTGGACTTTTTTCCCTAAACAGTTCACTTCTGTTTAATACGTGCTGAATCCAGAAATATCAGCTTTTGGCCATTTTTCCATATTATTAAGCTTTGTTTACCTAATAAATCAACTGATAGAAATTTTAGCACTTCAAAGCATTTTGTGTAAGAGCAAAATGTTATTTTGATTGAATTGTAGTAATTATATTGCTTTGCCATATTCATAAAATCACAACACCAACAATTTTATATGTTCTTTTTAATTCTGATAACACTGAGAGCGTTTGTGTTATGAACTGAAGAATTTCAGTTCAATATGGCAAGCACAGGAGTGCCATGTTTTCCGTGCAGTTTTCCAGGACTTTTTGAAACTGGACATAGAGGTGGATCCCTGGCGGGGGAAAATAGCAGAAATGGAGATCACAGAAGCACCCTTCTGCTTTTCACGTAACTTTTCATGTCTGTGATGCAGCTGATTCCTTACCTACCTTGTCCAGTCCATTTTATGCTGGTTTGGATTTTGCTGGTTATCTTGGAATTGTGAAAAGCTCAGGAGAAAGAGCAGAGGAGCTGCTTGGTGAGAACAGATTAAAGTGATGGGGACTGAGAGTACGTGTGGAGGTGAAGTCTGAACTGGAGCAGTTCATGCTGAAACTGCTCACCCAGAGGTGAAGTGCCCTGAGAATTCTGCCAAGAGGAGGAATTTTACATGTATTTTTAGACTTCTTCTGCTAGCCAAGGTACATTCTGGCTGAAATGAGGGAAGTCCAGCCTGGATGTGCTGAAGGGAAAGCTGAGTAGTGTGTAGCATGTGTGCACACATTCATCTGAGAAACAAAAGGAATGGGAAGCTATTAAAATTTCCCTTTCCACTGTGCTGGGGAATGGAAAGTAGGCTGAAGTGAGACTACTGGCAAAATTATAGCTGAGAGAGAATGGGAGTTCATTAGAAAGAAAAACATAAAACGAAGTTTGTTTTTTTGCTACAGAAAACATGAGTAAAAACGGTCTGGAGCCGGTAGTTTCCAGATCGTATTTTGTAAAACACTTAATTACTTTCTAAATAAATCTTATGCCTTGAGTGAGTGATTGACTCCTGTGTTCACACAGGTTTCCATCCCCACTCTGCTGCCTCAGTGAGCAGTTTTGGAGTTGTGCAGCACTTGTACACAAGACCAAGGCACGAATCACAGCGTTTGTAGAATTAGCAGATTAAAACTTGAGTAAAAAAATCCAAGGAGTATGTGGAAGAGAAGCATTCATAGAACTACCAGGTTAAAACTTAAGAGAGTAAAAAAAATTCAAGGAATATTTTGAAGAGAATTTAATTAAAGAGTGTGATTTCTTTAATTGAATGAAAAGCACTCTGATTACTCAAATCTTTGTGGAAGAAATCAAGTTCAGCTGAACTTTTAGGTGGTTCTTCAGTGCAAATGAGTCTGTGATGTGGCTATTTTAAATGCAGTATTAAAGATTAATAAGCTTTGTATGTGTTTATATGTGCTGCTTTTATTGAGTGCTAACACAGTGTAAATAAGAAATTCTTTAAAGGAAGAAAAAGAGCGTTGAAGACTTGGATATGTTTGAATATTGTTACCGTGTCAGGCTGGTGCTTTTTGCCAGGAGAGCTGGAGCTGTTTTAGAACGCTGCAGGCTGTTTGAATTTGATGGAGTTACATTGAGAATCTTGTCTAGATTCAGAAATTATAATTAATGGGGGAAAGTACATGCAACAGTGGGCTTTGAGTGCTAAATTGGTGAAATTAAATGGCCAGGAATGACCAAGTTACCCGTTTCAGGAAAGAAAATAAAGGCTGACAACACAGGGCTTAAACCCCTCTGCTGTTAAATTAAAGCTTTTTTTTGCATTATTCTCATTGCCAGGTTAGAATTCTGTTGAACTGCTGCTCAAATGATCACTTATTTATACCTGCTATCTCATTTATAAGTTATATCAATTAATTATCACAGTTCACCTCTGGCCATGGCCCAGTCAGCTCATGTGTTGTGACCCTTTCCTTCAAAAATGAACAAAGAACATTGCACAATAAACATTTACCACTAGAAACTCATATAAAATGGGTTGGATGTACTTTCCTTCTGTCTTCACTGTTCAGTGGAGTTGTTCCATGAAAACTGGTGATAAAGACTTCAGAGGAAGGGAAGGAGTGGGGAAGACAACTGCTGGTTTCCTAGGAATTCATTGTGTTTGTACTGTGTGGCCTCTGGCATATTCTTGAAGCTGATGTTGATGTGACAAGCTGACTCCTTTCTAATCAGGAATCTTGATTCTTTAAATGCTGACCTGTTCAAAAGGAAGGAAAGCAGGGGGGAGAGTATTCTATAAAGTAATTGAAAGCACAGTTGTGAAATTTTGTTCAGAGTAATTGCATTGTGTGATTTAATTTTTGTTGTTATTATTACTATTTGGCCGTATTAGAAAAAAATGAAGTCAGTGCTTCAAATTAATCAGTGCTTCATGATGTGACTTGATGATGCTTGACATGTGAAGTGTCATGTCACTTCTTCATAGGATTGGAAGAAGCACCAAATTGAGCGTGGTTTTGAATAAACAATTTTTTTCAGCACTGACTTCTGTTCTGTTAGGGGGGAAAAAAAAAAGCCCAAAAACTTCTTTAAAGTATTGAGTTCACTTTTAAACCTTCTCCTCACAGAGCAGCTGCTTGTCCAAGTGTGACTCTAATACTGGTAATGAATGGTCCATTCTGTCTCTAAAGTTTCAATACAACATTTTTTTCAACGATAACTTGTATTTACTGAAACTGTGGTATATTTGTTTTTCTTAAAATGCAGCAGCTATTTAGCACAGCATGGAGACGTATTGTGAAGAGATAATGTCTGTGACAGTGGGTATATCAGCCTGCCTGCAGCTTGGATGCTGAGCCAGATGTGTCACTGGGAGCAAGCACACAGTGTTCAGCCTCATGAAACCCGTGGTAATTTTTTCCTGCCTCCTCAGCAGCAGGCAGCTCCCTTCCAGCCACATTTTTTTGTTTAGGGGCCAGAGTGCTGGAAGAGGGGCATTGATTTTTATTTTCTTCCAAATAAATTCAAATCTCCACTCCCGTTCTTCCTTTGGCAACTTGACTCAATTTGTGTGTTTTCTGGGCGTGCTTCTGGATGTAAGTTTTTTTTTCTTCTGGGTAAGTCTGTTATCTGAGCTTTAAGGTGTTTGCAGATAACAGATTTCGTTCACTCAGGCTTCAAGGAGTGGGATCCAGATAGAGAGAGGTGAAAACAGCTAGATGCAAAATAGCGTTTTGTTCCCTCTGCTCTCAGCCCTGGTGGGTGAGGCAGCTCTGACAAGTCTATCGGCACTTTGCCATTTCACTCACAACCCACTTCCACTGGAGTCATCCTTGCTTTTGTTTCACAGTGAGATCCAAATCAGGCAGATGGCTCGTGTTAACGAGATGAAGCATGAATGAGGGAAGTTTTTTTTATAATTGTTGGATTAGAGGAGAAGGTCTTGATCCACACTCAACAGGGAAGAAGACAGAATTAGAAGGAGGTTTATTCTGGGGGCAGCAGCTGCCCCTGCTGCTTTCCCTGTAACTGAATTCCCACCTCACCCATCGTAATGACTACAAAAGTCAGGACTCCTTCTCACCGCTGCTTTTTGCTGCCCCATCATCTCCAAGGTGATGCTGGAAAGCTGTTTTGATGACCCGTGGTTGTGTCTCCAACACTGCCCTCTGCTTCAGGAATCTGTTTTTAACACAGTGCAGGAAAAAGGATCTTCTCTACCCCACATGATTATGGTCCATCAAAATGAGAAAAACAGCTTGTAGGGAGCACGTTCTTGAGGTCAAAGTAGTAGCTCCTTCATGCAGGAGACCTTGAGGAGCAGCACGAGCGTGGTCTCTTTGAGGAGGAGACCATTAATGACACACTTTCTGAACGGATGTGGAAGCCACTCTTCACTTTCCAGCGTGGAAGAAGATAATTGAGATTAATGTAAATCCTAGTACTTTTTCTCCTGCTTAACCTTCACTGATCTGAGCAAGAAAATTCCTAATGTTTGGTTCTGTTGGCCAACATCAACATGTGGTATGGAAGGCCTGTTTAGAAAACAAAACCCCCTCTGCATAGCTGTGCTTGGTTCCTCTCTCACTGCTTACTCATTCTGACCTTCTTTGCCTCCCGGAAGGTCCTCTATATTAAGAGACAAAGCTTGATATTGAAAGTCAGTGAAAGAGTCAAATAATAACTGTATTACTGTTTTTAAAGAACCTGTCACGGTCTAGAATACGCTTTGTGTTAAAGAAATGGGTATGATGAAGCTGATCAAAATAACAGATTTTTCTCTAAAATGAAACAGCTCCTTATCTTTGAACACAGACTGTTCTGAAAAAAAGCAAAATAATGTGGCCTGTCACTGGGTGCTTATTGATCCCACCCAAGACCATAGACAGCATCAGTGAACGACGTGGTACTGGAAATGTTGTGTCTCTAAACCAAAATTACACAACTAAGGGAAAAGATAGGATTTATCATTTCATCTGTATATAGTGTGCCATGAAAAAAAAACAAGCCCTGATTTCAATGGCTGGACGAATCAGTTCCTGGGTTATTTCAGCGATACAATAGGGAAATTTTGGCATTCTAGGAACAGCTTTGTCCTGTTCCCAATGTCAGGAGCTCGTGGAAAGCCTTCAACAAATGCGGTCATCCGTCATGTATTTCAAACGATACCGGTATGACCTATTTCCCTTCCTGTTCCAAGGCATTAGGAAATGAGGCAGGACACTTTTAAGAAGTTTCCCATAGCAGGCTTGTTTTTAAAAAGCATTTGCCTGTTTGTGAGCACTCAGAATTTCCCTGCAGACTCGTGCAATTATCCTTCTCCTTGTTTTTTGCTGTTCCCATCGTTGCCTTATTGATGTTTGCAGAGTTACTTTTAGGGTTCCTCTTAGGATATCTACTTGCCCTTTTTTTTTTATTATTATCATTATTTAAGAAATTCTGTGAGAAAAATAAACAGTAATCAAGTCCTGTAGCAACTTGGGTTCTGGATTCCCATGGAAGCCAGTTCCACTAACAGAACATCAACGTACTGAATTATAATATTTTTCTTTTCTTATTGCTATTACCCTGAGGGAAACTTGGACTCTTGCCAGTTTGTGTGTGTGTGTTTTTTGTAGAAATCATTGGTACTTTCTACCAGTGCAAAGGTTTTGATAGTTCACGGTAGTTGCTGCTCTTTAGTCGCTTCTTTAGCCTCTCAGGATTTTGGTCGAACTTCAGTAAAAATTTCTGATGTTTTAGCATTAAAAAAAGAGGACCTTTAATATTGAATTACTTCTCTTTGTCAGTGATGTGTCAACACTGTGGTAGACATCAAAACAAGTAAGCACAAGACTTCTTCAGCTGGAAGAGGCTGCGCTAATGTTGAAAACAGCTCTTTCAGTAATTGCTCTGCTGGAAGTCGGAGCCCGTGTTGTCCAAGTCTTCAAGAATTAAATCATCCACCTAAGTAATATCTGTGCTAAAAGGATCAGCTTCCTTTTTTTTTTCTTTTTGTGCTGTGCCTACCAGAGAGCAAATACTTATCCCCATTTTCCACAATCCCTGACGTATTTGAGTCGCTGACCCTGTGACCACCCTTTCTCCGTTTTGGAGCTGTCCTTGTCTCTGTGTGTAGGACCCAGGATGAGAAGAAGAAGTCAGGTTGGCCAAGACTTTCTTGCCTTCTCCCAAGCACATAACAAAAAGTGAGACCATGGGAAGAGAGCTCTGATACTGTTGCCTCTTTCTGGGTGAAGAAAGTGAGATTTCTTGGGTTAGTTTATTGTAATTTTTAAAATTTGTAGTTTTAAAATTCGTAATTTTAAAATATATATTTATATATTTTATCTATTTTATATTGAAATTTTTTTTTTTTTAAATTGCCTAAGCAAAAATGCTGGTTTTTTTCTGAGTCAGTTGTCTCAAGTGAAGTTCGTTTCAAGGAGTGGGTTTCTGCCCTGCTACGAAGGTCTGGCTCAGCCTCTTGCTGCTGCAGTGAAAACTGACAAATATACCCATTAGTAGATCTTAAAGCTGAAAAAGTTACAGTAAATACAGGTACTTTCTTATTGCCATCTCTTATTAATCATAGCATGGGTTTTACCAGTCCAGTCTCCTAAAAATCATAAATGCCAGTGTACTAACAGATCATTCCAGCAACTAAAATGCAAGACCCTGGTTTTTTGTTTTTGTTTTGTTTTTTTTTTTTTTACCCTGGTTTCTCGAATACTTTGAACTTTTGGTTTAAAATGTTTGAGTGCTACGTTTACTGCTCCAGACCTTTGTTCTACCCTTTAAAAGCCATTACCCTTACAGTGATTTATTTTTTTTTTTTTCTTTTTCCCCAGGGTGACCAGATGCAGGTCATGCCTATACCAAGTGTATGTATTTTTATCCCTTTTTCTTTTAATAATTTTCATAACTTTTGCTTTGTTTCATCTTATGTTGCAGTCTAACAGGTCTGTTTTGTGTTGCATGTTAACAAAAGGATTTTATGTTCTGTCTGTGATGTTGTATACTCAGAGATGAATTGAACTGCACGTGTTCCACAGGGATTAAAAGAAGAGTTTGGGTTTTATGTGGATTTCATCTGAATTTTTACCATTTTGGAAATGCTTGAAGTACTCTGAAAGCTGAAGTTACTTATTTTAGTTGAGGCAAAAGGTGACTCATCACCACTGTGTGAGAGACAATTACTAAAACCTTTTCCTCTCATTTTTCCTTATGTTCCAGTTGAAAGAAAGAGTTAGAAAGTGTGAAACTTATTTGAAACAAGTCACTTTAGGAAAACAGAGTACACTGACTAGAGCTGCATTACTGCCCTTGTTTGAGATGATGCTCTTGGGATCAGCTGTTGTTTTATGGGCCTTCATATTTCTGTTTATCTTCCCTGGATTAAACTCGGAATGCTGTTTGGCATCTGAATTATTTTTCAAGGCTAAATAAAAGGAAGGGGAAAAAAAGAAGTTCTTCAAACTGAAGCTTTTAATTTAATTAGTTTTAACCTTTTTTGGTCAAAAAGCTGCTCTTTTTTTACTTTCTTTTTATGAGGATGAAGGCTTAGGCTTTATAAATCTGAAAATGCCTTTTTTTTTTTTTTGAGCTCCTTTTCTGTGTATAATACTTTATTAAGCAGAGTTTTCCAGAAAACAGCAGTGCTGATGTGAGGAGTTACTGACACAGCCCTCTTGTTTGAGATATTTGGTAGCCTTTAAAGAGCTGGATACTCCCCAAGATACCATTTTGTTTTTTTTCATCTTTCCCTTCCTTCTCATGTAGCCCAGCATTACAAAACTCCTGTGAGAACCCTGTCCGTGCTGCAGAGCAGAAGGGTCAGGAGATCACTGTGACTGTGCACATGTTCCCTCTCCCACCAGTTTTTCTTGGGTTTAGGAACTGTTGGGAATTATTTTTTATTGCTTACCTGATATTTCTGATATGGCTCATGCATATATTTGTGTGTCTGAATACACACACATGTACATGCATGGAATTAATCTGTATGCAAGTTTAGAAATAGAAAAGTCTGGGTGGATGCAAACACTGATTCCTAAATTACTTTTCTTTTTACATACCTGCCAAATTCAGTTAGGTGACTGTAGTTGCTCTACTGGTAGTTATTTGAACATGAAAAATGTTCTGGCTGTGCTCTGACCTGGAATAAAATCTTTGCTAAGAGTGAGTGTAGGTATTAACAGAATAAGAATTCAAAGAGGACAAAATTCTGAAATGATAAATGAGTACAGCTCTGACAGGTACAGCAGTGAAATGAGATGCTTTGTTGGAACACTGTCTTTGCAGTGTTAAAGCAGTGCTCTGTTAGATTTGGGTACTGGTAGGGAAATGAATGATTCAAGAAGGGAATTCTTTTTTTTCCTCCTTTTTTTTTTTTCTTTTTTTTCAAGCTCAACTGTAATCTTGCTGACCTACATTCCCAGCACTTTAATAAGGCAGTAAAATCAACTTATCTCTGCGGTCGTGACATAGAGTTCTCAGCGAACAGGTGACTTTAAAACACACTCATTCCCCTTCTCTGCTGCCATCTGATGCTCCTTCCAGCAGGACATGGGAGGGTTGTCAAGCAGCCATCGCCCGCGGGCAGTTGTGTGACATTTACTCTCCAGTATCACAGGGCTCCTGGCTGTCAGACAGAGCCCAGCCAGCCTTAGTATGTCATCATCTAAATAAAGGCACGAGTGAGCTGCACGTGGAGAAAGGGGTAGGAAAGAAAATGCAGCATTATATTAGAAAAAAACACCACCTAAAATTAGCGTTTCTCTGCCAGTCTTACAGGGCTGTTTGTCCAGAGGGTCCCTCTGAGACAGTGCTGAGCTGTGTGTTTGAGAGCCATTAGGACACAAATTCTTGATGCTCTGCTAGGTAGGGGTGAGAACGGGGCTGTTTGAACTGGATATCTTGTACAAACCAGGAGGAAAATCTTACAAACACAGAGTGAGCTTGGTCACAATTTAGTGGACGTTTACTTTTTATAGGGCTCGTTGCAAATGTCATCACTTCAAGTGCTTGGAAAACCCCTTAGTGACTCTGAAAAGAGCTCTGCCCACTCCCCCCACTCATTAAACTTTCAAGTGGAAGCCTCCAGTCAAAATTTGAGGATTTTTGGAGCTTTAGAATGCCTGTGTAAAACCTGGCTGTCTGCTGAGATCACCTGTTTGAAAGCTTCCATTGCTTTATGTGCGTTTTGCGTTGCTTTTCTGTGCATTATGTGCAGTGCAGTGCAATAGATCTTCTGCTAAGCAGATTTGTCCTGTATTAATTGCAATTTAATTTAAAGTTAATTGAGTTAATATGGAGTTTTGCTTGGTTATTGGTAGAGGTAACTGCTAAAGAAGAAACATTCCAGCTTCAGATTAGGTTCTTCAGAAAATAGAACCAGCATTACTTTAGGGGGGTTTATGAACTTCGTCCTGTTTGTATCTCGTACAATCATACAATGGTTTGGGTTGGAGGAGACTTTAAAGGTTATCTAAGTCCAACCCCCAAATCAAAGTAGACCCATAGCAACTTCACTGTTTTTAATTCTTTTTAACAAAGAGGTAGATGGAAATACAAAGCCACACTCATGCAACATCCTAAATAGTTGTTCAGTATAAAATTCCACTGGTAAGGAGTGGTACCAAAATTATCCCTCAGAATCCCTGCAGAAGTTAAATCTTAGTGCTGGGATTTTCACTTCTCCTCACGTACATTTAGACAATTCCCTTTTATAACTTACAGAAGAAATTTTGGGAGCTGCCTGTTCCGTAAGAGGAGCTGGCATCTCCTGGCAGCTGTGTTCTAAGTAGAAATCATTTATCTGCTATAAGAGTATTTCTCTGTGTAACTGCTGGGAGAAGCTGTTAGCTCTGCAGAGCGCAACCCGAAGTGTGAGTTGAAGGGAACACGAACAGTGAATTAGTGTGCTGCACTTGGGCTCGACAACATTGCCAGTGTAGGAAACAAAACAGGGCTTATTAGTTCTGATACTTGTCTCTGTGGGAAACATGGGCCTACAGGGAAGAAAGCTGATGATTGTTTTATACAGTAAATTTCTGAAAGATTTGTGTTGACCAGCTGTTTATGCTTCAACCAAAAGTCCTGTTCTCTTGCCACCACCACCCCCTTTTTTTTTTTTTTTTTCTTAGGGAATATACTATTTCCACGGGACTGAAGCAGTGCAGCAGTCGTTTCACTACAAGGTCTGTTGAGCTGATGAGCCATGAGACCTGGCTGGAATGCATAAATCCCAAACAGTGACTAGTTTAACTTGTATACAATTTATGTCTTGTTGGAATTGAAGACCAAGCTAGGACTTAACAGTACTGAGAGACCACGTGTTATTTTTCTGCTGAGTTCTGTGGAAGTCTGCAGCCTTTCAGAGAGTATTGCCTAGTAAATATGAGTTGCTGTTAGCCACTATTAAATATTCTTAATCATCCTAGATGTCTTTAAAGTTACTGTGTGGGGAAAAAAAAAAAGATATTATAAAAGATCCATGACTGTTCACTATTAACTATGGTGGAAATCTGGTAATCAGAACTCTTCTTGGATATGTCTCTGTTAATGAAGAAATTAAAATACAGTGTTGAGTAATGCTTGTTTCTGCCTCAAAGCTTTGCTACTCTTGGCACATGGAAATTGCTTTAGATCAGGAAGCTTGAACAGCAAAACAAATGGTCTAATACTTTACATACAAATCCTTTAAGTTCCTAAAGCCTCAAAAGTGTCATCCTTGCTCCAGAGTCCTGTACCAGCTATTTAGCAGCCTCACAACTCGCAGTGACTTCAGCCCCAGAATAGTTTCCTTCTCCCTATTACATTATCAGGGGTGCAAATGTGTTTTCACAAATGAGGGCAATGGAATCAGAGGTTGTGAAATGGAAAACTCATTTTGTCGGCACTTCAAATGTGTGAACTTAGGGAAACAGGATCAGATTGAACCCAAGATGCCAAAGCTTGTAGGAGGGTTGGTGTTTCCCCGGGAGAAGCCTTGAGGGTTAGTCTTGTTAGGTAAGGTTAGGTCAATAACTGCACGTTATTTCTTAATGCAGTACTGAGAAGGGAGAGAAACTCTTAGCACTGCTTTTGAGAAAGCAGAGGGTGTAGGTGGTTGAAGGAGCTGGGCATGGCTTGTCTCACAGTGCAGTCAAGGAGCTCAGGTAATCAAGAGTTGAAGGATCTCACATTTTGTAGTAAGCCCCTGGTAGATGTCCATCCTTTTGTTGATGACAAGCATAACAGTTTCCAGATAAAAATCTAAAGATATCTGTGATAAGACAGTGCTCCTATTTTTTTCATAATTTTATATGGTTTATATCATTCCCATATATTCTTCATAGCTATGAATATTTTCAGTTTGCTAAAGAATTCACATAGCAGAAGGAATTTCTGGCTTTGAACTGCTGGTGCAGATTAACGTAGTCAAAAATTCGAGCTAGATACAGTTCTAAGAGTACAAAAATGATCTGAACTATTATTTAAAAAGGAAAAAAATATAATTAAGGTTTCTCGGGATGTTCCTGCCTTTTTCTCATCTTTAAAGACAAGCAATCAGTATCAGAACACGTGTTCTGAAGATTATTATCTTTAGATGGGTTGGATTTTTCTTTCAATAAGCTTTTGGTCTGTTCAGGTTGCAAATTTGGATCCTACTTGCTGTGAAAAGTTGAGGTGGGGTGCTAAATACCTTTTAGGCTTTGAAATCAAGGAGCGAGAAACTAAAATTCTTTAGGTCTGGCCTTAGTTGCCAACAAGCAGGGGTAGAGCTGAAGCAGTTGTGGGACTGTCTGTGTAACCTAGGAAGGGTGTCCTATGGATTTGAGCCTGGTTGGGTGACTGTGATGGATTGGATCCATTACAGGCATTAGGCAGAAGTTGTTTTTTCTTGAAGGTTGTCCTTAGATTTGTGCTGAGAGAAAATGTGTTGAGACAAGTGGCTTGTAAGCAAGGCAGCTTCCAGTTTGGTAGCTGAAGGAACTGTTGTCGTTGTTAATGGTAAGGAACTAAATCGGTTGCAGTGAGCATGCCTAAAAATGCCCCAAGAACTTCTGTTTTAGCTAAAGACACTTAATTTAAGTCCAGAATCTCATTTGTTAGGTGCTTCAGTTAAACAGGAACTTCTTAGGCATCGTTGGCCAGTATCTATCAACTTAAGGCAAGGTCTGAATTCAGTCAGTGGTTGATGATCTCTCCTGGCAGCCGGAGGGTGTTTGGAGGTGTCTGACTCAACCTGTGTGTCACCTGCTCAGGGGTGGCCTCAGATCTCTGCCAGCACTTCCCCAAAGGGCTGTTGAAAGGACCAAAACCATCCTTACATTGCATGACAGATAAGAAGGTAGCAGAAGAATGAAGTTAGAGTTCTGTACCCAGTTCTAAATTAATTTCCTCTCAGTCTTGAGCTTCTCCCTGTTGACACTTTTCCATCAAGCTAATCCTTTTCCTTCATCAAAAAGACCCCCTCTTTGAGTGGCAGCAGTGTTTCAACTCCAAATGGAAGCGTTCTCTCCCATTTCTGTTATTTCAGGAAGTAGCCAGTACCAAAACCTAAAGCAACCATAATTTTATTGCAGACTGGGGTGTTACAGTGGGAAATGAGCAATCCAAAGAGTATGAGATTGTCTGCCTTGCTTTCAGAAAAATTGTCAGTTCAAGGAATTGGTACCATTTTTCAGTAAGGGCAGCGTGCTGGACAAGAGCTTAGTTTAGGTTCTTTACTGCAGTTTTAATGCCTTGACTGGGAGCATAATCCACATGAAATTTGGTCAGTGCCCTCACAAGTGCTGAAAATGAAAGTGAAGACATGTCCCGGAAGATAAAATTAACAGTGTTGTCTTCCTTCAGGATGGATTCCTCCACTTTAGCACGTTTCATGGCAAACAGAAATAAAGATTTGTGTAAATGTCCATCCGCCTGATTATGGCTGGAAATGGCATTATTGGGAATAGGATAACAACAGCAACCAAAACCAGGCATTAGGAAAAGGACTCACTGCAAAAAGATGTTGTTGTATCAAATGTCTTATTTTTCCCTGGGTTTTCTTAGCTAGCAATGATGTTTTACCACTTTCATTTCCAGTGCTTTGGAGGTCATTCCAAACAAGTCTCTCATTTAAAAAATAATATTAAAAAAAGTCTGTATGGGTATTGCAATTGCATGAGCCATTAATTTCCATATGTGTACTTGAGATGATCCCAGAAAACCATTGAATTTCGAGTCATGTATTCCAGCTCCCAGTAATTGCTAGAATAGTAGTGTTGACAGAAGAGTGCCCCTTGGATAGAGGTTTTACTTTTTTTTTTGTTGTCTTCCTCTTTTCTTTGTGTTTTTAGCCACCAGCTAAATACCTCCTGCCAGAACTGACAGCATCAGACTATGGGAAGAAGTGTGTGGTCATTGATTTAGATGAAACTTTAGTGCACAGTTCATTTAAGGTAAGTAAATTCAAAAGTGATCTCTTGCAGCTTTAATCTGTCAGTGAATGCTGCAGGAACTGTTAAGCCTCTTAACACTTGAACTCGTCTTACAGGCTCTCCCAGGATGCCTGGGAGTTCTCGTTGCTACTCCTATGATTATTCATCCTAATTTAGCTGTAAGGGGAGGAACACACATATTGCTTTTTTATTTTTTGACTCTGAGACAGTTGCATTGGCTGCAACGAGGCCTGGAATAGGTATTGACTTCACGGCTTCAAGTGTTTCAACAAGAACCTGTATTTTAACAGATACAAAGTTTGTTATGTTGAAAATATGGTTTTAATATTTAGTTTTCAGAGCAGGAAAGCAAATACCATTTAGTTGTTGCTGTTAAGTCAGTCACCTTTGAGAAGCAACTTTTATAACTCCTCAGATTTCAGCATGTGGTGGAAGTACATTTTTCTACTGTTTTAAGTAGGACTGAAATTAGGGGACTTCAGAAATAAAAATGACCTGTTGGCTCAGAGTGCTGGCAGCATTTCTCATTAGCAGATCTAACACATGATAAAGCATCTGCTGGTTTTATACATTGATTGGAGAATTCATAGTAATTAATAGTTACCTTACTACTGGCAAACTAGAGTTACCACCTTTGTATTCTTCTGGTTGTTGCACTCCATTTTTCACTGCTAGCTTGAACACCGCTTTTTAATACTTCACTAGTTAGTTGCCAGCATTTAAAATGCAAACTGTAATTTCATGCTGTGGTTAGAATTTGGCAACAGCCTGTCTTTGTTGGCTTAAAGAAAACCTTATATGGAAATATTAGAACAAATACTCCTCTGCCCCAAACTGAAATTGAGATTTTTCTCTGTCTTTATTGGGCCTGATGGTGTATGACAGTTCATGGTGGTGCACAGGAACCCTTCAGCCTCAGTGCCAGATTTGTCTTCTATACCCAGACTAAGTTTGCACTGTAGAGTTTTCCAGGGGGATGAGAAACAGAGCTGGATTGGGAAGGGGGGAACCATGCCTTCCTGTTCTACCAAAAATCAAAAGTTAGGGAGGGAAAGCTGAATTTAAAAATCTAAATTTACATAATAATAAATAATAATGAAGTATTCGATTTAGTGTTACCTGAAAGGTAAAAATACAGGTTTGCTTTCTGAATGCTGTGGGTAACATTCAAATGATATTTAATGGGCATTTAAATGATATTAAATCGATAGGTAAAAAATGAAATTATTATTCTACTTAATGATGAGCACTGAATAATTTTTTGTGTTGGGAGAAGAAAACTGTTCCTTTTTTGAGCGAGGTCAGTAGTGTTAGGCAGGTGTTGGAGTTTCTGTAGTATGAATCTTTGGCCTATGATCGTGTTATCTTAATATATAAAACCCTGTGAGGGGGGTGTTTAAGAGAAAACCAAGTGCTGGAGGAAGTGGCTTTAGTTGTTCAGTGGCTGGCACTGTCCAGAGGTGCTGTTTGGGTTTTGTTTCAGAAAGGGAAATACTTCAGCTGAATCAAGACCATTAATTATCATCAAAAATAATATGTTCCAGCGGAGTAGGGATTTGAACACCTCTGTGCACCCTGCTCTGCCTGGATAATCAAGTTATTTCTCTTAGTTTGTGGGTTTCTTGGGGTATTTTTGGTGGGTTTTTTTTTTCATTAAAACATGTCTGCTCTAACCAAGCAAGGTCCCCACTTAAAAGCTGGAAAAGCATACATACATTTGTGATTTTTAGTACAAAAAAAGGGTTTATTTAAAACACCTGATACTTCAGAATTCGTAATTCTGTTATGAAATAGGCTTCATATTTCAAATGCAGATTACATGTTTTTTTAACACAACCAGAGAGGCAGAATATTTAAAGTGCTCTTTTATGAAAGCAGCAACATCTGAAGGAGGGTAATTCTCATCTGTTTTATGCCCCTGCATATTTGTGAAGCTTTAAGGAGGTACTAGTCTTTCATGTTAGGTGTATATTAAAAGGAATAAAGTTTGGGGTTCCTTGGCAAGAGTAAAAAAGGAACAGATAGACAGGATAGTTATCATTCCCATCATAAAAACAATAGTAGAAGCAAAAATAATAAATTTTTAAATGAAGGAGATGTAAACATGGTTTTGTGTAAAATGTATTAAACCACATGCAAGTCGGGAATGCAGTCGTATTCAAAGCTGACTGCGAAACACTTTCAGAACATTTAAAATGCTGACTTTTTTATTAAATAGAAACAGTTCTAACTGAAGATTTTCAGTGGAAATACATTGTCTCCTTTCAGGCTCTGTCTCTGTGGTTCCCACGTACGTGCTCCGCGTGCACAACCCCAGAAACCTTCATCCAGCAAATTGTTGCAGACTTTCCTCCTCTCTCCCCACCGCGGCAAAGCACAGAACCCCAGTCCATGCTCCCTTCCCTTATCACTTGTGCCAACGAGAAAACAGCACAGTACCTGAAGTTTAAGTGGAGGAGGCAAATATGTAGTTAAGAGTAGTTTGGTCAGTGTTACAAAGTCTAAGGGTGAGCTTTATTTGTTAGGAAAAAAATGAAGTGTTTTAAACAAAATGTGCTTTCCTCTGACATCTGGTTGGTGTAGCTCCTGTTAAGATTAAATTTTGTAAAAGCTGTAGTTTTATCAGTGGATTTCAAAACCTCAGTAGCTTGCAGTGACCTTTTTCTGCTGCTGCACAGTATTTCTCTTGCTTAAGGGAGTCATGCATATATAAATTCTTCAAGTGTGTGCAAGCCTCTTCAAAGTCTGCTGGGAGCTGGCACCCGCAGGAAGACTGGTGACTGAGGCTTATTGACAGTTCATTTGGGTTTCATTTTAAGGTGAAGCTTCAGAACATTTTTGTGTACCTTTTCTGTGGCTGTTGGAGATGCTGCAGAGTACCTTGTCTGTCTGAGGGGCTCCGTTTAGGAAACAGATGGAAGACTCCCCTCTGCGTTTTCCCGAAGCAGAAAGGGGAAATTGCTCAGTGTCAGCTAAAAAAAAAAAAAAA